>JZKD02S0022121.1:13713-26741 GCA_000966675.3 Picea glauca
GACTGTGGGTGATAAAACTCCCGAGGAGGAGTCGGAAGAGCTTAGACTCTTCGGGCCATAGAGTGAGAGGGTCCTGGTTGGGGTGACCGACTGCTGAGAGTGCGGTTGCCGTCATTGGCCCTGGTGTGACCTGTCGTCCTTCCTCCTTTGACGCTTGTGAGTTATCTCTTCTGCTTTCCAATGGGCAACTTCTGTACTTCTTTCTATTGACAGGACCATGGTACCGTTCCTTCGCCTGATGTGTGATCTGCGTTTGCATTTATAAACTTATTGATTGGTGGGCCATCAGCTCCTATCTCAGACATACGTGTCCTTCAATGTCTTCTGCGCCTCCATTCTTTTCATGACCTTCCGCACTACTCCTGTTGTCCTAGTCTTTTTCCACAAGTTGGGTGCAATCTGTCTGGAATTGACCTTTCGGGATGTTGTGCTAGATTGTGTCCAGTTCTGGACCTTCGTTCTCGACCCCCTCATTTTCTATTCTGTCCACCAGTCCATTTTTTGACCTCCTCACCCAACACAACTCCACAGTGATCCCTGTCTGCAAGTGCTCCTAGATTTTTTTTAGTAGGTAGGCCAATAACCAGTGCCTCTGGATTTTACCTATTTTGGTACAGTTTTGGAGTTTTCTCACTGTGTTGATGACTAGCGTAGAGTCTCCTTCCACTATGACGCTCATCATCCCCTCCCGGCTGAGAATCTCTAGGCCTATTTCTAGGGCTCCGAATTTTGCGGCGTTATTAGTTGAGTTTCCCAGGCTTCCCGCATATAGTTGTATGATGTTCCCTTTACTATCCCTGATTACTCCTCCCAAACTTGTTCTTCCTGGGTTTCCTTTCACCGGCCCATAAAACTTCAACTCGAGGGAGCCTGAAGGTGGCTGTTTCCAGTTGCGCTCACCTACTTGGAGTTGCGGCTGCTGTCTGTTTGGATTGGGTTTGTGCCCACCTATTAGTTGGAAAGCCTCTAGGACTCGGGAGTCTTGATTCGTGGGTTGCGCTATACCCTCTTGGAAGTTGTGTCTCATCACCGTCTTGCGTATCATAGAGGTTATTGTTTCCTTGATCTTCCCTTATGGTGAGCCCTGGTTTCTAAAACTGCACCGGTTCCTTTCCTTCCATATCGACTGTATTATCATTCCTAGGGTGAGGGTCCAACAGAGGTTCACCTTTTCTTGGTCGCTATAGTTTTCTCTCCAGATCTTGATTGTTGCAGAAATGTTACCATGGATCTTGTCGGACTGGCGAAAGATAATTGCTGCCCAGTCCCATAGTTCCGTAGTGTAGGCACAGTCGTCAAGGAGATGGTTGATTGTTTCTTCTTGAGGTTGATAAAGATGACATCTTGACGGATTGGTTAAACCTCTTTTCCTTAGGTTATCCATAGTTAGGATGTAGTTGTGTAATATTATCCACTGGAAGATCTTAATCTTTGGCCATTGGGGGCTGTTCTAGAGCTTATCCCATTGTTGCACCAGATCGTCTTGGTCTGGGTCTGTCATATAGTGCCGAACTTCTTTTAGGTTGAATTCCCCTCCGTCATTTTTGCCCCACCTCAACTAGTCCTCTCCTTCCGTGACTGTTATTTTTTGTCTGCCCAATTCCTCCTCCACCTCTTTTATTGTTGCTGCGGGTATCTCATTGTTCTGAGGGTTAATCTTGTCCCATATTCACCATTTGTTGCGGTCCGTTCACTGCTGCCAGTATTGATAGACCTTGATTTTTCCTTGTGTGATGAGGTCCTGTTGGAGTATCCCTCTGTCCTAGTTTTCCATCTTTGGTTCCTACTGCCAAGCGTCCTCCCATAATCTAGTTGTTCTTCCATTCCTGATTTCCCAAAAGCTGTGTGTCTGAATCCATGCTTTGTTGCACTAGGCTAGGTTTCAAATGGCTGATCCTTCCCTGGTTCCTCCAAAGCGAATTCTGTCCTGGTCGCGGGTGTCCGATGCGTGCTTTTCCTTCCATAAGTTTACCCAGGGTGTTGCAGTTTCTTTGACCCACCACCACCAGAGTTTCACCCCATATGCATTGTTGGTCGTTTGTGGATCATGTAGCCCCAAGCCTCCTTTTCTTTTTGGTCTGCAAACTTTCTCCCAGGCCACCAGGGCCCATTTTTTCTTTGTTTCCACACCTTGCCGCAGGAAGTCCCTCTGGATGGCTCTGATTTTTTGTAGGATCCCCTATGGAGTGGGGAAGACTGACATCATAAAGGTTGGGATGGCTTGTAAAATAGTCTTGGTTAGTATCAGTCTGCCAGCTAGGTTAAGGGATCTATACGTCCAGTTTTTTACCCGCTCCTGTAACTTGTTTATTACTCCTTCCCAAGTTGACAACTTATAAACTTTGTCTGTCAAAGGAACCCCCAAATACTTGGTTGGAAGTGTTTTCCGTTCAAATCCTAGAATGTTGGTCAAATTTCTTTGGATAGCTGGATTGGTATTAAAGAAAAAGATCATCGACTTGGAGTGGTTGATCTCAACGCCCAAGGCTTCCCCAAAATATTCTAGGATTCTTTTGTAGGCTTTCGCTTCCTTGACCGTGGGTATGCCGTGGAGTAGTGTATCATCCACAAACTGTTGGTGGGTTGAAGTAGGGCAGTTTTCGAAAGGTTTGAGCCTTGTTATTTCCCCAGTTGTTGTTGCATTCTTTATGCTCCAACTAAGGCCTTCCATCATCAAAATGAACAGGAAATGAGACAACATATCTCCTTATCTAATCCCTCTTGTGGGCCAAAAAGGTAATTAGAGTTTAGACTTAATCTTAGTTTATTTTTAGTTTTAACTTTAATTTATAATTTTATTCATTATAACTTTAGTTTTACTTTATTTTCCATTTTTTAGATTTTAAGTTTAACTCTTAGATTATTAGTTTTAATTTAAGTTTTAATGTAAATTTAGTTTAACTTTTTTTTATCTTTAATTTAGATTTAGCTTTTGCTTTAGTTTAATTTTAATTCATGTTTTATTATTAGATTCTTAGTTTTCGTTTAATTTTTTAATTTAGTTTTTACTTTAGTTAGATTAGCTTAAAATTTTAATTAGATTTTAACATGATTTAGTTAGATTTTATTTGTATTTAATTTTAATAGATTTAGTTTGATTATGATTATTTTAGATTTTTAGTTCTATTTTTAATTTAGATATAGTTTGACTTAATTTTAATCATATTTGATTATTTGGATTGTAGGTTGGAGATGAGGATTTGAAGCTTAAGGATTTGGGATTAAAGAGATTTCTAAGGCACAAGATTATGAATAAAAACTAACTCAAAATCCTTAAAGAAGCACAAAGTTAATGTAAAAGAGGGGGGAATTTTGGAAGATTTTTGGCAAAGAGACTATGTTTTCATTGTAGTCCAATGAGCTATCATTTTATGTAAATTTTATGGATCAAGGAGATTCATTAGATTCATCTCTTATTTGAATAAAGCCTTATTTCCTTCTTTTTTCCATTTTAAGCTTCTTTAATTACATCATTGTTCTTTTTCTATGTAATCTTAATTGACAACTTCACAATTTGGTACAACCTCCACTTTGTAACGAATATTTAATCAAGTCTTCTTTATGTGTAAAATATTTATACATAATTAAGATTAAACACTGAAAAGATTTCAGTCATGACCCTTTTTTTTTTCATATGTATATATTTGATAGATTGGTAATAAGATTTAATTGAATGTTTTATACTGAATTCATGTTTATGCTCAGTATATGGCATTTATTTTATTGTTGGATTCATTCACTTATGCCCAAGAGATCATCCTTATTCGTCTTAGATTGATAGTGACTTCCTTACTCATTGCTCGTGTATGAGATTTATTGTTTTCCTCATCTTCATCCGTCTTCCACTTATCAACTATTGTGATTTATTTTATAAGACTCCATGCCCAATGGATTAAACCTATGATATCTAAAGTTTACAGTATTTAATCTTAGTCCATTGTCATTTATCCATAATTCCATTCATCATTCTTTTTACCATTTTTAAATATGTCATTAGAACTTAATGATTAAACTGCTTCTTAGTTACAGTGGGCATCCAACATTCTGAAATCATATAAGGGAGCCCCCTCTGACTAGAAGAGCCAAATTGTAGTCAAAAAATTGGTTGAAAATGGTCTTGGCATGTTCCAAACAACTGAGAACATATCAAGCTACAACAAGTTTACCTAGTTAGCATCCCACTTTCCATTTGGCACCCATGCCAAGTATTTACTGTAATCTCAAGAGTGCCAATTGTTACACATTATTTTCGTCACCCTTATGACTGTTAATGATGTAAACCTATCTATTTCCTTCAGAGGGGTCAGTGGCCTGAATTCCTGAAGAAAGAAGGGAGAAGAACTTTGCCTGAGAGAAGAAGTTGTATTTTCCTTTGTAAAAACCCTATTAAAGAGGATTTCCGCACGTTGTTCTATACACAGGGTGCAGAAATGCCTGATTTCCATAGGTTGCACTATAGCTAGGTTGTGGAGTTTCCACATGCTGCATTACAACTAGGGTGCGACGACCTTCGTACATGGGAAAAACGAGCATTTTCTCGATGCTTCTAGAAGGAGAAGCTTCTATGGTGAGGTGGCCTCCAAATGGTTTGAATCTTACTCGCTTTCATGATTTAGTGGGATCATCCTAACCTCCTCACCTTATCCTCTTCAACTTATAAAAGGAGAGGAGCTCTCATGGAGAAAGTTAGTTGGATTGAGCTTGGGAAATTKAGCTTGTAGCTTGGAGTTTTTAGAGCTTGTATGTTGGCTTTGAGMTTTGCTTTGTCAATATAGATTGTGAGTAGCTATYAGATACACAGTCTCATAATCCATTGGAGCAAGAAGTGTGTGGGAAGCAAGGAACTGTTGGAAGGAACCTGACGAGATCAAGGMATCTAGTTGTATCTTTCTTCCACATTCTTTAATAAAGATATACTTTTCTTTCCTATATGAATATTATATGTCCATATTGTATGATTCCTTGATCATGTACATAGTTTCATATCAAATAGACTCTGTTATTCTTWTATTCGTTGGCTCATGTTTATTTGCAAATATTTCTCATAAACCTCRTGATGGAGCTTGGATTGCATTGGCRAAGTTGGATCTTCAATATTTAAAAGGTATGTTATAGATCCATTTATCATTTGATAATTGAAATCTAAGSAAAGAGTAGTGTAYTGTTTTGTTTTGTTCTAKTTTCRTAGTGAAGCTAGGGGGATTGATTTGTGTCTGCACTTAACAATTAGCCCGATAAGAAAATTGGCGAMTCCACYGGGGAACAKATTGTTTTCCTARTTTACCTTTCTTTCTTTCTTTGATTGTTTAKTTTCTGTTTTCTGAGTCACTGGGAGATCCARCTTGACTCTCTGACTGTTAAACTTCATTGGAAAACCTTCTTAATTTTTATTTTTTTCCAWTTTTTGTTTGATTTCCGCACCCTKCTTTGAGGGACAGTGAGACGACTTAGGATTTACGCACCCTACCCATTTAGACCAGTGYGGAAACTMCGCACCCTACCCATATSTAGCCTGYGARAATTAGTGATTTCCGYACTRTGTTAGTCTACAGCCTGYAGAAATTGTGAAAATTTTGATTTTTGATGTTTTTTTTCTTACCCAGACCTTGGATTTGGTTTTGGGGTGAATTTTTGGGTTTGATTATGCTTTGTTTATAGTCAAMTTGACAGATTTGAAACTKCTTTTAGCCMTATTTTCTTTGTTTTCTTTTGAAAGATTTAGTCTCTTGCTTTGAGTGTCTTTCAKTTACAAAGCACTGTCTTTTCTTTAGAATTGTTTGGTGAAATAACTTCTTTTTCTTTTATTGAATAGTTCGTGTTAAAAGAGAAAATTGTTTGGGTTGCTTTGTTTCATGTCGATTTGCTATTGCTTTTATCTATCTTTGAAACAAAAAGTTTTAATTTCTTGCTTTATATTAGATTGGGGGAATCCTTGCATTTGAAGTAGCAACATTGCATGATTCTTGGCATTTTTTAGTCTTAAATTTTGAAATTTTTTCCCCCTCATGGCCGGGGGGGCCATGAATCGTGTATTGGTGTACAGTCTATTTTGTTCATTTCTTGAAGATATTGATATTGATGAGTTTTGAAATTTTGGGACATTGTGCATATGGGAATGATAAATGTTTTCTCCTTCTCGTAGTATAGCTTTCATCAAAATGAAAATATTGCATCTTCATCTCTTTTCATAACTTTCGAGTCAGTCAAAACACCATATTGTCCATGCCATCTTCCTTTTGAGTAACAACAACCTTAAAAATAAAGTGCTTATACAAATTGATTAGACATTTTTATATTTCCTGGTAGCAAACCTACATTATATTAGTTGTAGGGCTTTGGAGTAGGTGTGAAAGATAACTTTCCAAAGCTGCAAACAAACATAGAATCTTGCGTTAGTATAGGAATTTTTTCTATCATGGGTTGTGTTGATGGGCATTCTTTAGTAATCGTACTGGGAATGTTGATGATGCCAAGATTACCCAAACAATCCGTCAGTCCAAGTACCCTTGCAGGCTTTGTAAGGGTATCCATCTTCTTAAGGATTTACCTGGTCTATCCAAAGTTATAGAAGCATGGTCTACACACCCTCGCCAACCCATGTTGTTAGCCTCTGAACAACATGTTGATGACCTCTCGTCAACTAGTCATGATATAGTTGGGAAGAAGAAAATTCGAGCCAAGTTCCCATGTATGTTATGCAAAGGGCATCATCTAACTCATCTTTTCCCTCATATGGAAGAAGCCTCAAAATTCCTAGAAGACATGACTGTTTCACAGCCTCAACTTCCAGTTGCTTATCACAAGCTTACTCTCGACCCACCTGTAGTTGATGGAACGATCAATCCGTCCCCTTCATCGATTAGTCCGGTTGATCAAGTGGTCAATATGGTCACATCCTTAGTTGAACCAGTTGACCAAGCGGTCTATCCGATCCCATCCTCGATCAACCCCACTCTCCCATTAGAGAGTGAAACCCAAGCGGTCGATCCTTTTCCAACCATCGACCCCATTCTCCCCTTGGAGAATGCAACTCAAGTGGTCGATTTGATCTCGTCATCGGTTGATCCTACTCTCCTGCTCGTCAATAAACCCTATATTGATCACGTTTTTCTCATTGCTATAGAATCTACCGTGATGGAGGACATTTCTCCTTCTCCCCTGGAATCCCCTCCAAGTAATGAGACCATCCTTTTTAATTGGGGTGTGCTAACTGGACCTCGTCTTTCCTCTCACATTCCTTTATATATTATAGTATAGGTTTGTGGTCGGGATGTTCCTCAGACGTTGATAGATGAAGGTGCGTCCGTTAGTATTTTGTCCTCTCTTTTTTGGCAAGCTTTGGATTGTCCTCATCTTGCGCCAGTTATGCAGAATCTGTTATCTTTCAACATAAGAACTAGTCAACCTTTAGGGACCCTTCCTCATTTTCCTGTAACTTTGGGAGGGAAAAATGTCTTTATTGATTTCATGGTAGTCCAAGATCCCTTGGACTTTGCTTTACTCCTTGAGCGAGATTATGTCTATGCCATGAAAGCTATCATGTCCACTATTTTTCGTGTGATATCTTTCCCGAACGATGGAAGAATTGTGACCATTGATCAAATTTCATTTTTTGGTCCTGACTTGACCTCAATGACCTCCCTACACGGTTCTTATATGCAGACAGTATCACCCCTGCCACAGGTCAATTATGTGGCGTTGTCTCCCATGCCTTCTGTTGTCGATGAAAATGACTTGGATCCGATAGTTGACATGGTGATCTCTTCGATAGGGCTATTGGAGCCTGACCTATTTACCCCTGACATGACCCTTGACATGTGTTCCTTCCAGAGTATGTTTCTTCCATCAAGTGAAGATCTCTTGGAGGTCATGACTATGTTTTCTCCCTTGACATGGTGTCCTTCCATAGAACTATCCTCTTGGAAGCCGTGATCACGAAGAGAGCCTTTGAGCATGGGTTTTTGATTTCAAACTCATTAAAAAATGAAACCATCTTTAAGCATGACTTTTTGATTTCAAGCTCATTAAAAAATGAAACCATCCTTGAGAATAGTTTTCTTCTTTCAAGATCATTAAAAAATGAACCCAACTATGAGCATGGTTTTCTGATTTCAAGCTCATTAAAAAATGAAACAAAGGTTACGAGGATAGTTTTTTGCGTCTCTGTGGAAACCTCCTTAAAAAATGAAACATAGGTTACGAGGATAGTTGTTCTTCTCTRTGGCAACTTCATTAAAAATTGAAATAGAGGTCTAGGGATTGAACCTAGAGTCAYGGGCATAGTTCTTGTTTATGTGCCAAGCTTGTTAAAAAATGAAACAACTTTCCCCTCTCCATTTGAGTCAAGTACTTTGTTATGTATAGTATTTGAAGCTTCTTTTCCTCCTCCTATACTGTTGGATGAAACAAAGCTTGGGGGGCAATGATTACAGCCTCTGGACTTCATGTTGGAGTTGAGCCGCTAGTTTCTTAAGCTGGGGGGGGATAAGTACCAACCATCCCTAGATAATGCGTTGGGAAGTTCAAGCATAGTTTTCTATGGTTCAAGCTTGTGTAAAAATGAAACCACCTACCTCAAGCATAGTTTCCTCTGGTTCAATCTTGTGTAAAAATGAAACCAGGTCCAAGCATAGTTTAGTTTTAATCTTGGCTAAAAATAAAATCTATCCCAAGCATAGTTTTGTTTTGTTTTAAAGCTTGCGTAAAAATGAAAACAATCTCGAGCTTAGTCTTTGTTCTTTCTCATGCTTGTAAATACATGAGAATAAGTTACCGAGCTTAGTATTTGTTCTTTCTCATGCTCGTAAATACGTAGGAATGTAACTGAGTATAATTTTATCACTTTTTTAGACTCGTAAAGGTTATATGAAAAAGGAACCCCTTGGAGTTCCCTTTAATCTCTTTTCAGACTCTCTAAACATGAAAAGATTGTCGAGCGATCTTGTTCTTTTCAAGCTTGTTAAAGTATTAGAAAGTGCATCTGTTAAGCGATAATTTATCTCTTTTTTCAGTCTCTTCAGACTAACTTAGGAAAAAGGAACTGAGAGATTTTTCTTTAAGTGTTTTTCAATCTCTCTAAACGTGAAAAACCCCTGAGTTTTCTTTCTTTGGACTCGTAAAACAAACATCGAAAGGCCCATATGGGACTGAACCAATCCTTCTTAGGGTTCGTTAAACATACTCTGAGGGACTCATCTGAAGGATGATCTTACATTACAAGCATATGCTATCCTCATCAAGCTTGTGTAAAAATAAAGAGGCACTCGTTAGAAATGGTGGGGGAAAAATTGGGAAAGAAATGTGTCTAAATCTGTATTCTATGGAAGAGTCACCTTTGAACATGACACCCTTTCACTTGCTTTGTGTCTCGATTGGAAAATCCTCTTGTCTCTTGATCATACTCCTTTATAATATTACCATTTGGTCTGTGATCCCTGTTATTGAGTCAGTATTTCCAAGACAGTTGTCGTGTCGTCAGTATGTTCAAAGAGAAGTTCAACCCGGAAAACCTTCTATTGTGTCGGCCATGTCTCCAATATTTAAGCTTTCTATTGTGTCAGCCATCCCTAAGTCAGTCCTAAATCACTTGTTACTCTGATCTAATTCAAATATTTTTACCCATTTCATGTCATTGATGGAGGATACATTAAGGCCTTCTTGTGACAAGTCTTTTCCTGTTGACTTCAACTCATTATCCAGGAATTAGACTTAGAAAATAATTGGTACCTTGGAACTTGCATGCCTCAATGGTAGGTTTCCTCGCTTTTGACAATGGGTTTTCATTATTGATATCTGATCGGGAGATTCCGCCGAGTGTTTGACTTCAACTCATTAATTCACATTCGTTGGATCGTACTAGAGTACCTTGGGAGTCATTGACATTAATGGTGATTTCCCTCTCACTTGTTAACGGTGTACACTAATGACCGATAATCAAGTGGTTTCTACCATGTTCGACTTCATCACATGTATTCAAATGGTTAGATTCATACTATAGAGTGGTGGAGATGAAGACCCTGGAACTTTTCTGATAGATTCAGGTTGCATTGGAGAATATTCAGGTTGTACTATTGCATAGATCCACATTGTATGTCTCGTGGCTATGTTCAAATTTGAGTCTTTAACACATAGATCCACATTGTATTTTTGGTGGCTATGTTCAGATTTGATTCATATTGACATGGATCCACAGTGTATGTTTGGTGGCCATGACCTATATTACTTGACATGGATCTTTTCATGTCGACATTTATGATTTGAGTCATTTGTATTATGAGTATGGGAATTCCTACCTTAGTGATGATATATTATTGTACTGCATTTCCTTGTTTGTTGGCAGGTTTCCGACGGACATGTTCCTTGTTCCCTACACACACACTCGACAAAGTATATCAACTATCACTCTATTCTAACTTCATACTTTGGGGGGATCTCTGTTACACATTATTTTCATCACCCTTATGACCGTTAATGATGTAAACCTATCTATTTCCTTCAGAGGGGTCAGTGGCCTGAATTCCTAAAGAAATAAGGGAGAAGAACTTTGCCTGAGAGAAGAAGTTGTATTTTCCTTTGTAAAAACCCTATTAAAGAGGATTTTCACAGGCTGATCTATAAACAGGGTGCAAAAATGCCTAATTTCTGCAAGTTCCACTATAGCTAGGTTGCATAGTTTACGCAGGCTGCATTACAGCTAGGGTGCAGTGGCCTTCATACGTGGGAAAAAAGAGCATCTTCTCGATGCTTCTAGAAGGAGAAGATTATATGGTGAGGTCGCCTTCGAATGGTTTGAATATTACTCACTTTCTTGATTTAGTGGGATCATTCTAACCTCCTCACCTTATCCTCTTCATCTTATAAAATGAGAGGAGATCCCATGGAGAAATTTAGTTGGATTGAGCTTGGGAAATTTAGCTTGTAGCTTGGAGCTTTTAGAGCTTGTATGTTGGCTTTGAGCTTTGCTTTGTCAAGACAGATTGTGAGTAGCTATCAGATACACGATCTTAGAATCCATTGGAGCAAGAAGTGTGTGGGAAGCAAGGAACTATTGGAAGGAACTTGATGACATCAAGGCATTTGGTTGTATCTTTCTTCCACATTCTTTAATACATATATACTTTTCTTTCCTATATGAATATTATATGTCCATATTGTATGATTTGTTAATCATGTACATAGTTTCATATCAAATAGACTCTATTATTCTTGTATTCGTTGGGTCGTGTTTATTTGTATATATTTCTCATAAACCTTGTGACGGAGCTTGGATTGCATTGGCAAAGTTGGATAGTCAATATTTAAAAGGTATGTTCTAGATCCATTTCTCATTTGATAATTAAAATATAAGCAAAGAGTAGTGTATTGTTTTGTTTTGTTCTAGTTTCGTAGTGAATCTAGGGGGATTGATTTGTGTCCACACTTAACAATTAGCCCGATAACACCAATAGCCCCCCACGAATCTAAGTTAAAAATTGCATGATTCTCTCTCATCATTTTTTGGTCGATTTCCTAGTGGGATCCCATTATTTTGTTTGATTTTCATTTGCATTGCTTACTAATGCTTGTGTACTTTTGCATAATACCTTTTGGTATTTTTCTTCCTTATGTATATGACCATTGCATTCATTTTTGTTTATTTCTATTTGCATCTATCGCTCATGCATTTTGAATCCTATCCCTAGAAGAGACACACTTATGAGTGTTCATATCCTTCACATTTTTTTTCCATAGGTATGTTCCATGCAATTGGAATTCAATTGCATGCCCTATGGAAGGATCATCTCTTCCATTGTATTATGGCATTATTTTATTTATTTTTAGGCTTTATAATATGAAAAATACCAAAAAATTAAATATTTATAATAAAAAAATAGGGGTGGTGTTAAGCCCTAATATTGGCTCATTACCCCTTAATTGGGGCATATTATATTAGTAATGTTATTTTATTTATGTCTGCTTTAGGCCATTAGTTGTAATTATACCTCCTAGTCTCCTATATATACCAAGGAGACATTTTCATTTTGAATCATCTTGTACTGGAACATTTAAGTGGGGTAAAAGGCGGTTGCCCCCTCGAAAAGGCTTATTATCTGAAATTATCTATTTTTCAAGGCGTTGAGTACTTTTTCTAAGGTTTTTCTATGCTATATTGATATTTGGTTCTTAACATATGGTTTAAGAGCTCAAGGTCTTGGCGTTTCTCTACTACTTCCAAGACACCTTGACATTTTCTCTATAACTTTTTTTCTACAACATTTCATAAGGAACGGCTTGGAGGATATTTATTAGACGGATCAAGGTACATTGGGTTCAAAATTCATCTCCCGAGGTGTTACAATTTTGGAGATATAGCCTGTACAATATAGGGTTCTGGAATCATCCTGAACCGAGTCATTGCGGAATTTTTGCTATAATTTTTTTTTTGTAACGTTTCAGACCCTGAAATATGGAGGCTATTTATAGAAATTAGTAAGGTATCTTTGGTAAATTTTTTATCTTCTGGGTCATCTTAAATTTGTAGATACACCCTGTGTAAGATAGGGTATTTGACTAGTCCTATTGACTAGTCTCAAGAAGGTGTTCCGGGTAAAACAATCATAACTTCTTCCTAGAGTATCCAAATTGAGTGGGACTGGTTTCATTAGATCATGGTAGTCTATAGTATTTCTGGTGTGAGTTTCAGAATTTAATATAATCATTTTTTGCGGGGCACACTATACAAGTGAGATCTCCTGGAAAGGACAAAAATCGACAAGTTGTGGGGAAGTTACTGTAAATTCCACTTGGCACATCCAATTTTGATCAAACCTGTGGCATTACAGAGAAGAAATATCAGAGAACTACATAAAAGAAAGTTTCATACCCATAAGAGCCAAAAATTGGGAGACACAAAAAAAGAAATATTGTCTAGCAAAACCACCTCAAAATCAAGGTTCAAAAGTGATACTTGGCCAACATGCCACCAAAAAAGGGAAATTCTACACCAAATAAGCCTCCAAAAAATCCTACTTGGACTCTTGATGAAGGTG
>JZKD02S0022143.1:16701-31002 GCA_000966675.3 Picea glauca
TTTCACCCTCACAGTGTTGGAGCCTTTTCCCTCCTCCTCAGATCCTTGTCCACGTTTTCCATCTGGGTCCCCCGCAACAGTCCAGCGAAGCAACAGAAAACCAAAGATAGACCACCACATCTTGCAGATGCAGGTTTGACTCGGGCCTCTCTGATCCTGAGGAAGCAGTTATTGAAGTGGTTGGTGGTAGGTGGACATTGTTTCCACCATAAATGGAAAGCCCAGGAAAGGACTGTCAGCCAATCAACTCGTCTGCAGGTCCATTCTGAAACACGATTGCGTCTGATTGAAGCTCACTTTTGACAAGAGACTGGATGTGCAGTTTGCCAGTAAACATGCAGATGTAATGCCTTCAATACGGTGACGCGAACCCACTGTTGTTGTTTTGCTTTGAGTATATGTAGGCATTTTTGCCATTTTTTGTAGTGTCGATGGTAGAGCTAAGCTCCTGACTGTAAAGTTTTGATGAAGCACTGCTTTTCCCGGTCATGTATATGTATGTGAAACATTCTTGTTTAATGACAGTAAACTTATTATTCCATCTAGTTTCCATCTAATGTTGAAAGAGTTTATGATTGACTGAGTCACATGAAGCATTGTGACAATGTTATATAAATGTTTTATGGTAACGTTGTTATGATTTCTTTTAATGTTCTTGTGATTTTAATACAAGAAGTTCTTGGGTTTAACTTTTTATTCTCTGGGCTGTTGGAAGCTCGATGCTCACAACATACCTTTTCCCTTTCTCACTGAAGTCTTCCTCCTACTCACCCTTATTACAACTTACTGTCTGAAGTTAAATTAAGACCTCACCCATTGATGCATAACCTAGTCTAGGGTTCTGAGTTAAAGCGATACTGTTCTGATTCCATTCTTTTTCGATCACCCCTTTTACAAATCGTGACATAAAATGATGGGTATCAGGCTTATTCCTGCTGCAATCCAGGAGTGAATTCTAGTGCTAACATTTCTGGCACCATTGCTAGGGACGAAGTTGAAGATTTTCCCTGGGTAGAATGACAAAGCTTACTAGTTCTGAGAATGCATCAGAACCTAGTACACTGAATATTGCAACTGTGCACCTGGCGACTCCACTGTGGCGACTCCAATGTTTCCACTTCATTGTTTTAGTTGTGGCTACTTTTAGCACACCTAAAAGATGAACTAAAGGGGCTTTCTCGAGAATGTTTTTAGAAGCTGCTTTCTCAGCTTGAGAAGTTCCCTAGGGTAACGACAACGTTAAGATTTTGATGGTGAAAAAAGACCAGTCACATTCGAAGCTGTGAATCTTTCACCTAGAGACTCCATGATTCAAGGATTGATTGGTGACTCCACTGGTTTGAGATGGAAAAAATCATGGCTAGGAGGTTCGCTCCTTTTAATTTTTCTGTTGTTTTTGGTTATCCACATCCAGTGCCAACTGTAAGCGAATGGGATGATTATCTTCTGAGATTCAGAGGAAGCAAGCATGACAATCCCGATGAGCACTTATTAAAATTCCATGTATGCATTCTTGAGCATGTCCTCTTTCACGAGGATGTTTGGATCAATATGTTGAAATTTTCTTTAGAGGAAGATGCTTGTGAATGGTGTCAATCTCTCCCCGCTGTTAGTATCCATTCTTTGAAGGATTTTCACGATGCTTTCAATTCGTATTACGGGAATATTTACCCGACTCATCTTATTTTCCATGGATGTTGTAAGAGGTTTTCACTCCACATTTTGCATATGATGGAGTGTTCCTCGTGTGATGAGTCTGGTAAAGATATTATTGAGAGAGAAAGCACAAAGGATTCTCCAGTCCTCGAAGAGGATGCTCTTGGTAACTCTACTATGGATGATGATGAAGATTTCATGACTGTAGAGTCCTTGCATCTTGCTCCTCAGGTGTTTGCTGTCCCTAACTTTGATGACTATTCAATTGAGGAGCAGCAGAGCCCCACATCGCAGTTTGCTGACCGGAGGAGCTATAAGCTTGTACATGACAACTACGAATCAGATTCTGAGCTGGATATGCAGGATTTCCCAGAGCATACTGCAGAGCCTTTTCCTCTGTTCACAAATGAAGGACATTGCGAGGAAATCAACCATCCTTGGCCTGCAGAAATTCCTGAGAAACACAATGGGCATTTTATATTCTATCCAGAGCCAGTCATAGAGCAACTGCCTACCAGAGATATTTATCCACGTGTGAACAACTGTGTAGCAGAGGAGGCTGTCTGTCACCAATCTTCTGGAGTTTGCCATTGGTCCTATGAGCCTATGAAGGAATACATGGAGTTTTATTTCCTTCATAACTTGAAGCCGCCCTATTTCATCTCAACCTATTTCATCTCAACTTCAGCCTGTGAGGAGGAGTTGAAGGGTGTAACCATTTTGCTGTCATGGTTACATCAGTTGCCAGTGATCATTAACAGAATATGATTGCTTCCATTCAAGAAGTTACTTTATTGTTTCTGGTGGGAATTTTCTTTCACCTAGCCCCATGTAAAGGATTTTATTAGTTTAGGATTTTACATAAATAATCTCCTTGGAGCATGTGTGTTTAGTTTGTTTTATTTCACTTATCGACATGTATTTTTAGCAGGGTGTCTTGAGCTCAAATCCATAGCCCAACAGAAGGCAACTGGAACTGAAGAAGGAGTTCTTAGAGCATCACAGGGATGAATATATCCCCCATGGAGCCTAATGTTATCACCAATTCTTGTCACGGGCATAAGAGTATCCAGGTCCGCGACCTGCACAAGAAGCACCCAAAACACAACACTCAGAAAAATCTCATTTTGGGCTTCAAATCAAGCGAGCAGGCTAAGATCATTTTTCCATGGTGAGGATTTTTTATCGGGGCAGGATTGATGGTCATCAGGTGTTTTGAGCCATGAAATTGCCCGAGGTTTAACATAGTGCATAGGCCGGAGATAAAGTGTCCATATTTCACAATTTAATATGGGCCGTTCGATCGTAGGACGCATGGAGCACATTTGCGCTTTTGACATTTTGGTCACCAGGAGAATGGGGAAGTGGTGCATCATGGACTCCCGGTGGGAGAAGTCCCGAAGTTATCAACACCATTGAATCAAGGAGAGATATCGACTGTCCGATCTTGGAAGACACACGACGGAGGGTCTAGGCCAGAAGGGGCCCCACGTCTAAATATTGATCCAAGCCGTCTAACTAGGGGGCACGTGGCGCGCAATTAAGCCTGGTCGCTATTTCAGATACCGGGACTTTCAAAGACAAGGGGTCGCTCCTCCGCTGCATTGTGAAACCCCAAAACATGAAATACGAAAGCACCTTGGTGTTGGGCCCACAGTCATAGCACCCGATCACAAAGGGGTCAGGGTTAAAGGTGAGGGCCAGTTGAATTTAAGCGCTCATTGAGTGACAAGTGATCATGGTCATTTGATGAAAATAAATATGGGCCTTCAATCTTAGGGATATAGGTGGCGATATTTGGAGCATTTTGGAACCTGGGTGCTAAGAAGAAAACTGATTTGGGTGATCAAGATTTATGTGCCCAGATTAGCGGTCAAGATTCGATTCCGGACCCCCCTCATCATTCTTCCTTTAATGGGAGGGGAGGGGTCTAGAATTGGGCATGCAGGTTTCATCGACTTGGATTTAAGCGCTTAGATCGACGATTGAGGTCTCATTCCAGACCCCCCTTGCCTTTCTACCTTTAATAGGGGGGGTCTATAATGAGGAGGTTTTCCTAAGCGCCCCCCCACTAACGTCGTGCCTTCTTGTTCTGTCGGCCCCTCTCCCACCTAAAACCACTTTCCGCTCTCCCTTACCACCTCCCTCTCCTGCTGACACTTGTCTCCCGCTTCCCTCCTACCTTTCACCACCGCACACCTGTCATCCACTCTCCTAGGTGTCTTGTCCCCTCTCCCTGACTCATTATATTAGGATCTCCTCATCACCTTCCTGGGGCACATCACCTCATCGTATGGTGTCACAACCCCCTGTCTCTCTGCCTTCTGGCTCTCACACCTCAGAGCCCATGAGTTCTGCCACATCCATCCACATGGCCCCTCCTTAGCTCATCGTCCCCTCACCTCCTGCCACGTGTCTCTCTTCCAGTCACCTCCACCTGTATGGTTGTCCCTAATTTCCCTTTGCCTTCCACACTTTCACTCCACCTCAGCACGCCCTCAACCATCCGCTGTTCCTTGCCTCCATATCACTTCCACATGAGCACCCCTCCCATCTGACCCTCACAGTGTTGGCGCTTTCGCCCTCCTCGTCAGATCCTCGTCCACGTCTTCCATTTGGGTTCCCCACAGTAGTCCAGTGAAGCAACATAAAACCAAAGATAGACTGCCAAGTCTTGCAGATACATGTTTGACTCGAGCCTCTCTGATCTCGAGGAAGTAGTTATTGAAGCGGTTGGTGGTAGGTGGACATCATTTCCACCATAAATGGAAAGTCCAGGAAAGGACTGTCAGCCAATCAACTCGTCTACAAGTCCATTCTAAAACGCGATTGCATCTGGCTGAAGCTCGCTTTTGATAGGAGACTGCATGCCCAGTCTGCCAGTAAACATGCAGACGTAATGCCTTCAATGCGGTGACTCGAACCTGCTGTTTTTGTTTGCTTTGAGTATATGTAGGCATTTTTGCCATTTTTTGTAGTATCGATGGTAGAGCTAAGCTCCTGACTGTAAAGTTCTGATGAATCACTGGTTTTCCTGGTTATGTATATGTATGTGAAGCATTCTTGTTTAATGACAGTCAACTTCTTATTCCATCTAGTTTCCATCTAATGTTGAAAGAGTTTATGATTGAATGAGTCACATGAAGCATTATAACAATGTTATATAAATGTTTTATGGTAACGCTGCTATGATTTCTTTTAATGTTCTTGTGATTTGAATACAAGAAGTTCTTGTGTTTAAGTTTTTCTTCTCTGGGATGTTGGAAGCTAGATGTTCACAACAGACCTTTTCCCTTTCTCACCGAAGTCTTCCTCCTACTCACCCTTATTACAACTTACTATCTGAAGTTAAATTAAGACCTCACCCATTGATGCATAACCTAGTCCAGGGTTCTGAGTTAAAGCGATACTGTTCCAAGTTCGTTCTCTATTGATCACCCCTTTTACAAATTGTGACATAAACTGATGGGTATCGAGCTTACTTCTGCTGCAATCCATGAGTGACTTATGGTGCTAACACCCCTTTTTATGGAAAACCCAAATCTAGTTACCAAAGATATTACAAGCATGAAGGTTAGTTCATTTAGAAATCCATTTCATGAAATTGCCTAGCTGTTTACAAGAATAATGGGAGAGGAGTCCATAGCTACTATTTCCCGCATGGCTCTTTATATTTTGTATTTCACAGTCAATGAAAAAGCCATTTTTGATTGGGGAAGGTTAATTTACCATGAAATCTCTTCCCAATTGTCAAGCTACAAAAGGGAAAATAAATTTTATATGTCATCCTATTTAGTTTTTGCAATAGCACATTCTTGTCGGTTTCCGCAACTGTCTCTGTCCAAGAATGTCAACTGCGAATTCCACCCAGTAACGTTCTGGTACTAGGTCTTGTGGAAGCATAAGGCTTCCCACTATTTTTATGAGGTTTGTAATGGCTTCCTGTCTGTTTTCAAAGTTTTGTTGTTAGGAGAAGATCCTCCCCGCATGTTTGAACAAACAACTAGTTTTTTGGACAATAAGGGGACACCCGAACATTTGGATAATTACACTATCATAATAATTTTTGGCTCCATGGAACAACCCACTCTCCTTCCATGTCACATTACAGACAAAATGTTTGTTCCAAAAGTAGCATGTCAATACAACTATTGGTTCCATCTGTTCCAAAGGAAGAAAAAAAAATAGTTCATTCCTCTGCCTTGGAAAATAGGGGAGTTCGTTTTGAAAAACGTCAACAAAATTGGCGATTTTGTAGCACATTCTACCATCTCCAACCTGAGATATGATGAAGACATAAGAGGATTCGACCCCTATGATAATTTTAGACAACATTTACAGACACTTGGCCTCGACGATTGTTTTGTAAATAAACACCTGCCCAAAAAAAGAGACAATGGAAACAACGGTCCTACCTCCGATGCCGACGAGGTACAAACAGTGCAAAGCTACACTAAATTGTACACACAACAGGGGAAAGGCCCCAGTGACAAGAGTGTTCAATCCACAAATACCATGCTAAAAAGTAGGACATCTCAGAGCATCGCTCCAACGACCCATCATATCAACAAAGAAACCCGAAGTTCTTCAAATGGAGGAGAAGATAACGACCCTCCTCACTCTAAAATTGACAGTTCTCACAAGCTTCGAGTAGAGAAGAAGAGAAAAAAAATATGGGGCAGGTGGAAGAGCCAGAAATTTAGAGTGAGAACATGGAACTTGACACTGATCTGGATACCATGATCTGCTTCCTTGATCAGCCCAGAGATGCCATCCACCATAGCCATCCAATGGACATATCTGTTACCGAAAATTTTGACGAAGATGAATCCTTCGTGTTCCAGAGCGCTGTTTTTGATATCCGGAACAAAAAATTGATAATTCAGAAAATAAATGTTAAAAATAAGAAAGGAAAATCTCGTTCAGAGGTTGACGTTTCCAACATGCAGCCGTCCCGAATCTGTCAACTTCACACCACGACCGGATAAGCACTTCATGATTCCATTGGAGGCATCGAGACTGAGAATTCCAGACTGAAGGACTGAATCAAGGAATTGGAATATGCTTTCATTCCTATGCCATTGCTTGTCGATCCTTTGGCAATAACCATGCTTGGCACCCCTGCACCCAATGAAAAAACATCCTCCACCTTGCTTGCATCCTGTAAAGGATATGTGGAGAAAAATATAAAAAAAAGAGTGGAACTGGTTACCGAGGCATGGAAAATATCACAAACCATCACTTCCCTTGGAACTAGGGCACATAGCTTGCTCGAGATTTTGCAGGCCGAATTAAAAGATGAAGAAAATTTCTTTTTGAAAACGGTCATCCCTTTTTGCAAGGTTGTCAACAATATGACAGAAACAAAAAGAAAAGAAGAAGATCTTCCATCCAAAAACCACATCGTCCAATTGAATGCATGTTGTAAAGAAAAAGTAAAGAACCTGCATCTCATTGTTCAGTCATGTGAACAAGCCATATTGAAGAAAGATATATTATTCACAAAGCTATCAAATATAGACTTAGCTGGGAAAATCTACGACTTCCAAGACCCCCACTTAATCGCAAACTCCTTGCCCTTAACCAGGAAAGAGTTCGATAAATAGGTTGCTATGTTTAAGACCTTGTCTCTCCAAAATTTTTACAACATCCTTCAATTTGATCAAGCTCACGTCCACGACTGGATAGTCAAATATGTAATACAAAATGAGGAAATTCATCAGGCTCTCTCTAATCTTTCTATCGACTTTCAGGAATTAGAAAAAGATCTTTTCAACATAAAAATACGGAATGAGATTAACGTCACCCCAATGAGAGGCTACATTGAAGAATGGCTCGAAAGGCAATTGAAACAGGCTTCCGACAAAAGGCAACCGACAGTTTCCAGCATTCCAACAACAGTGGAGGAAATCCTTGAAAGCGTAGTCGTCGACAACATCAATGAAACGACAGCTGGAAGAAAATAGCCAAAGGGCTCATATGTACCCTCACTGTAAGTTTACTCATCACATCCTTCTTTGTTTATCAACCCAGTTATTCCAGTTTCTTAAATACAGATGTATAGGCAAACACTTATACCTTTCCATTTATTTTATTTTGCAGCTATTGCACTCTATCTTCTTTCCACAGTCCCGTTTCTTGTACATATTTCTCTAATGGTCCACAGGAGATCCAATCCCAGTCTACATGACAAACACATTGAAATTCTGGTTTATATGTAACAGACTTTAATTTTTTTGTATATTTCAAAATTTCCAGTAGTATGTAACAAACTTTTATTTTTTGACAGATTTCAAATAAAAATGCATTTAAATTTTTATATGTTACAGACTCTATTCTTATCTTTCACCACTCTGTATGACAAATGCATTTAATTTTTAATATGTTACAGACTTTTATTCTTATCCTTCACCAGTCTGTATGGAAAATGCATTTACTCTTTTATATGTTACATACTTTTCTTTTTTTATATATTTCAAAATAAATGGTGCTCAACAATGCAACCGTCATTTACTTATACCCCATGTTCACACATGCATTTAAATTTTTTCTATTTCTTATCTCCTATTAATTTTATGTCATCATATATTTTTATCTTTCACCAGTCCATATGAAAAATGCATTTAAATTTCCAAGTTTATTCTTGCACTGTAAACAAATTTTTTACTTTGTTATATACTTTCAAAAAAAATAGGTTTGCTATATACTTTCAAAAAATCGATGGTGCTCTGCCTGTCAACCCTCATTTACATTTTCCCCATCTTCCATGATATACATGTTGCACACAACATTTCTGTGATATACATTTTGTACCGAACACTTCCTTTCATTTACAATTCGACCCCATTTTCCACAATTTGCTTTCTAACCTCGTTGGCAGGGACTGCGCTGCCACACAACCTTGTTTTAATATGTGTAAACTTTTATTTTCTTTACTGTTTTAGTTTTCTTATTATTTATCACATCCTAACTTCTAAAAGAAAATAAAAAAAATATCATATCATTACAGTGTTACTCTTTCGTAGTCTTCAAACTAATGTCTTGTTTAATAAACTTTTCTTTTAATTGAATCACTTTTGCACTAACATAATTATATTAACTTTTCATTAATTTTGTTATAGATATTTTCTCATAACATAAATACAAAACTATTATTAAGTTATAAGTCTTTCTTGTACATTCTATTTAATTGTTTAATTTCTTTTGAGATTTAATTTTTCTATTTTAATTTTAGGGACTCATACATAAAAGAATAAAAATCAAATAAAAATAAAATACAAAGAAAAGAGACTTCATGCTTGGACTTTAGGTTAGGGGAGATTTAATGTGGAGTTCAATGCGTTTTCTTGTTGGGGCTCTAAGCCTAGGGTGACATTCATGTTTTTTCCTGCCTAGCCCCATGAGAAGTCGAGATGTTGGTATTGGGGACTCCCTAGTCCCTTGACGTCAACATATATGGCTTCTTTCTTTCTTGGTATAGACATTAGGGTCAAAATGGCATCTAGAAAAGCCAGTGTCAAGATTTTTTTTTCCCTTTTTGGCATACCAAGCTTGAGAAGATTTCTTAAGACCATAAATATATTACTTAAGGTGACAAACAAGGATGGAGTCATTCTGGACATAGTCAAGACTCAGGTTGTTCCATGTATATTTATGCACATAGCCAAGAGGTTGTTCTATGTATATTTATTTTTTCAAATCCCAATGCAAGAAGGTGGATTTAACATCCATATGATGGACCTCCCATTTATGTGAGGAAACAACGAAAATAACAAGGCAGATGGAATTCATTTTGGTGACAGGGGAAAATGTTTCATTATAGTCAATGCCTTCAACTTGAGAGAACCATTTCGAAACTAAATAGGCCTCGTGTCTTTCAACACTTCCATCTAATGCATACTTAGTTATGTACACCCATTTACATCTATCAAGTTTTCTTCCTTTCAGAAGAGGTACAAGATACCAAGTATCGTTCACCATTAAAGAGAGATACTCTTCATTCATTGTTGTGTCCCAATTTGGATGATATGAAGCTTCTACAATTTTTTCTGGATCATGAATCTTTGAAACTTGAGCCAAAATAGAGGAGGCTTGTTGGAAATGTGAATGTGTCCAACATTGATCTGAAGGATCACTGACAAGATCACCAGTTACTTCTTAAGTTGAACGCACCCATGTGGGAAACTATGGTGTTGGTGCAAGTTCATGTTCAATGGAATCATATAGAGGAAGGTGAGTAGGTGAAGGTGGATTGTCATACTCATTGTCATCATTTAAAGAAGAAGAAACCATAATAGGAATAGAAGATGGAAAAAAATGCCAAAGACGACTCACAGGCTGAAGAAGGCACAAACACTGAATTAGGGTCGCAGGGCAAGAGATTTTCATCAAATTTAACATCTCTTATTATAATAATTTCACTAGAATGAGGTTGAAGAAGTCTCTAACCTTTAACATCTTCAGAATAACCAACAAAAATACATTTCTTACTTTTAGGCTGTAAAGCTTTCCTTTTCTCATAAGAAATGTGAGCCCATGCTATACTACCAAATACATGGAAGTGGCTAATATATGGCTTAATTTTATTCCATTCTTCTTCTAGTGTTATATTTTTTAGAGCCTTTGTGGGAGTGTGATTTACTATGTAATTTGCATAGTTAATGCCTTTCTCCCAATAATTAAGACTTAATCCCTTAGATTGGATCACATAATTAGCCATTTCTTTTAATGTGCGATTCTTTCTCTCAATAACACCATTTTGATGTGGTGTATATGGAACATTGTATTGCATTTCAATGCCTTATGTAGTGCAATAACTTGTAAAATTGTTGTTCACATATTCGCCTCCATTATCTATTCTTAACCTTTGAAGTTGATGTCTATATTGTTTTTCTACAAGGGCCTTGTAGGCCAAAAACTTGTCAAACAATTCACTCTTAATTTTTAAGAAGGAAACCCAAGTGTGTATGGAGAAGTTATCAATGAAAGTTAAGAAATACTTGCACCCAAAAAAAGAAGGATAAGAAAGAAGACCACACAAGTCACTGTGAACAAGCTGCAAAGGGGTCGAGGCGTGCCAATAGGTATGTTTTTCAAAACTGACCCGATGATGTTTTCCAAGAACACAATTGGAACAAACACCATCTCTACAAGAAATAAGAGGAAGACCAGTTACCATTTGTTGATTACATAGTTGCTGCAATGAGTGATAGTTTAGATGACCAAACCGCTCATGCCAAAGTTTTCTCAAGTCATTGCTATGAGCAACAAAAATTGATGAAAAAGATGATGACCCAAAGTTTTCAAACTTGTACAACCTGGCAATATCATCAACAATTCCAATTCCAAGAACATGCTTAGGATATTTTGAATCCTTCATTATAACTTGGTGAGGTGAAAACTCTACGATTTTACCTTCGCCTAAATGAGTGATTTGATACATTGATAGAAGGTTGCAGGAAATACTTGGAACACATAATACATCATTGAAATGACCATTATCTACTTGAACTGTTCCAGACCCTATAACACTAAGATATCTATCATCACCAACAAATATTTTCTTGGTGTTACATTCATTAAGAGCAAAAAATATGGATTTATTCTTAACTATATGATAAAATGATCCAGAATTAATAAGCCACTCATCAAAAGAAGAAGTAGAAGTTGCATCGAAGGAGAAATTAGAAGCAGAAAGTGCATGTCGACGAGTTAGAAGAAGAAGAATCAATACTGATGTTGTGCTTCTTCACCATTGCTTCTAAAGCTTCCATCTTCTTAAAACATTTTGACTCCACATGACCATCTTTCCCACAAAAGTTTCATTATCTGTCGGTATTCTTACTTTTGGATTTTGCTCCTTTGTCACCATTAGGAGTGGAAGCTGGCTAAGAGGGTTTGGGACTGATCTAGATTTATGCAGGAACACAATGAAATACATAAATACCCATAAACACAGAGATGCAGCGGAAATAAAACTTCATTTCATTAACAACAAATGACTGAAATATGCTTACAGACATAATGGA
The DNA here is from genome assembly GCA_000966675.3 of Picea glauca. Taxonomy (NCBI): domain Eukaryota; kingdom Viridiplantae; phylum Streptophyta; class Pinopsida; order Pinales; family Pinaceae; genus Picea; species Picea glauca. The sequence goes on from JZKD02S0022143.1 coordinate 28,386, forward strand.
AATAAAATAGTTAGGGCACTGGTAGCTTATCTCTGAGAAGAGATGTGGCGGATACTGACCTCCGAACTTTGTGATACAATGAGGCTTGAAGGCCTATATATTATTGAGAAACAATGAAAAACCCTAAACACCCCAAAACCTAACGCTAGGAGATGAAACACCAGAATATGGGCCCCGTCGGGGTAAATTGGTACATCAATTTCCCGGGGTCGTAACTTTGGCATACTATCTCTGTTTGACGCACATGATACATCATTAGAAATATATATCCGAGGACTACGCTACTAATAAGGAATATCGATTCCAAAATAGACTCACATTCACCAGAGCATTTGATGCCAAAAAAAGTCGTTTAGGGACTCAAAACAACTCCAGAAGTTCAGGAACCGAAAAACTGCTAAAAATAGTAAATTGTGCTACAATTAAGGAAACTGAAAAACTGAAAGAAACAATGGTGTGGGTCCAAGTGGAATAGGCGGGTGACCACCAATATCCACCTGGATCATTTCTCCCCCCTTAGGAAGCAATGGTCCCCATTGTGTTGAGTTCCTTCATGAGATGAGGAAACTTCTGCTGAACTTGGTCTCTGGTGAGCCACTTGCCCTAGTGAAGGAGTTGGCCTGATTTGACAACTCGATATAGATAGATCCTTTGATGGTGGGTGTTCTTGATCTATGTGTCCATAATCCGATTAGTTTTGGCTTGTTCCATGCAAACTGGGTTTAACTCTATTGGTGTGAGTTGTTCTGCCATGTCAGATGTGTCCAATAGAGGTGGAAAGTAGGGCCGAAGGTGGTCCTCATTGAACAATGGGTACAGACCAAGGAATGGTGGAATACTGAGATCAAAGGCATTGTCCCTTACAGTCTTGGTGATGGTGTATGGCCCATATCGGAGTGGGCAAATCTTTCAATAGGGTCCAGCGAGGCGCTCCTTTTGCAAATGTAGCCACACTTTGTCGCCCACCTGGAAGTTGTGTGGCACCCAATGTTGATCATGTCACTGCTTGTACTTAGCATTGTCTATGTCCAAGATGTCATGAACCTATTGGTGGATGTGCTGAATGTGCTGAATGAAGTTGTTTTCCTTGTCAGCCTCAGAATGGACATGGGATGAATATTCTTGAGTAGCCGCAACTGACATGGCTACGTCAATGGGACATAGTGGTTGGAATCCCAATCCCACCTGAAAGGGGCTATGGTTGGTTAAGCTATGGAGAGCCCAGTTGTAGCTGTGTTGTATATAGGGGAGGCTCTCATCCCATGTGCGTGGATTCTTTGAGTTGTACATGCACATAATGTGTACGATCATCTGGTTGATGACCTCTGTCTGGCCATCAGTTTGTGGAAGGAAAACTGTGGACTTGGTGAGCTTGGTGTCCAACATCAACCAAAGGCTGGATCAAAATGTACTGAGGAACCTGCTGTCTTGATCTGAGATGATAGACTGTGGGATCCCAAAGTGTACCCACACTCGTTTAAAGAAGAGTTTAGCAATGGATTCTGTTGTGATATTCTTCTTGCAAGCCATCATAATGGACATCTTCGAGAATCTGTCAATGACCACAAAAAAAAATCATTTCCATGCTTAGTAGAAGGAAGGCCCGACATGTAATCCATGGAGATGGATTCCCAAGGTCGACTAGGGGTAGGCAGCTAAGTATAGAGGCCTTGATTCTTGATGGTCGGTTTGTCAATGGTGCAAGAAATGCAAGACTTGATGTACTTCCCGACATCCTGATAAGGTTCGACCAATAGAAATACTTTTGTAGTACTGCCACGGTTTTCACGACCCTGAAATGCCCAACGAACCGACTGTAGTGCGCCTCCCAAATCATCTTGGCACACTCACTTGAAGGAACACAAAGGTGTCCTAGGTGACATAGCAGGGCATCCTAGAGGTGAAAATTAGTAACTTGCTTACCCTACAAGAGTGTATTGTATGTGTGGTCGAATTCTGGATCACTTTTGTAGAGAAGCGACAATCAAAATTATCGTGCCCACAATAGTTGAGCACCGTGGTTAGCGCCATGATAGGTGGTTGATTGAGGCAGTCTGCAACATTATTGGTGCTTCCTTTCTTGTACTTAATGTTCAAATGAAACTGTTGTATTTATGTGGACCACTTCTGATGGCGGTCATTCTACAACTTCCCTTATGTCTGCATGAACTGCAAGGGTCGGTGGTATGAGTGGATGACCTTTTCCTTTCCCAAAATGTAATGCTTCCATTGTCGGCAAACCTACACAATGGAATATATCTCTTTTTCATAAGTGGGATACTTCTGGACTGTGTCGAAAAGTGTCTCACTATGATATGCCACTGGATTCCCCTGTTGATTAAGGACTGCCCCAATAGCATAGTCAGAGGCATTTGTCTCGATCTCAAATGGTTGTTGCAAGTCTGGTAATGTGAGCACTGGTGCAGAGTAGAGGCGATGCTTCAACTCTTTGAACGCCTTCTATTGAGATTCATAACAAAATAATTTTTCTTTCGCTCCTCCCTTTGTGTGTTAAGAACCAAACATCAATATAGCATAGAAAAACTTCAGGAAAGGTACTCAACGCCTTGAAAAAGAGATAATTTCAGATAATAAGCCTCTTCGAGGGGGCAACCTC
>JZKD02S0022143.1:49847-80343 GCA_000966675.3 Picea glauca
GCCTACAAGTGATGAAGAAACGATGCATGCACATAGCTCGAGTGATGACATCAATTCAAGTGATGAATGACAATCAATATAATTGAATGTTACTACAAGTTGTATGTTTTGGAATATTTTCTTGTGAAAATCAAAGATTTTGTTTAATGTACTCGACATATTTTCCTAATTGTATGAGGACATGTTACCAATAAGTTTAACAATTACATATTGGTTGTATCTTGATTATTGTGGACATTGTTCCGTTTTTTATAACCATGGGTCTCTTATTCCTATATATAATAAAATGAATTTATTATTTTATTGCATTGTCGAATGTTGTAAAATGTTGTGTTGTTGATTAATTAGTATGTAGATGATTTACATTGTTTTTTTTTTTCCATGGAAAAAAACATAATTTTATTCATCCATAGAGACAAAATTACATTTTGTAGGTTCTTCTATGAGCACAACACCCCTTGGGTGTATGATGTGAACAAAAAATGTAGGTACTTGACCCTATGTCGAGAAATGAAGCCTTGAAAGAGGCTTTCTAAGTGCAAAATAATGACCAAAAAATTACATCACCCAGAACAAGGTGGTAAAGTATAAATTGTCTGTAAAAACTGATAATTCTGTTTGGTTCCACCGAAGTGTTTATGTAATAGACTGGAGAAAATGTTGAGTACGTTTCTTGCAAAAAATCAAATGGTAAGTTATACTCCCCGAGTCCAAAAATTATTTGACCCATTTGCTGCTTTAAGAGTAGTATAAAGTATCAATCCTGTTGTAGATCTGTTGTATCAATATAAGGGCGGTGATAAAAAGCATGTGTTTCACCTTCCTTGTATTCTATGATGTGCCATTGGCCCAGAGCTAGAGGAAGCCCTGCTTTTGAAAGTGCATCCACTACCATGTTCATGTTCTTGTAGACATGGGAGATAGTCACTGTGTCAAAATATTCTAGCAAACAAAGGATGTCCTCCAGAATAGGGAGGAGGAAAATGTTGTGACACTGCTATAGTTTTCTTTCCCAATTTATGACATTCATAGAGTCACCAAATATTTGGAGGTGAAGTATTTATTTCTCTTTTGCAAAGAGGAGTAGTAATTTTAGATTTAGTAGCTCGACATAGTTATTTGTACCCTGTCCCAACCCCAATTTTATATGAAAGGAATGGTTTTTCGATTGATGAAGTACTATTCCACCCCCGCATGTTTGATTCTGTGAGGCCCCATCAAAGTAAGCCCAAGGCTTTGTATTGTCTATGGTCTCTTTTTGGTTCGACTGTATAGTTGGACCTTTTTTTGTTTGTGGAAAATGTGAAAGTATTGAGAGACTTTGGGCTCCAGTTTTCTCGAGGAGGGGAGCTTTGTCTTGGAAGATTGCTGCATTTCGGGCCAGCCAGATGCCCTAATTTATGATGAGGGGGAGAGATTTAATCTCTTTGAATATTGGGTCATGTGTCCAAGCTTCCCATGCCTCTTCCAAGTTGGGGCCTCCCCATGTACATTTTTGTCCAATACTTGTTGAAGCCTTCGTCCAAAATCTTTGAGTGAAAGGGAAGGAGATGAGCATGTGGTAGGTTGTTAAATTTTCAGAATGAAAAAGGGGACATATTCCTGGTCCTTCAAACCGTCGCTTTCTCAGATTTTCCCATGTTGGAACTTTTCCATTTAGAGCCACCCATAGGAAGATTTTGGATTTTTGTGGAAATTTTAATTTCCAGAGTCCTTTCCACCACCAAATTTGAATTTGTTGGAAGAATTCCAAGTTTAAAGAAATGTATCCAAGTTTTGGAGTATAGGTTCCTGAAGGATCATTTTTCCAAACTAGCTCGTCCTCCCTGTCAGTGAGTCTTATGTGACCAATCTGTAGAGATGAAATTTAATTTTTATGCTGAGTTGCTACAGAACCTATTAACCCCACATCGACCACACTTTTACATCCTTGATGCTAGGGGGTAGTTGTGTTGGGGTCAGACATGTGGGAGAGGAGGAAGTGGTTCTGCCTGTGGAGATGGTTGATTAGGTCTAAATAGAGGATGTGTGAGTTCCCACTTCCTGGCCAAGGGTTCTCTCCAATGCAGAAGTGATTTCCTCTGCCTATTGATGAAGGAGMATCACCAAAAAGTTCAAGTGGAGGACAACTGGATATACACCAACGCGCATTTTGAAGACATTTAAATTTAAAAAATGAAACATTAATGTAATAGCTGGAGGGATGTATTTGTTTTTAATGTTTTGGGGATTGTAATACAGATCTTGAGCGTTCACTCTCATCTGTCGGTTGTAGGAATTTACTGTAATAAATGTAAAGTAGGTAGTAATCTTTAATTTGATAAGATATCTTAGATTTGTAGGAGGGAAAATTCAAGAAAGCTCCCTCGTATGTATTGTATTATCATTCTCAATTGTAAGAGTAGAATCTGTAGAGCAAGAGAGCATATGAGAGCAGAGAAGAACAAAGATTGTAGAATTTGTTTGAGCAGATAGCTGTTGCTATAGAACCCATGTACATAAACACTTGAATTCATATAAGAAGGCTTTGATCCAATTTCATGGTGTTGTTATGGTTACTATTTGCATCTATTGAATGGTATGTTTACAATTTTCTTATATGTTCTGTTATGCATTTGTTTCAATGCTTTATGTGTATGATTTAATGTTGAATGTATGAAGTCTGTGAGAGGGAGAGTATTAGTTTCAATTTCTTCTCTTCCTGATAATTCCTGCAAGGAGTGCAGTGAAAGTGCGCAAGGAGTGCGTCGACGAGATTCTGAGTTTTACCTCAGAAAATCTCAGGAGAGATAGAGTTGTTCTTATACCAACATAAGTGCAAGTATAGCACAAGGTTGTGCAAGGTGTGCGTAGGCCAGGTCAAAGTCTTAGAATTTTCCAACCAAGTGAGTGGTTGAATAACTTCTGTCGCAAGGAGTGCGCAAAGTTGGAGAGTTTGAATAACCAGAGGTTATCGTGAAGGCCGCAAGGAGTGTGCATAAGAATTCCTTAGAATCTTGGAGTTTTCAACAAGAATCAAGCTTAGGAAGGATAGAGACTTGGAAAGTCCAGAGGACAGACGAGGGTCGAAGTCACCTCGGAGAAATCAATCTTAGGAGGAAGGACACCAAGTTATTTGGTGAGAAACTATTGAAAGCCTGAACAGACGGTGGAAATTCTCAGAGGGAGAAACACCGATTTTCTGTGGACCGTCAGATCTAGTAGATCTGTGGGAAGGATAAGGTTGAGTGTCTTTAAACACTTGCTAGATCAGGAGAGATAGCAGCCGTTAGATCCAGAGGAGCATGAGCCGTTGATTGGGTGCTCTGAAATATCGACATTTCGAGAGTCGGGACTATGGAGGAAGTTGTAACTTGGGAGTCTCGATACGTGAAATACCGACACGATCTAGACCGTCAGATCGTGGGGCTTCGGGACCGTTGATCTGTGGCAAGGAAGTTACGAGTTTGGATATTGGGAAAATGGAGCAAACTCACATTGCAAGTTCCTAACACGCGAAATCCCGACGCGCTCAGAGGTGGACCCCAGGGTTTGACTGGAGGTCATATGGTAGAAGAATAAGGGAGGATCTAGGGACCGTTAGCCCATTTCTGGGTTTTGAGAATGAGAAGAGTCAGGGTGACTTGCAAGGAAAGTCCCGAAATCATGAAAACCCGATGCGCCTTTTGGGGTTAAGTCTGTGGTCACGTGGAGTGGAGGCTCGCATCTAGTGCATGTTCACGCGGGCGGAGCACATAAAAGGAGAATTGTGGTTATATGTGTTAAGGGTTCTAGCGGGGACCAAAGGATCCATTTCGGCTCAGGAGTTTGAAGATCCAAAGATCGGGAGGTCAAGTAGACCCTGCTGAGGTGGGGGTCTGCGTCAGGTGGTATCATAGCTTACAAATTTTGTTTTCTGTAGAGGGAAGACAAAGGACAGTTGTTATTGAATTATGTGAGGATAGATTTGAAACAATGCTGCCGAGGAGACGTCAAGAGAGACCTATGCCCGATCCAGCCGTGGAAAGGGAGATGAGAGAACTTCGTGCTCCATTGGATGCCATGGAGACATCACAGAGGCAAACACCCGATAATGGAGATATCAGTGAGGCTGAAATCGAGAACAAAGCTAGAGCCGAAGAAGAAGTTGTAGCCGAAGATGCTACATAAGAATGTCTATTCAAAGCTATCACAAGGATAGGTGCCAGAGCAAAAATGGGTATCCCGATGTATGAAGGTAACTTAGATGTTGAGGAGATGCTAGATTGGTTTAGAGATCTGGATAAATACTTTGATTATGAGGATATCGAAGAAGATAAGAAAGTAAAGCACACCGTCACTAGACTGAAAGGGCATGCAGCACTGTGGTGGGATGAACTACAGGCTGACAGGCATTGCAAAGGCAAACAAAAAATTAAAATCTAGGAAAGGATGGTTGTCAATATGAAAGCCAAATTCATACCTAGGGATTATCAAATCAATCTGTTTCGAAGAATGCATAATTTAAGATAGAAAGGGATGAAAGTGAAGGAATACACTGGGGAATTTTACAAGTTAAACATTAGAGCTGGTCATCGTGAGAGTGATGATGAAAAATTTGCCAGATACATGAATGGCCTGAGATATGAGATTCATGATGAGATGAGCATGGTGACAATTAGGAACGCAGAATATGCTTATCAGATTGCTTCATGAAATTGGCCCGAAAGAAAGGTCAAAGGGGCAAAGGTAGAAGTCGGAGCAGAGGCAAAGCAGTTGCCCATGACATAGTACATAAGCCCAAGGATGAAGAGAAGAAACCTCATAACCACCCAGAAAGGGGAGGAAGCTCACAAGGAGGAAAATATGCCGATAGGAACACTTTTACTCGAGCAAGAGGAAGAGGAAGAGGTAGAGGAGGTGAAATAAAGTGTTTTGTCTGTGGAAAGATAGGACACAAATATTGGGAATGTACCGATAGAAAAAGAGATGGAGGAGGCGAAGCTCACATTTCAGAAGCACAAAGACGAAATGTTGAGGCAAAAGATGCAGAAGGTGGAAGATCCTTAATGATGAGGAAAATTCTCTTGAGTCCAGATAAAGAGATGGAGAATCCAATCCAGAGGAACAATTTGCTTAGGGCTGCTTGCAAGACCAAGGATAGGGTATGCAAGGTGATAATTGATAGTGGAAGCATGGATAATTTAGTATCCACAGAGATGGTGGAGAAGTTGGATTTGGAGACAGTTGCACATCCAAGCCCGTACAAGGTTTCGTGGTTGCAAAAAGGACATCAGGTAACTGTCACTAAACAATGTTTAGTTAAATTTAAGATAGGGGGTTACATAGATGAGATCTTATGTGATGTTATTCCCATGGATTTCTGTCATGTTTTGTTGGGAAGGCCGTGGAAATATGACATAAATGTTATTCATGATAGAAGAAAGAACACATACACCTTGGAGAAGAATGGTAGGATGCATATGTTGCTACCAATTGAAGACAAGAAGGTGAAAGAATAAACAAGAAATACTATACTTCTAATGAGTGGGAAGGATCTTCTGGATGAAGTCAATAAAGATGAAGAAATGCAGTTTGTTGTGGTGAGAAAACCTAGAGTCATCTTGACCAGTACCTCAATAGATGATCTACCTAAGGAAATTCAGGAACTGCTGGAGAATTTCGCTGATATAATGGTGGACGATTTGCCTTGTTCGTTGCCACCCATTAAGAGTATAATCCATCACATTGAACTTATACCAAGAGCGAGTTTACCAAACAAAGCAATGTACAAATTGACGCCGCAGGAGAATGAAGAGGTTAAGAAGAAAGTCCAGGATTTGATGGACAAAGGGTTGATTAGAGAAATCTTGAGTCCATGCGTTGTGCCAACAATGTTAAGTCCAAAGAAATGTGGTGGATGGAGAATGTGTACAGATTCGAGGGATATAAACAAAATCACCATCAGGTATAGATTTCCTTTACCCATGATGGATGACTTGATGGATTGCTTGAGTGGAGCAAAGTTTTTTTCAAAAATTGATTTGAAAAGCGGATATCATCAGATTAGAACGAGGGACGGTGATGAATAGAAGACAACATTTAAGATGAATGAAGGATTGTATGAATGGCTTGTCATGCCATTTGGCTTGACGAATGCGCCAATTACTTTTATGAGATTAATGAACGAAGTCTTAAAATATTTCATTGGGAAGTTTGTAATTGTGTATCTTGATGATATACTGATCTTCAGTAATACTGAGGAAGAAAACTTGAGACACTTAACTCTAGTAATGAGGAGGTTGTAGAAAGAGAAATTGCTCATAAATCTGGAGAAGTCGTCTTTCATGAAGACATAACTCATTTATTTGGGTTTCATGATCGCTTCAAATGAGTTAAAGATGGATCCTGAAAACGTAAAAGAAATCAAAGAGTGGCCATCGCCAAGGAATATCTTTGAAGTTAGAAGCTTCCATGGACTAGCCAGTTTTTACAGGAAGTTCATCAGAAATTTTAGTGGAATTTATGCACCAATGATGGACACAGTCAAGAATAGAAATACATAATTTCAATGCACAGAGGAAGCAAAGAAAAGTTTCAAGTTGTTAAAGGAGAAGATAACTGGACAACCAATTCTAGTTCTGCTAGATTTCAGTAAAACATTTCAAGTGAGATGTGACGCAAGTGGATTCACGATTGGAGCAGTCTTAAGTCAAGACAATAGACCAGTTGCATACTTCAATGAGAAACTAAACGAGACCAAGATGAAATATTCCACGTATGATAAGGAGTTTTATGTATTCACACAAACAATGAAGAAATGGAGGCACTACTTGGTTCCAAAAGAGTTCATTTTGTATAGCGACAACTAGGCCTTACAGTTTATAACCAGACATGAGAAACTGAACCAGAAACATGCAAAATGGGTTGAATTTATGAAAAACTTTACTTTTGTTATAAATCACATTTCTAGAAATGATAACAAGGTTGTTGATGCATTGAGCAAGAAATGTTTGATTCTATAGGAGTTTTGTGTGAAGACCTTAGGTTTTGATAGCCTTAAGGAAATGTATAGAGATGATTCAGATTTCAAGGATGCTTATGAAGCATGCGAGAATACTGTTCTAAAAGATAGAAGCCAATGGATTGAATATTTAATTTAGGATGGACTGTTGTTCAAAGGAAATCAGTTGTGTATCCCGAGGAGTTCTATGAGAGAAAACCTTTTGAAGGAAAAGCATAGTGGGGGATTGGTTGGACATTTCGGCCATGATAAAACATTTGCGCAACTGAACAACTTGTATTATTGGCTAGTAATGAGGACATATGTGCGGAATTTTGTCAACAGATGTAGAATTTTCCAGCACGCAAAGGGGAAAAGACAAAATATAGGGTTGTATCAACCATTGTCAATACTAGAGAGGTTGTGGGACGTGATAAGCATGGATTTTATGTTAGGACTGCCGAGTACACCGAGAGGTTGTGATTCCATATTCATGGTAGTCGACAGATTCTCAAAAATGGCACATTTCATTCCATGTTAGAAAACCAGTGATGCAACACACATTGCAAACTTGTTTTTCAAAGAAGTTGTTTGACTTCATGGTTTACCCAAGAGTATTGTTTCGAACAGAGATACCAAATTTGTTGGTAATTTTTGGAGGACACCATGGCAAAAGATGGGGACAAATTTATCTTTTAGCTCAGCATATAACCCTCAAACGAATGGACAGACTGAAGTAGTGAATCAAAGTTTGGGGGACTTATTGAGGAGTTTAGTCGCTGAACATCACAGTCAGTGGGATCAGATCCTGCTGCAAGCGGAATTTTCATATAATGACTCACCTAATAGGAGTACAGGAAAAGTCCCATTTCAGATAATGTATGGAATGCAACTAAGGGAAGTATCTGAGTTGAGAGACTTGGAGCAGAGTGAGTTCAAGAGTGTTGGAGTGGAATATTTCGTAGCCGAGATGCAAGAGCTCCACAGTAAGATTAAAGAGCGGTTGCAGAGTTCCAACTAGGAATACAAGCACAAAGTAGATCAATATAGGAGAGAGATTCAATTCGAAGTGGGAGATTTGGTCTTAGCACATCTAAGAAAATAAAGGTTCCCAAGTGGAACGTATAATAAGTTGAAGATGAAAAATATAGGGCCTTGTAAAATCTTGCATAAATTTCAGGCCAATGCTTACGAGATAGAATTTCCAGATGGTGTGGGCATATTGCCCATATTCAACATAGTCGATATGTACCTTTACAGAGCAGATAAAGCGAGAGGAGAAGAGAATCAAAAGTAAATTCAGTGGTTCAAACACATGCCTGTAGCTGAAAAGCCGCAGACGAAAAATATCATTGATCAGAGAGTTGGTAAGAAGACCCGAAAGAAGACATATTTTGAATATTTGGTAAAGTGGAAAGGACACTCGATCGAGGATGCCAGTTGGGAAAGTGAAGAAAATATCCAGAAACATGGACAAACGGTGTAGGAGCTCATGGAAAGGAGTCCATAAATTTTTTCAGCTAGAGGAGTATGATGCAGGAGCATCGCCAACAAGCGCAAGTGGAGGACAACTAGATATACACCAGTGCACATTTTAAAGACATTTAAATTTAAAAGATGAAACATTAATGTAATAGCTGGAGGGATGTATTTACTTTTAATGTTTTGGGGATTGTAATACATATCTTGAGCATTCGATCTCATCTGTCGGTTGTAGGAATTTATTGTAATAAATGTAAATTAGGTAGTAATCTTTAATTCGATAAGATAGCTTAGAGTTATAGGAGGGAAAACTCAAGAAATCTCCCTCGTATGTATTGTATTATCATTCTCAATTGTAAGAGTAGAACTTGTAGAGAAAGAGAGAATAGGAGAGTAGAGAAGAACAAAGATTGTAGAAGTTGTTTGAGCAGATAGTTGTTGCTATAGAACCCATGTACATAAGCACTTAAATTGATATAAGAAGGCTTTGATCCAATTTCATGGTTTTGTTATGGTTACTATTTGCATCTATTGAATTGTATGTTTAAAATTTGCTTATATGCTCTGTTATGCATTTGTTTCAATGCTTTATGTGTATGATTTCATGTTGAATGTATGAAGTCCGTGAGAGGGAGAGTATAAGTTTCAATTGCTTCTCTTCTTGATAATTACTACAAGGAGTGCAATGAAGTTCCACAAGGAATTCGTCGACGAGATTCTGAGTCTTACCTCAGAAAAGCTCAGGAGAGATAGAGTTGTTCTTATACAACCAAAAGTGCAAGTATAGCACAGAGCCATGAAAGGTGTGCACAAGCCAGGTCGAAGTATTAGAATTTTCCAACCAAGTGAGTGGTTGAAGAACTTCTGTCGCAAGGAGTGCGTAGAGTTGGAGTGTTTGGATAACCAGAGGTTATCGTGAAGGCCGCAAGGAGTGCGCGTAAGAATTCCTTAGAATCCTGGAGTTTGCAACAAGAATCAAGCTCAGGAAGGATAGAGACTTGGAAAGTCTAGAGGACAGACGAGGGTCGAAGTCACCTCGTAGAAATCAATCTTAGGAGGAAGGATGCCATTTTATTTGGTGAGAAACTATTGAGAGCCTGAACGGATGGTGGAAATTCTCGGAGGGAGAAACACCGATTTTCCGTGGACCGTCAGATCTAGTAGATCCATGGGAAGGATAAGGTCAAGTGTATTTCAACACTCGCTAGCTCAAGAGAGATAACAGTCGTTAGATCCAGAGGAGCATGATCCATTGATTGGGTGTTCTGAAATATCGACATTTCACGAGTCGGGAGTGTGGAGGAAGTTGTAACTCAGGAGTCCCGATACGCGAAATCCCGACACGATATGGACCGTCGGATCATGGGGGTTCAGGANGTAAGTTTTTTTTTAAAGATTGAAAGAAGCATGAAAGAATGACTAAAATCACCGTTGAAAAAAATATATATAAAAAATAGAAAATAGATGAAAACACAAACATTTAAAAAAATAATGTGGAAATATTATGGATCAGAAAAAATAAAAATATCAAAAAACCACCTAAAAAGGGAGGGGGGGTGCTACCGTTAGCACCATTTTTAAAAATGAGGTAAAAATGTGACCCCCAGACCCCCAGAATGTAGAGTTCTCATTAAGTTGGTAACTATGTTTGTATAGTGCATTGGTGTGTTTATTAATGTATAACGCACATGAAAAAGTAAAAAAAAATAAGAAAAAAAAAGAGTACGTTTATCATCAATATGCCGAAATATGCAAGGAAACAATGAGCAAGACTTTCAGTTTTTCTAAATGCATGTATTTATAAATGAAAACCCTATTCATTCTTTCACTCTTTTGCCAAAATTTAGAGGGGATATTTATGAAAGAGAGATTTACCAACAAATTCTTCGTAGTGGGTGGATGTTTTTGAAGAACCAAATTTGAAAGGGATCACTGTAGGTCACATACAAATATGCAGAGGAGAAACTTCAGGTATATGATTTCATTCTATTGATCATATTAATCTTCTCCCCATTTGATTCAAGCAATTTTCAATGCATTCCTAAAACAATAAAATGGTTTCATAGTTACCTTCGGTATTGGAAGCCCTAACTTCCTTGTTGTTTCTCTTGCTTTCCCTCTCTATATTTCACAACAATTTTTTTAAGCAATATATTTTTATAGGGTTTTTTTACTTATGTATGGGGTGTTTGGTATCCATTGCAATTGGACCATTGATTGTATTGGATCCCAAACCGTCTTGTCGATGTCGTTTTTTTTTACAAAAACGCTTTCACGACGGTGCACACTATATCGGAATAGAGCATCGGTGCCCATATTTAGGTCAAACACACCACATAATTTGAAATAAAAATAATATTTTTGAAAAACACCTTCACTGTCAACAATGCACATTTTACATACGAAGAGCATCCGTGAGTGTTATTAGATAAAAATCACCGCTTAATTTAAAATGGAAGTAATATTGTTTTTAATATGGAAACCATTATGTTTTAAATTTGTTCATGGGTCATCGATCGACGATGCGTAATTAACAATACTTATTCACTAGTGCATTTATTAATTTATAAAGCACCGCATGAATACAAAAATTTATAAAACGTTTTCGATTTTGTAAGTGCACTGCTATCATATACCAGTGCATATACATATGTGTAATGCACTGGTGCGTATAAATATGTGTAATGCACCGCTGCATATAAATATGTGTAACACACCGATGTGTACTTATTTACTATACACACCAATGCGTACTTATTTACTATACACACCGGTATCTTTTGTTGTAAAAAGCATAATTTTTATATTAGATGATTACTATTTATTTTTTATTTTTTATTTTTTATCAGGGAGATTATGAACATTCCAAGGGACAAACGAGGGTAAAACCAATACATGCCCGTAGGGATGTCCCAAAAAGTATACAAGGAGATGGTTAAAAAAAATGAACATAATTACATCGTAGACGGAGCCATCCCAACAACAATGCACATCAGAGGCATGTAATCACCGATTTATTCTTTTATATACATCAAATTTAATTATTGCATGAAATACTAATTTTCAATTGTTTTGTTGCAGAAAAGAAAAAAAATGGAATCCATTCAACACATAAGACATAATGACGAGGAAGAAAAGGGTTGATCACAAAGTTTGTGAGTACTTACGTTTTTGACCTTACTTAAGATTTCATATTTGTTGTGATCTTCATATTTAAATAATTAATTTACACTCATGCATTGATGTCTTCTAATATGTGCTAACATACAAAGAAGAGCCAACCAAATAATTGACTGACATTGTGTTAAGTATGGGTTGTGAGTATATGTTCAAGTATCAAGGTTTAATTGAACAATTTGTAAGTAGCTATGTTGTTTAACTTCTCTCATTTTATAATTAATGGAACAAAAATAAACCTTTATATTAATTATATTGACTGTGCTTTTCCATGACGTATTAAACATGCAGGAAACAAAGTATGGAGTGCAACCAACAAAAGAGATTTTGAGAGACAACATGCAACATTCGAAAGAATGTGTATTGTTTATGAAACACTTGCTGCTATGGTATACTTTTTATTTATGCAATCATATATATATATATATATATATATATATATATATATATATATATATATATATATTACACTTTATTTTTATGCTTGTAGATGTAACACACAGAGGATGAACATAAAAACAAGTTGATCAAGAAAACATTAGATCAAATAACCAAAGTATAATRTYGCCTACAAGTGATGAAGAAACGATGCATGCACATAGCTCGAGTGATGACATCAATTCAAGTGATGAATGACAATCAATATAATTGAATGTTACTACAAGTTGTATGTTTTGGAATATTTTCTTGTGAAAATCAAAGATTTTGTTTAATGTACTCGACATATTTTCCTAATTGTATGAGGACATGTTACCAATAAGTTTAACAATTACATATTGGTTGTATCTTGATTATTGTGGACATTGTTCCGTTTTTTATAACCATGGGTCTCTTATTCCTATATATAATAAAATGAATTTATTATTTTATTGCATTGTCGAATGTTGTAAAATGTTGTGTTGTTGATTAATTAGTATGTAGATGATTTACATTGTTTTTTTTTTTCCATGGAAAAAAACATAATTTTATTCATCCATAGAGACAAAATTACATTTTGTAGGTTCTTCTATGAGCACAACACCCCTTGGGTGTATGATGTGAACAAAAAATGTAGGTACTTGACCCTATGTCGAGAAATGAAGCCTTGAAAGAGGCTTTCTAAGTGCAAAATAATGACCAAAAAATTACATCACCCAGAACAAGGTGGTAAAGTATAAATTGTCTGTAAAAACTGATAATTCTGTTTGGTTCCACCGAAGTGTTTATGTAATAGACTGGAGAAAATGTTGAGTACGTTTCTTGCAAAAAATCAAATGGTAAGTTATACTCCCCGAGTCCAAAAATTATTTGACCCATTTGCTGCTTTAAGAGTAGTATAAAGTATCAATCCTGTTGTAGATCTGTTGTATCAATATAAGGGCGGTGATAAAAAGCATGTGTTTCACCTTCCTTGTATTCTATGATGTGCCATTGGCCCAGAGCTAGAGGAAGCCCTGCTTTTGAAAGTGCATCCACTACCATGTTCATGTTCTTGTAGACATGGGAGATAGTCACTGTGTCAAAATATTCTAGCAAACAAAGGATGTCCTCCAGAATAGGGAGGAGGAAAATGTTGTGACACTGCTATAGTTTTCTTTCCCAATTTATGACATTCATAGAGTCACCAAATATTTGGAGGTGAAGTATTTATTTCTCTTTTGCAAAGAGGAGTAGTAATTTTAGATTTAGTAGCTCGACATAGTTATTTGTACCCTGTCCCAACCCCAATTTTATATGAAAGGAATGGTTTTTCGATTGATGAAGTACTATTCCACCCCCGCATGTTTGATTCTGTGAGGCCCCATCAAAGTAAGCCCAAGGCTTTGTATTGTCTATGGTCTCTTTTTGGTTCGACTGTATAGTTGGACCTTTTTTTGTTTGTGGAAAATGTGAAAGTATTGAGAGACTTTGGGCTCCAGTTTTCTCGAGGAGGGGAGCTTTGTCTTGGAAGATTGCTGCATTTCGGGCCAGCCAGATGCCCTAATTTATGATGAGGGGGAGAGATTTAATCTCTTTGAATATTGGGTCATGTGTCCAAGCTTCCCATGCCTCTTCCAAGTTGGGGCCTCCCCATGTACATTTTTGTCCAATACTTGTTGAAGCCTTCGTCCAAAATCTTTGAGTGAAAGGGAAGGAGATGAGCATGTGGTAGGTTGTTAAATTTTCAGAATGAAAAAGGGGACATATTCCTGGTCCTTCAAACCGTCGCTTTCTCAGATTTTCCCATGTTGGAACTTTTCCATTTAGAGCCACCCATAGGAAGATTTTGGATTTTTGTGGAAATTTTAATTTCCAGAGTCCTTTCCACCACCAAATTTGAATTTGTTGGAAGAATTCCAAGTTTAAAGAAATGTATCCAAGTTTTGGAGTATAGGTTCCTGAAGGATCATTTTTCCAAACTAGCTCGTCCTCCCTGTCAGTGAGTCTTATGTGACCAATCTGTAGAGATGAAATTTAATTTTTATGCTGAGTTGCTACAGAACCTATTAACCCCACATCGACCACACTTTTACATCCTTGATGCTAGGGGGTAGTTGTGTTGGGGTCAGACATGTGGGAGAGGAGGAAGTGGTTCTGCCTGTGGAGATGGTTGATTAGGTCTAAATAGAGGATGTGTGAGTTCCCACTTCCTGGCCAAGGGTTCTCTCCAATGCAGAAGTGATTTCCTCTGCCTATTGATGAAGGAGMATCACCAAAAAGTTCAAGTGGAGGACAACTGGATATACACCAACGCGCATTTTGAAGACATTTAAATTTAAAAAATGAAACATTAATGTAATAGCTGGAGGGATGTATTTGTTTTTAATGTTTTGGGGATTGTAATACAGATCTTGAGCGTTCACTCTCATCTGTCGGTTGTAGGAATTTACTGTAATAAATGTAAAGTAGGTAGTAATCTTTAATTTGATAAGATATCTTAGATTTGTAGGAGGGAAAATTCAAGAAAGCTCCCTCGTATGTATTGTATTATCATTCTCAATTGTAAGAGTAGAATCTGTAGAGCAAGAGAGCATATGAGAGCAGAGAAGAACAAAGATTGTAGAATTTGTTTGAGCAGATAGCTGTTGCTATAGAACCCATGTACATAAACACTTGAATTCATATAAGAAGGCTTTGATCCAATTTCATGGTGTTGTTATGGTTACTATTTGCATCTATTGAATGGTATGTTTACAATTTTCTTATATGTTCTGTTATGCATTTGTTTCAATGCTTTATGTGTATGATTTAATGTTGAATGTATGAAGTCTGTGAGAGGGAGAGTATTAGTTTCAATTTCTTCTCTTCCTGATAATTCCTGCAAGGAGTGCAGTGAAAGTGCGCAAGGAGTGCGTCGACGAGATTCTGAGTTTTACCTCAGAAAATCTCAGGAGAGATAGAGTTGTTCTTATACCAACATAAGTGCAAGTATAGCACAAGGTTGTGCAAGGTGTGCGTAGGCCAGGTCAAAGTCTTAGAATTTTCCAACCAAGTGAGTGGTTGAATAACTTCTGTCGCAAGGAGTGCGCAAAGTTGGAGAGTTTGAATAACCAGAGGTTATCGTGAAGGCCGCAAGGAGTGTGCATAAGAATTCCTTAGAATCTTGGAGTTTTCAACAAGAATCAAGCTTAGGAAGGATAGAGACTTGGAAAGTCCAGAGGACAGACGAGGGTCGAAGTCACCTCGGAGAAATCAATCTTAGGAGGAAGGACACCAAGTTATTTGGTGAGAAACTATTGAAAGCCTGAACAGACGGTGGAAATTCTCAGAGGGAGAAACACCGATTTTCTGTGGACCGTCAGATCTAGTAGATCTGTGGGAAGGATAAGGTTGAGTGTCTTTAAACACTTGCTAGATCAGGAGAGATAGCAGCCGTTAGATCCAGAGGAGCATGAGCCGTTGATTGGGTGCTCTGAAATATCGACATTTCGAGAGTCGGGACTATGGAGGAAGTTGTAACTTGGGAGTCTCGATACGTGAAATACCGACACGATCTAGACCGTCAGATCGTGGGGCTTCGGGACCGTTGATCTGTGGCAAGGAAGTTACGAGTTTGGATATTGGGAAAATGGAGCAAACTCACATTGCAAGTTCCTAACACGCGAAATCCCGACGCGCTCAGAGGTGGACCCCAGGGTTTGACTGGAGGTCATATGGTAGAAGAATAAGGGAGGATCTAGGGACCGTTAGCCCATTTCTGGGTTTTGAGAATGAGAAGAGTCAGGGTGACTTGCAAGGAAAGTCCCGAAATCATGAAAACCCGATGCGCCTTTTGGGGTTAAGTCTGTGGTCACGTGGAGTGGAGGCTCGCATCTAGTGCATGTTCACGCGGGCGGAGCACATAAAAGGAGAATTGTGGTTATATGTGTTAAGGGTTCTAGCGGGGACCAAAGGATCCATTTCGGCTCAGGAGTTTGAAGATCCAAAGATCGGGAGGTCAAGTAGACCCTGCTGAGGTGGGGGTCTGCGTCAGGTGGTATCATAGCTTACAAATTTTGTTTTCTGTAGAGGGAAGACAAAGGACAGTTGTTATTGAATTATGTGAGGATAGATTTGAAACAATGCTGCCGAGGAGACGTCAAGAGAGACCTATGCCCGATCCAGCCGTGGAAAGGGAGATGAGAGAACTTCGTGCTCCATTGGATGCCATGGAGACATCACAGAGGCAAACACCCGATAATGGAGATATCAGTGAGGCTGAAATCGAGAACAAAGCTAGAGCCGAAGAAGAAGTTGTAGCCGAAGATGCTACATAAGAATGTCTATTCAAAGCTATCACAAGGATAGGTGCCAGAGCAAAAATGGGTATCCCGATGTATGAAGGTAACTTAGATGTTGAGGAGATGCTAGATTGGTTTAGAGATCTGGATAAATACTTTGATTATGAGGATATCGAAGAAGATAAGAAAGTAAAGCACACCGTCACTAGACTGAAAGGGCATGCAGCACTGTGGTGGGATGAACTACAGGCTGACAGGCATTGCAAAGGCAAACAAAAAATTAAAATCTAGGAAAGGATGGTTGTCAATATGAAAGCCAAATTCATACCTAGGGATTATCAAATCAATCTGTTTCGAAGAATGCATAATTTAAGATAGAAAGGGATGAAAGTGAAGGAATACACTGGGGAATTTTACAAGTTAAACATTAGAGCTGGTCATCGTGAGAGTGATGATGAAAAATTTGCCAGATACATGAATGGCCTGAGATATGAGATTCATGATGAGATGAGCATGGTGACAATTAGGAACGCAGAATATGCTTATCAGATTGCTTCATGAAATTGGCCCGAAAGAAAGGTCAAAGGGGCAAAGGTAGAAGTCGGAGCAGAGGCAAAGCAGTTGCCCATGACATAGTACATAAGCCCAAGGATGAAGAGAAGAAACCTCATAACCACCCAGAAAGGGGAGGAAGCTCACAAGGAGGAAAATATGCCGATAGGAACACTTTTACTCGAGCAAGAGGAAGAGGAAGAGGTAGAGGAGGTGAAATAAAGTGTTTTGTCTGTGGAAAGATAGGACACAAATATTGGGAATGTACCGATAGAAAAAGAGATGGAGGAGGCGAAGCTCACATTTCAGAAGCACAAAGACGAAATGTTGAGGCAAAAGATGCAGAAGGTGGAAGATCCTTAATGATGAGGAAAATTCTCTTGAGTCCAGATAAAGAGATGGAGAATCCAATCCAGAGGAACAATTTGCTTAGGGCTGCTTGCAAGACCAAGGATAGGGTATGCAAGGTGATAATTGATAGTGGAAGCATGGATAATTTAGTATCCACAGAGATGGTGGAGAAGTTGGATTTGGAGACAGTTGCACATCCAAGCCCGTACAAGGTTTCGTGGTTGCAAAAAGGACATCAGGTAACTGTCACTAAACAATGTTTAGTTAAATTTAAGATAGGGGGTTACATAGATGAGATCTTATGTGATGTTATTCCCATGGATTTCTGTCATGTTTTGTTGGGAAGGCCGTGGAAATATGACATAAATGTTATTCATGATAGAAGAAAGAACACATACACCTTGGAGAAGAATGGTAGGATGCATATGTTGCTACCAATTGAAGACAAGAAGGTGAAAGAATAAACAAGAAATACTATACTTCTAATGAGTGGGAAGGATCTTCTGGATGAAGTCAATAAAGATGAAGAAATGCAGTTTGTTGTGGTGAGAAAACCTAGAGTCATCTTGACCAGTACCTCAATAGATGATCTACCTAAGGAAATTCAGGAACTGCTGGAGAATTTCGCTGATATAATGGTGGACGATTTGCCTTGTTCGTTGCCACCCATTAAGAGTATAATCCATCACATTGAACTTATACCAAGAGCGAGTTTACCAAACAAAGCAATGTACAAATTGACGCCGCAGGAGAATGAAGAGGTTAAGAAGAAAGTCCAGGATTTGATGGACAAAGGGTTGATTAGAGAAATCTTGAGTCCATGCGTTGTGCCAACAATGTTAAGTCCAAAGAAATGTGGTGGATGGAGAATGTGTACAGATTCGAGGGATATAAACAAAATCACCATCAGGTATAGATTTCCTTTACCCATGATGGATGACTTGATGGATTGCTTGAGTGGAGCAAAGTTTTTTTCAAAAATTGATTTGAAAAGCGGATATCATCAGATTAGAACGAGGGACGGTGATGAATAGAAGACAACATTTAAGATGAATGAAGGATTGTATGAATGGCTTGTCATGCCATTTGGCTTGACGAATGCGCCAATTACTTTTATGAGATTAATGAACGAAGTCTTAAAATATTTCATTGGGAAGTTTGTAATTGTGTATCTTGATGATATACTGATCTTCAGTAATACTGAGGAAGAAAACTTGAGACACTTAACTCTAGTAATGAGGAGGTTGTAGAAAGAGAAATTGCTCATAAATCTGGAGAAGTCGTCTTTCATGAAGACATAACTCATTTATTTGGGTTTCATGATCGCTTCAAATGAGTTAAAGATGGATCCTGAAAACGTAAAAGAAATCAAAGAGTGGCCATCGCCAAGGAATATCTTTGAAGTTAGAAGCTTCCATGGACTAGCCAGTTTTTACAGGAAGTTCATCAGAAATTTTAGTGGAATTTATGCACCAATGATGGACACAGTCAAGAATAGAAATACATAATTTCAATGCACAGAGGAAGCAAAGAAAAGTTTCAAGTTGTTAAAGGAGAAGATAACTGGACAACCAATTCTAGTTCTGCTAGATTTCAGTAAAACATTTCAAGTGAGATGTGACGCAAGTGGATTCACGATTGGAGCAGTCTTAAGTCAAGACAATAGACCAGTTGCATACTTCAATGAGAAACTAAACGAGACCAAGATGAAATATTCCACGTATGATAAGGAGTTTTATGTATTCACACAAACAATGAAGAAATGGAGGCACTACTTGGTTCCAAAAGAGTTCATTTTGTATAGCGACAACTAGGCCTTACAGTTTATAACCAGACATGAGAAACTGAACCAGAAACATGCAAAATGGGTTGAATTTATGAAAAACTTTACTTTTGTTATAAATCACATTTCTAGAAATGATAACAAGGTTGTTGATGCATTGAGCAAGAAATGTTTGATTCTATAGGAGTTTTGTGTGAAGACCTTAGGTTTTGATAGCCTTAAGGAAATGTATAGAGATGATTCAGATTTCAAGGATGCTTATGAAGCATGCGAGAATACTGTTCTAAAAGATAGAAGCCAATGGATTGAATATTTAATTTAGGATGGACTGTTGTTCAAAGGAAATCAGTTGTGTATCCCGAGGAGTTCTATGAGAGAAAACCTTTTGAAGGAAAAGCATAGTGGGGGATTGGTTGGACATTTCGGCCATGATAAAACATTTGCGCAACTGAACAACTTGTATTATTGGCTAGTAATGAGGACATATGTGCGGAATTTTGTCAACAGATGTAGAATTTTCCAGCACGCAAAGGGGAAAAGACAAAATATAGGGTTGTATCAACCATTGTCAATACTAGAGAGGTTGTGGGACGTGATAAGCATGGATTTTATGTTAGGACTGCCGAGTACACCGAGAGGTTGTGATTCCATATTCATGGTAGTCGACAGATTCTCAAAAATGGCACATTTCATTCCATGTTAGAAAACCAGTGATGCAACACACATTGCAAACTTGTTTTTCAAAGAAGTTGTTTGACTTCATGGTTTACCCAAGAGTATTGTTTCGAACAGAGATACCAAATTTGTTGGTAATTTTTGGAGGACACCATGGCAAAAGATGGGGACAAATTTATCTTTTAGCTCAGCATATAACCCTCAAACGAATGGACAGACTGAAGTAGTGAATCAAAGTTTGGGGGACTTATTGAGGAGTTTAGTCGCTGAACATCACAGTCAGTGGGATCAGATCCTGCTGCAAGCGGAATTTTCATATAATGACTCACCTAATAGGAGTACAGGAAAAGTCCCATTTCAGATAATGTATGGAATGCAACTAAGGGAAGTATCTGAGTTGAGAGACTTGGAGCAGAGTGAGTTCAAGAGTGTTGGAGTGGAATATTTCGTAGCCGAGATGCAAGAGCTCCACAGTAAGATTAAAGAGCGGTTGCAGAGTTCCAACTAGGAATACAAGCACAAAGTAGATCAATATAGGAGAGAGATTCAATTCGAAGTGGGAGATTTGGTCTTAGCACATCTAAGAAAATAAAGGTTCCCAAGTGGAACGTATAATAAGTTGAAGATGAAAAATATAGGGCCTTGTAAAATCTTGCATAAATTTCAGGCCAATGCTTACGAGATAGAATTTCCAGATGGTGTGGGCATATTGCCCATATTCAACATAGTCGATATGTACCTTTACAGAGCAGATAAAGCGAGAGGAGAAGAGAATCAAAAGTAAATTCAGTGGTTCAAACACATGCCTGTAGCTGAAAAGCCGCAGACGAAAAATATCATTGATCAGAGAGTTGGTAAGAAGACCCGAAAGAAGACATATTTTGAATATTTGGTAAAGTGGAAAGGACACTCGATCGAGGATGCCAGTTGGGAAAGTGAAGAAAATATCCAGAAACATGGACAAACGGTGTAGGAGCTCATGGAAAGGAGTCCATAAATTTTTTCAGCTAGAGGAGTATGATGCAGGAGCATCGCCAACAAGCGCAAGTGGAGGACAACTAGATATACACCAGTGCACATTTTAAAGACATTTAAATTTAAAAGATGAAACATTAATGTAATAGCTGGAGGGATGTATTTACTTTTAATGTTTTGGGGATTGTAATACATATCTTGAGCATTCGATCTCATCTGTCGGTTGTAGGAATTTATTGTAATAAATGTAAATTAGGTAGTAATCTTTAATTCGATAAGATAGCTTAGAGTTATAGGAGGGAAAACTCAAGAAATCTCCCTCGTATGTATTGTATTATCATTCTCAATTGTAAGAGTAGAACTTGTAGAGAAAGAGAGAATAGGAGAGTAGAGAAGAACAAAGATTGTAGAAGTTGTTTGAGCAGATAGTTGTTGCTATAGAACCCATGTACATAAGCACTTAAATTGATATAAGAAGGCTTTGATCCAATTTCATGGTTTTGTTATGGTTACTATTTGCATCTATTGAATTGTATGTTTAAAATTTGCTTATATGCTCTGTTATGCATTTGTTTCAATGCTTTATGTGTATGATTTCATGTTGAATGTATGAAGTCCGTGAGAGGGAGAGTATAAGTTTCAATTGCTTCTCTTCTTGATAATTACTACAAGGAGTGCAATGAAGTTCCACAAGGAATTCGTCGACGAGATTCTGAGTCTTACCTCAGAAAAGCTCAGGAGAGATAGAGTTGTTCTTATACAACCAAAAGTGCAAGTATAGCACAGAGCCATGAAAGGTGTGCACAAGCCAGGTCGAAGTATTAGAATTTTCCAACCAAGTGAGTGGTTGAAGAACTTCTGTCGCAAGGAGTGCGTAGAGTTGGAGTGTTTGGATAACCAGAGGTTATCGTGAAGGCCGCAAGGAGTGCGCGTAAGAATTCCTTAGAATCCTGGAGTTTGCAACAAGAATCAAGCTCAGGAAGGATAGAGACTTGGAAAGTCTAGAGGACAGACGAGGGTCGAAGTCACCTCGTAGAAATCAATCTTAGGAGGAAGGATGCCATTTTATTTGGTGAGAAACTATTGAGAGCCTGAACGGATGGTGGAAATTCTCGGAGGGAGAAACACCGATTTTCCGTGGACCGTCAGATCTAGTAGATCCATGGGAAGGATAAGGTCAAGTGTATTTCAACACTCGCTAGCTCAAGAGAGATAACAGTCGTTAGATCCAGAGGAGCATGATCCATTGATTGGGTGTTCTGAAATATCGACATTTCACGAGTCGGGAGTGTGGAGGAAGTTGTAACTCAGGAGTCCCGATACGCGAAATCCCGACACGATATGGACCGTCGGATCATGGGGGTTCAGGAATGTTGATCTGT
Source organism: Picea glauca (assembly GCA_000966675.3). Lineage (NCBI taxonomy): Eukaryota > Viridiplantae > Streptophyta > Pinopsida > Pinales > Pinaceae > Picea > Picea glauca. The sequence goes on from JZKD02S0022143.1 coordinate 71,865, forward strand.
GGTGAGAAATTCACAAGTTTAGATATCGGGAAAAGGGAGCAAAGTCACATCGCGAGTTCCTGACACGCGAAATCCCAACGTGCTTGAAGGTGGACCCCAAGGTTTGACTGGAGGTCATATGGTAGAAGAATAAGGGAGGAGCTAGGGACCGTTAGCCCATTTCGGGGTTTTGGGAATCGGAAGAGTCGGAGTGACTCACAACAAAAGTCCTGAAATCGTGAAAACCTAACACACCTTTTGGGGTTAAGTCTGTGGTCACACTGGTGGTCAAGTGGAGTGGAGGCTCGCGTCTAGTGCATGTTCGCATGGGTAGAGCACATAAAAGGAGACCTATGGTTATATGTGTTGAGGGTTCCAGCGGGGACCAAAGGAGACATTTCAGCTCGGGAATTTGAAGATCCAAAGAATGGGAGGTCAAGTAGACCCTGCTAAGGTGGGGGTCTGCGTCACCTACTCTCCAAGCCAGTCCTTCCCCTATTACTGGAAAGGAGGATATTAGAGATTTCTAGAAAATGGAACCTTGTTTATGGGTCTTGTTTGTAGATTTGATCCAGTCTTCAAGTGATTTTGGTGCTATGTATTTTTGAGTGATAACTAGGGACCAAAGTTGTTATTTGAGATGAGACGCCACCCTGTTTTTTCTGCCAAAGCCTTGGAGAATTTTTATATTTTTTAAGCCCCTAGCCTCCCAGATCTTTTGGCCGGGCTAGGTGGTCTATTTTTCCCATGGATATGTGAACTTGTCCCCAACGCTGGACCAAATAAAGCGGGAGAAAACCTTTATAATCTTTTCCAGTGTTCCTTTTAGTATCCAGGCCAGAGACATCCAGTAAACTGGGATGGCTTCTAGGACTGCTTTGGTTAGGGTGAGTCTTCATGCCCTTGAAAGCCACCTGAAGCTCCAACCAGTTAGTATTTTCTCCAGTTTTGAGACCAACCATTTCTAGTCCTTTTTGAGGTAATTATTCGGTTTCATGTGAAATCCTAGATATTTTAGGCCTTCTGAGAATTCTTGAATTGTAAATGGAAAGAGCCTTCGATATATTTCTTGTTCTTCCCTTTCCATTTCAACGAATGAGAGTGTGGATTTTTGGAAGTTTATTTTCATACCTGTTGCCGAGCAAAAGAGGGAGAGTATATTTGAAATCACTTCTGTGTCCCGCCTTTGACCACTGCACAAGATGAGGATGTCGTCCACAAAAAGTAAATGTGTGATTCTTAGACCAATGGTTAGATGTTTTCCATGGAAGTCCCCTGATCTTACCGCATTTTTTATAGCCCTGCTCAGACCCTCAACCACCAGTAGGAAGAGGAGTGGGGAGAGGGGGAAACCTTGGCGTAGTCCTTTTTCGGAGGTGAAGAAAGGTGAGGCCGCTCCATTGATGAGAACCACAAAGGAAACTGAGGTAATGCAGGCCATTATCCATTTAATGAAAGGAACCTCAAACCCGAGATGAGTGAGAAGGAGCCTGATGTAAGACCAAATTACCCTATCGAAGGATTTTGAGAGATCAAACTTTAAAATGGTTCCCTTGGATTTTGTGGTTCTGAGGCTATGAAGTCCTTCCTGGGTGACCCCTATTGCTTCGTGGATTTGTTGGACTTCGAGGAACCCAAAATTTTCTTTCGAGATGGACAATGAGAGGAGAGGCTTCAACCGACGAACTATAACCTTAGCAATGATTTTGTAGATGCAATTGCAGAGTGATATGGGTCTGAAATCATCAAAGGAGAGATGATCGTTCACCTTGGAAATAAGAGCTATCAAGGTGGTGTTTAGTGGGCTATGTATTCTTCTGTTTAATATGGATTCCTCTATGACTTTGAGAACATCACCTCCGATCAGATCAAAGAAGCCCAAGTAGAATTCAATTGACCAGCAGTCTGGGCCTGGGATTTTGTCTTTCTGAAAGCTTTGTAGGGTGTCTTTGAGTTTAACTTCAGTGACTTCTGCATATAGGTCTCAATTCCCTTCTTCTTCCACAAATCTAGGAAATTAAAGGGCCATTTTTATGATGTCGGCTATGTTGGCCCTTCTGTCCTCTTTGAATAAAGTATGGAAGTGTCTCTTTCCCAGATTTGCTAGCCCTTCAAAAAAGGTGTACGGTTTGTCCTCTTGATCCTTTAAGCTCGAGATTGTGTTGGTTGTTTTATGTCCTTTGGAGAAATCATGGAAGAATTTGGTGTTCTCATCCTCATTTTCTAGCCAGATTGCCCTGCTTTTAAGTCTCCAGGTTGCTTCTTGGTCTGCCAATATTTTCCTTCGATTTGCCTCTAAGTTCCTCAAATTTTCTCGTGAAGCTTCCGAGGAGTACCCAGACTCAATGTCTCGATAAATTACCTCCAGTTTGTCCTCAATGCATTTGATTTCTCGCTCTTCTTCTTTTTGTTTTGATTTTTCCCAGAGAATGACCAATTTTTTGATTTTTTTTAAATTGCCCATGAATTGGATGGCTGTCAAAGATCCCGTCATATCTTGTAGAGGGGTCCAGTTTGATTTTACCAATTTTTGGAATCTTTCTTCCTTGATAAAAGTGGAGTTGAATTTGAAAGGGGAAGCTAAATTGCCCCCCCCCCCCTTCAATAGCAAACCAAATTGGGGAGTGATCCGAGTTTGCCCCGCTTCCAATCCATTGACGGAATTAGAGAGGAAGCATCAACATTGATTCAATGATCAAAAAGTGGTCTAATATTTTTTCCACTTGGGCTTCCCCAACTCTTAAGTTACTACACGCGATGAGTAGTTTGAATGGTGCGATATTGATAAAGCCTTTGGAAGCCAACAAATGACTGCAAAATTCTGTTTGGGGGTCTGGGTGTGCCGAGGGACCCCAACTTTCCGCTTCACCTAGGGAGAAGTTGAAGTCACCGCCGATTATTAGATTTTTCGTCTTCAGAAGCTCCTTGATGAAGAGAGAGTTCCAGTAAGGAATCTTGTTTGTGTGTGGCCCATACACATTTATTATCTTGAGAATCACCCCAAGTCCCTCTACTTGTACCTCAATCCCCAGACAATATTCAAAAGCCCATGAGTTCAAGGGATTTATATTTCTAGAGCACTAATCGATGGGTAGACCTCCCGATCTACCATGGGCATCCAAACCCAAAAATTCTCAACCCAAGAAGATAGTAGAGAGTGATTTTTTGGCTGAGAGTTCGTCTGCTGGAGTTTCTTGGAAGAGAACAATCTCGAGTTGGTGCAGAGTTACCAACCTCTTGAGAGCGTATTTTTTGGGGGGGCTTGCTAAACCCTTGCAGTTGAAGGAAAGTAGTTTCATGGAGGAACCCTTGTAGGGGCTTTTGTTGCTCTAAGAGCCCCGAGGAGAGACCGTTGCCAGCCTAAAGTAATGTCCATTAGTGCACAATATTGTGCTAAGGAGAGGTGTGAGGGCCTATACCTCAACCTTTTTTCGTTTTCAGTGGTTTTGGTGTGGGGCCAAGACCTCTAGGGTCTGGGGTAGGGATAGCGATCGATCTACTGCAGAGATGGAAGCAGATGATAGAATCCTCGGAACTCTTAGAGGAAGGTTCCTTGGAATACCAAGAAGTTGGAGAGTTTGGAGGAGAGGCTACCCGAGGGGGATCATCATCCAACAGTGGTGAAGGGAGTGAGGTGGAGGTGAAAAGGGGTTTTAGGGAAACAATGGAGGGGAGGGGGATGTAGTATTTTAAATTAAAATTGAAAGCATTTAGCATACCATTTACAGGGTGAGGAAGAGAAAGTTTCATACCCAAGAAGTTGTCAATCAGGTGTTGAGGCGTTGTCTCTGGGCTGCGATATGGGCGTGCCGTGTCACCAGTTGTTGGAACAAGCGCCAATGCATCCACGACCAAAACCGACTGATCAACTATCGAGGAGTCCAGTAGAGATTTCGGGGTGGGGGAAAAGGTCCCCACCGAGTTTAACATTGAAGAGGAGGAGTTTCTTCTGGTGGCTGCCTGGCGTTCCCGATCTTGTCGTCTGGCTTAATGTGAAAGGTGTCCAGAACGCCCTCGTAGGGATTTTTTTCAATCCATAACAACGTGGCCATATTTGTGGCATATCCTACAATGAAAGGGCACACCTTTGTAGTCTAGAATTTGGACCCTTGTACGCCCCGGATCTGTAAGGTTGAGGAATTCTCGTAGACCGTCCCTGATGTTAAGAGATACCATAATTCTAGCTACTGCCATTTCTTTCGAAACTAAGAATCCCATGTCTACTGTTATGTACTCCCCCAAAAAGTTTCCAATTTCTTTAAAACAATTTTTTGACCAGAGATGTGGAGGGTGTCCTGGTAGACGAACCCAAGTCAGAATAGAGTCCAAACGCTCACTGGCAATGTCAAAAGTGGGGTTCCAAAGCTTCATTAGAACCGGGGAAGAGTCAATCGCCCAACTATTTTGGAGTGTGACCATGGCCTGAGAGGGTTCTGCAAAGATAATCATAAACTAACCTTTGGAGAGGCGGAAGAAACTGGGCAAAGAGGAGGAGTTCGTGCCCCAGTTTGTAGTGGCCCAAGCTTGCAATTTTTTTTCGCTGAATTGTCGGCTGTAGGATTTCCCAACTAGTGTTTTGTCTACCATTGCAGAGACCTCGACCATCGAAAGGTCATCACCAAGGATGAAATTTGGGTCTGCCTTGGATGACCCTAGGAATTTGTTTCGTTTCCTCCTTCTTTGTCCCGTGGCGCCTTGGGCATCAGGGTCTGAATCGTAGGGAGCATGTCAGCATGGAACCCCTCTTTGGCTGAAGTCCCAGCCATTGAGGTTGAAGGGATGAATATTTGCTGCAAAAAACCCTCTCTCCGTCTCCAAGGGTGCACGACCTAGGAAGAAATCTTGACCGTCAAAGGGAAAGTAGCACTCTGAAGAGAAGTTCTGGCTATAATCTTGGGCTTGCATGACTCCTAAGCTCGAGTCTTCGAAGATCACATCTTACAAAGTCTCAGGGTGAACCCCTAGTTCCCCTTGCCCTTGGCTGGTTGTCAAATTTACCGTAGGGTTCGGGAAGGTCCAGGAGACTGTCATTGGGGACGATGAAGAGAAGAAGTAGCAGTGGGCCAGATAAAGGGAAACTTTGAAATCCTATTAGAGGAGCGCTTTGCTGGAGAGCGAGGTTGTATCGAGGCCCAAGGAGAAGAGAGCCGCCTGCGCCGAGAGTCTACTGTCCCAAATATTTCTTCCAAGCGAAGAAGAAGAACTTAAGACTTGAGCAGGGAAGAAGCTTGTTACCCTAGAGAGATGTGAGAAGAAGTCATTTTGGGGGACCATAGGAGGCGATGAAGGCAGTAGGGATCCCAATGGGGTCATTGTGGACAGTTTTAGCTGGGAAAAAGTTGGTGGGCTGCCAACTATCCCCATACAAGGGAACATCTCACCAGATTTGGTGAGTAATCAACTTCGTTTTCATAGGAGGCCATTGGATTTCCCTTCCCGAATTTATAGGTCAACCACTCCTTCGCGCCAAGACTGTTCACTAGCTAATCAAAACACTTTAGGTGATTGAGGCATTAGAAAAGGAGTCATAAGGTTTTGAGAAAAGGTTAAGCTTAGATGGGTAGGCTCGGGCCTGTAGTCATGTTAGAGAGTATCTCATGACCACTAGGTGCATGTGAAGTAACGGTCTGCGGTAAGGTAAGTGGGTATCTCGTGACTGCAGGGTGCGGGCCACAGATCCCCCAAGGCCTCATAACCACATAGCCCATCCTTTTCCTGTTCTGTCGACGATATCATTTTGTTATTTTCTATTAAAATTATATCAAGATGATTTACATTGTTACAAATAACATAGGTGTAATTCATTGGATAAAGCATTAATGCAATCATTATATCAAAATGTAATAACAAAAATACACAAAAGAATATTACTATTAAAAATATTTGATTTTGAGATGATTAAGTGAAAATTTGTAAAAAATACAATTAATTAAAATATACGCATATCAGTGCACTGTATTTTTATGAACTCATTAAATGGTCTGTGCCATAATATAGAAATTGGTGCGTGTTAAGGGTTTATACGCACTGGTGCCTATTAATTATATTTAAGCACTGGTGCTAAATATTGAGAAAAAACACCGTTCCTTAAATGATATAACATGCAATTATATTGATCTCTTCAACATTTTACAGTACACATGTTTATAATACACACTGGTGCTTTAAATATATTGTACACACCGATGCTTTTAATATAATATATGCACCATTGTGTTTAATATAATATATGCACCAGTGCTTAGTAACAAAGATATTTAGCGTCGGCATGTCATCTTCAATATTCTAAATTTCACTACCTTTTGATGCGCATAGTAATACATGCACCAAGATGCACGAATTATACAAGCATAGGGGCGTACATAACATGTAAAAGCACCGATGTGTTAACTGACTTATAAATCACCAGTGTTGTATACACAAACAATGCCGAACCAATGCGTAACAATTGTAAGAGCATCGGTGCTACATACAACAAAAAGGTGAATCCGATGCGCACTATATATAAAAGTGCCAGTGATTTTTAATTTATCTATACACACCGGTGCTTTTGTATTAAGTGCACACCAATGCATTTTAAAAATACAAGCACTAAAAAATAAAACCTTCGCTACAACCTTTTCCCGCCCAATTTTTTTTAGTTATATGGAACATCCATTAAAACCTTCGCTTCAAATAGCGGAGGCTTTTTTAAATTTTTTTCCAAATTTTGTAACATTAAAAACCTCTGCAATAAAGTGTTCTCCTTATAGTATTCAAAGATTAGGTTCATTAGAGAGATATTTTTTCACTATATGATGAACAACAACCATAGAATCCCTCATGACAAACAACTGATTAATCCCTTTGTTTTTCACGATCTAGACCCATTTCCATAAAATTAATATATCTTCTTGATTATTTGGAATGTTGTTGATCCCCAAAAATCACCCCTTCTTAATTATTTGAAATGTTGTTGATCCCCAACATAAGTAATTTTATCTTTTTCTTCAAAACCAAAAATCACCCCCACAACACCTGCCACCCCTCCATGCCATTCTCTACTCTTTATTGTTATAAAACACTTCTTTGTAACTTTGTATAAAGCCTTTCCTAGATCTTTCGCTTCTTTTGTATAAAGCTTTTCCAAGATCTTTCAATCATTTACCAACAATGCTTTACATATTTTTGGTTCATTATATATTTTGAACGACCTTTAAGAATATAATATAACAAGTTGCTTTGTGTCCTCATGAGTCCGAGATTACATAGTTGCACAATAATGCTTTCTATAAACGTTTCTTCTCACTTTAAATTGCACCTAAACATTAAACTTTGAAGTGTTTATTATAGTAGTTAAATAATTCATATGGTTGAATATCTATGAAAATATAGATATATAATGCTATATATTTCGCTGCATACATCTACCCAAGTGGCCTCTCGAGATGGAAATTTCCATATATATGATAAGCAACAATCATAAGGAAGAGTCTCTCATAGTGGTTTTTGAACAATATTATTATTACACACATTTATATAAACAACATTTTGGTATTTATCAGTTTTTAAGAAGTTTTTGAAGATATTGAGAAAGTTTTGGATATTTATATAGAATCAAATCTCGAGAGAGTTGTAACAAGTTTATGAACATATACATGCATTTATGCATATATACAACTTGAGTGAGTCTAATAGTTAAGAACATGTGTTTCCTTCTTGGAGGCCATAGATTCAAATCCAGAGGGGGGTGTATACTTTCATAGATTTTAGCAGTCAAATCACTGAGCAGGAGGGGTCCCCTATCCCACAATCAAGGGGGTATCATACACCAATTTGGTGTCTGACTTGGCCGTGACCTTAAAAATATATTGTTGTTATTATTATTGTTGTTATTATTATTATTATTATTGTTAAAGGTCTTTTGGACATAATAATTTTCAAATGGAAGAATTTTAAATACACATAGGTCTTGAAATATGAGAACACAACATTTGGGTGCGGGATATCTCATCTTCTAGGACATTTACAAGCTACTTGCCCCCATGCTTGAGCTCCTCCAAGGAAAAAAATGAACCAAATCAAAACCAAAAAGGTGGAATTTTCTAGAGGAACCGAGTTCAGATACAAAACTTGATCAAAACAAGGTAAATTAGGAACAAGAAGTCGATTAGGGACTGCACTCTTTTCTCGGGCGATAAAGTAGAAGAAATTGACATTGGACTTTCTTCCTAGAGGTAAGTCATTGTAGTTGAAGCCTCTCCAGGAGGAACAAAAAGACACCATGAAATTGATATCTCTGATTCAAATAAGAAACTGATTCCTTTTAAGAATTCTCAAGTTCACAATTAGTTATAATGGTTTCTTCAAAAAGATAACAAGATGTTCAAAAAAAAATTGAGGATTATTTTTATAAAGATCAAACAATAAAACAATAAAACGTACATTACTTATATCATTTTAAAATCTTGTAAGTGCAATATACTCTTATACTCTTATAAGTATAATATATACCTATATA
>JZKD02S0022143.1:171737-192606 GCA_000966675.3 Picea glauca
CTTAGCCAAATTTTTTCACATGGCTGAGCTAGATCGACAGCTCCCAATCCATATACAATACCTCAATAAATGGCCCATATCTCATCTTATTACAACTCCAATTAACGGTCCATATATGATCAGGATGATCCGATGGTTTTTGTGTTTTACGCTTTTGAAAACCTCTATAACTTCGACAGGTGTGCCATTGATCGGCGACTAAGATTACTCACTGAATACGATCCGATGGCTACCGAGTCGCGTGATCTGTGTAGTTGAGATTTTGAGCTTCCATCCAAAAGGAAAATGATTACAGGAAATATTTAGGGACAAATCTCAAGTGGATATTTTGACTGATGAATCCCTAGCTGCTCCATGATCTCACGCATAATGAAAATCCAGCAGGTGAAAGTAATTTATTCAATTTTTACCAAAGAAAAACAACTCGAGAATCCAGAAGTTGGAAACCGTTTCAAGAATACGGAAGTGGTTTCAAGAATAATTTTAGGGCATGAGAGAGAGGAATAAAAGAGAACACATGCACCCATTGTCAAGGTTGACACTTTGGGGAGTTAAATTTTTTCTTGTAACCAGATTTGTTTGACCATAGAAACCTTGAGCACATTCAGTTGATAAATGCAGTAGGCAACCAAAGATTCATCCCCTGCATTTAAGTTTTAGTCTATAATTTATCTTTACATTATTTATGTTCTTGTAAAGCATATCCTCCCATTCTTGCTTTTCTTGCATCATATACGATTTATAAAATTTCAAACAACAAGCCATTCTTCATATTTAGTGTTACTGTATGATGTTTGGTTATGACAAATACGTGATTTCCTCTGAATGCATGACCATTTCTTGTCATTTATTTGTGCATTTAAATTATATGAATAGGGTACCTCCATGTATTTGAGTTTATGAAGATTTTAACTGTTTGAATCATGTTTTATAGACCTGTATACATAGGTTAGAGTAATTGATTTCTTACTTGCTCAACACACTATTCCTTTTCCATAAGCTACAAGATTCATTCTCAACAATGCCCTATGTTTTTATTTTGTTCTTCCTCTAAACCATCATTTCATCCTCCTTTTAACCTTGATTGTTTCAAACACTCATAGACATATGCCTCTGATAGTTGAAAGCATTTGTCATCTAAGCTGAGATTGTTTGAGGTCCTATAATTTCAAAAGAGAAAGAGAGAAAGAGGGAAACAAAATCCCAAATATTGCACAATTATTTTATTGAAAATATGGCCTTAAGACACATCCTGAGCCTTGGCCCCCGGGGTGCCTCAAAATCATTCCAACAACAACCTAGAACCTCTTGAGGGATAACATATGAAATGGTGCAGTTTCCGAGGATGTAATTTGAAGAAATCTTCCCTGGGGATACACCATCGTTAGCTCTAAGACTTGATGGTGAACAAGACTCATGCACCTGGACATTAATATTTCACCTGAAAACTCCACAGAAGGAAAATATGGCCTCTTCCAGAAGACATACTAGAAGCCACCCTGATTCTAATTAGGTTGCAATACATTGAGATCTAGAAAATCTCGTCACTTGGAGAAATTTTAGAGAACGTTAGATCTCTTCTTTTTAGGTAACCCTTATCTAGAAATATTTCCTTCTATTATTCATCAAAGTGCTAAATCCATAAATCTGAATGATATATCTGAAGATTCGCTTTCTGCTTTAAAATATACACTAAAACCCTTGATAGATATTCAAAATTATCCTTTAGAATTTATCCCAGAAGTCAGTTATTCTCATTGATCCTTTTTGAAAATTCTTGTCCCTCCTCTGTCCTTTGATTCCAATAACATCATTTAAAAAAATCTCATGGCTGGATTAGGTGGAGGAATACCTAGGGGAAATAAACCTCCTCCCCCACCACCTATAAATCCTTGGGTCACTTCTATATTTTCCCCATTGAATCTACCCCAAATTACCCATGACCTTCTTGAGAATTACATGAAATATTTGCCAAAATTTGATGGAGAATAAAGATGCTCAACTGAAGAGAATATGAGTGCTTTCTATGACTTTACAAAAGACCATTTTGTAGAGAACGATGACGTCTTCATGAGGATATTTTTCCAAACTCTAGGGGGAAATGTTATAAAATGGTTCAGAGAGCTACTTGTGGCTTCAATTGAAAGTTGGCCAGCTCTAGAAACAACCTTTATGAGACAATGGGGTGAGAAAAGGGATAGCCTATTCTACCTGAATGAATTTGTCTCACTCAATAAAAGAGCCAATGAAATCATTGATGATTTCAATAGGAGGTTTAATAAGCTCTATAATAATATCCCTGCAGATATAAAGCCATCACAACCAATAGCTAAAGTGACATATGCTAGGGAAATTGATTATGATTTTTGCATGAATTTGAGAGAAAGAAGGTCCCCGAACCTGCTAGTAATGCATGAGGATTCAATAGACATAGAAGGAAACATGATTGCATCAGGAAAGATGAAGCAACAACAATATTAGGAAGAAAATAAAAAGGCTATGGAAGACCATGGTACTTCTGATCCAAGTAGAGAACCCCAAGAAGAAAAGATGGATGAGATGTTAGATTGATCAAGAATCTGACAAACAAAATGTCCAGATTTGAGATAGATCATAGAAATACAAACAGACCCCCCCACTAAGGAGGCATAAGGAATACTAACCCTAATCAATTTATAATACCTCCTAATCCACAACTCATGATAAGGGAGAGAATAAATGAAGAATAACCCATTCATCCTCTTGTAAAAACCAACAATGATAACACATTTATTGAAGAAGTAGTGGACGAGAGATATGATGAATACAGAGAAGAAATGCACCTACTTCAAGATGAGAATGATGCATACATATAACTCAAAATGATTATAATGAGTCTCTAAATCCTAAGAAACTGATGCTTAGCAATCATCCCAACAAAGGAGATTTATCCTCAGTTCAGTACATAATTTTTGCTGATGCACTACAGGCTGAGGTGCATAAGAAGTATGATCTTAGGCCTTGACAGAAAGCAGTTGGTGTAGAAAATCAACCTCAAGATGAGAAAGCTAGTCAAAAAATGTCCAAAGATAAATATAAGGAGGTTCTAGACATCTCTAATGTAGGAAGCTTTGGATCTTGTAAAAAAGGAAAAAATAAAGTAAATAACTCGAGGAATTGGTTTCACCTTTCAATTTTGAATGTGAATTTTCTAAGATCAATATTCATGTGCCTTTGGTGGAGCTGGCTAAAAAATGGATAAACAAATCCTCCAGATACTTTGAATGTGAAATATGAGTCCCCTACCATAGTTTTTGGTCATCATATTGATGACAAAGAATAATTTGTGAAGCCCTTCTATGTGACCTTGAATATTCATGATAAAATGTTGCACAATTTTATCCTCGATTTTGGAGCATCACACAATATTATTCCCAAAATAGTCATGGAAAAGTTGGGGTTGGAAATAACTAGGCCATATCAAGATCTCTATTAATTTGATTCTATAAAAGTGAAGTGTTATGGGATGATTAAAGACATGGTTGTCACCCTGGGCCAACCTCCTGTTAAGAGAATTATGACAGACATGGTGGTGGATGATGTACCAACCAATTATGGTATGTGGTTGTCTAGAACATGAGCATGAAAATTGGGAGGCACTGTGCAGATGCATATGACTTATTCCACAGTACCAGTTTTTGGAGGAGAGCTTAGAAGGATGTCCTGAGAGAAAATTTTTGCTTATGTGGTTAGTGATCAGAAAAACCCTATGTATAATCCCATGTATGTTGTTGATGAAGATCTGGTTTGTTGTATCCAACTGTAAATGAAGAGTACAATGAAACCCCCAATGCTTGCATATCCTCTCATAAGCCATGTGAACGAAGTAGATGGTATATGGAAAGTGTTTTTTGATGGTGCATAATCAAAATAAGGGGTTGGGGCCAGCGTAGTGCTCATATCCCCTAGTAAACAATAAATTTATTTGTCCTACAAGCTTGAGTTTGAGGCCACAGATAACATAGATGAATATGAAGCTTTGATTTTAGGCCTGGAGGTAGCAAGAAAAATGAAAATTACCAAGATGGTAGTATTTGGAGATTTAGATCTAGTTGTGCAACAAGCAAAAGGTTCCTATCAAAAAGGCATCCCAGAATGAGGGCGTACAAAAATCATGTATGGGATATGGTTAATAATTTTTATGAAGCTTTCAATATTTCTGCTATTTTGAGAGAGCTTAATCAACCAAATGATTCCTTAGTAGTAGCTCCCAGTACCTTTAAAGTACCTGTTACACATTATTTTAGTCACCCCAGTGATCCATTGACAAACATGTGTTCATGTTCCCAAAAAAGGATCCTTTTCCATGAGGGAGGTGACTGGATTTCTCTTCTTAAAAAATCTATGGAGAAAGGTCGTTGTAGGCTGCACTATACATAGGGTGAGACGATGCCTGATCATCGCTTCCTTCCCTAAAGATGGAATATGATGTCTCTGCAGGTTGCTCTATAGCTAGTGTTGAAACAAACTTCATATTTTCCTAAAAAAAAAAAAACAAACCTTACACTAAAATAAAATTTCGCTTTTGCTTAAAAAAAAAAAAAAAGGAGAACAAAAATGCAAGTAGATAATCACCGTCGAAATAAAGTCATCCGATCAATCCAATGGTTTAATGTCTTAGCAAATTATGGAGTTTCCCTTAGTTTTGAAAAGAGGTCAAAACATTAAAAACTTTTCAAGAGTTTCAGGTTTCGGGGTTCTGCTATTTATGTAGTTTGATATTTGACGACAACCCCAAAGTCTCGATACCAAAGTCACAAAAAGTAATTTTAAAAGAAGATAAACCAAGTTAATAAGAATAATTAAAAATGTTTAACTGTAATTTAAGCTTATCGTATTTTCATTTTTGGGAATCTCAATTTAAATGATAGTTCAAAATCCTAATTTGTAATTCACAAAATCCTTTTTAATCACGATTAATTAAAGTTTAAACATACTTAATATATTGTTAATCAGTCACATTTCAGGAAATCGGATAATTATCACTCATCACGCTAAAAAAAAAACCCGAAGCATGGAGTCCCGAAAGTATTAAGTGCTTAAGTGAGATTAACTTAACATCAAAACAAAGGTTAACGATATAAAATGTTTTTTCACATTTTCTCTTTTCAGGATTCTTAAACGATATTACATCCAAACTCCCGGTCTCAAAACGCAGATATTTGGAAACATTTATTATGGATTAATGGGATATTTTATACTGTAAGACGCGTATCTCCAATTTTACTCTCTTCATCAAGGCAAATAAATCCATCGCCCATAGAAGCACATTCTAATTAAGGCAGGCTGAAGGTGAATAAAGGTCTCTATTTCAAATTTCATTCTCACTTTCAGCAAATCAACAAGTTGTATTCGAGAAAGTTTATGCCTTTTTCTCTGTAACAGGTATCCGCTTTTATCACAGGCATCATGGCACCCAGGAAAATGATAAAGAAGAGTGATGAGGCTGGTGAAGGCTCAAATCCGAACTTGAAAATTCTGTCTGATACCACACCACATGTTGTAGACTTGATCAGGTCCTGGATGCAGATTTTCAAAATCTTGGAACATGAGGTCAGGAATTTCCCAGATGATTTTGGAGATGAAAAGATTGATAAAACTAGAACTAAACTTAGAGTTATAACAGAGTATGAGCTTCATAAAATAGCTACATGCTTGAAGCTCATGCCATACAATGACATGATAAACTGGGCTCTGATGAACACCAATGTGCAGACCAGGAGCATCATGAACCATCAAAAATCCATCGTTGGCTCTTTTAGGCCAAAACACATTCATGTAATGTACAAGCTATCCCTTGTTTCTAAATATATTTATAATTCTGAATTCGTAGAAGAGTTTCAACGAAAGGAGTGTACACAATTTGACCAAACCTATCCATATATAATCAAAACATGGTGGGGAATGCCATCGAAATTTAGAACTAATACCCATGGTGTTTATGCCACAACATCGTTAAATGAATATATGGTCTATATAGAAATGATGTTATGTAGACTATTTGGGAGGAAAAGCCCTACCCATTTCCCAGTGGAATGGGTGCCAATTATACACGAGGTAGCTGAGGGTTTCACCTTCGATTAAGATAAGATTATATCAGATAACCTAACCAAGGAGATTGCTGAGTAACAAATGGCAAAGTCAAAATGCCAACCTGCATATTTTTATGTGGAAATGTATGTCATTGATGCTATCTATTATATGAACCCTTTCCCATTGATGAATTGGAGCTGGAATCCAACTTGTACAGAACCCATCCATTTCTATCACTCTAAAAAATGGGAAGAAAAAGAAAAATATTTATTTTACAAAATCTGTCACTACGTAGTGATTCCTGTGAACCAAATATTGTATGGATACCCACCCCCTTGGATTTCAGAGAAAATCACGGGAAACCTCAAAACAATTGCAGATTAGTTTATATAAGAGAATTTCTCTTATTTTAGAGTCTTCGGATGTTCAATTCCCCCTCATGCTCTCCCAAAATTTATCCCTGACATACTAGTGTGCAGAGAAGTGGCATACCAGATAATAACAAGAGACAGTGGGAAAGAGTTAAAAGCAGTCCATAAGACATTCTATCCAACTTTTCCTATACAGATTGGGAGGTATTCACTGCTAAATTTTGGTCATTCCAAGGTAGAAGATGCAATGTTAGAGGACATTAAACTGGTAGATCTTGAACTTAGAAAGCATGATCCATATCAAATTGTGGTAAATCATCTAGATCATTGCAATATGAACACATATGAGCATAAAGACCCCCCCTGCGATGACATATTTAAAGGAATCAGAGCTTATGAGGAAGTATTAGACAGATTCCAAGCATTACCTCTTGATCTATAGGCCAACTTTCTCTCTTTCCAAAAGCACACACGAGATGGGTTGTCCAAGATACTTCAGGGAGAATTGATAATCCCTCCTTCAGAACAAGAAAGTATACCTCCAGGTTTTGAACCAAAGTCTTCAGATAAAAGGACTACAGAGGAAAATCCAAAGAATCCTGAAGTGTATTCACAAAGATTAGAAACTTCGCAGATAGAACATCTAGGGTCTGAAATAGATTCTAAGTTCGAGACACCTTTAAAACTGAATCAAATGGATTCTCCTTTATTGTCAACTATTCCTGCCGATACCCCCAAAATAGTAGAAGGAACACAATTCACAGATTTAGGTAGTCCTATTATAACATTGACTCCTTTATAGTCAAGTTTTGGGACTCCCCATCTCAGACCTATGTACGTAAGTGACCTTACTACAATATCTATTGAAGAAATACTTTCCTCTGACTTCTTTTTCAGAAAAAAGGGAAAAGCTGTAGTGAAACAAGAAATGCACCTGAAAGAAGGTACATTGGTCAAAAAACACATGATACTTGTGGATGGACAAAATCTAGAAGAGGAGGATTTTGCCACAGAGGTAGGAGGCTCTTTGGGAGCTTTTTCTATGACCAACTTGTTTTCAGTTGATAATTTGAAAGCAAGGCCGAAACAAATGAATCAAATGATAGCCCAATTGCAAATTCAAATAAGAAATACAGAGAAAAATATTAGAGATGAGATAAATAATGGACTAGAACAGGCCAGAGCTGCTGACAAACATGATATTCAACTGCTTAAGTCTAGTTTAGATGATATGTATAAGAAGACACAATCCAGTCAAGGGAAATTCATCCAACAAGAGGAATTGGTAAGGCAACTGCAATCTAAGTTGAGTTCTACTGAAAGCCAGGTTGTAAATGTAACAAAATTTCAAGCCCAGGCACTGGAAGTGCATCAGAAACTAGAAACAACACTACAAAGTCTATTTTCTAAAGTAGGAATCACCCAAGATTATTTCTAGGAGATTGGAAAATCATTAGATAAAATTGTTCTCAGAGAAAAAGAGGCTACTGCAGCCTGGGTCGCTTTTCAAAAAGCAGTGATATTTTCTGCTAAATAAGAGGTATCAATAACTCCTAGGTTGTCTGTTGTAGAACAAATTAGGGGCCATATCATGCTAAAGGTATGGGAGGCGAATATAGCTGAAGGTAATAAAATGGCCAAAGAAATTAAGGAAGATTGTGAAGAGACCTTCGATGCGCTGGATAAAAAAACCGCTAGGCATTGGAAAAGGCGATTGTCCTAGACTACTAGGACAGATCAATGTTCTAAGGAATAAACTGAACATAAAATAGATCTTGAATGAAGCTCATATTGAAATTTCGTAGTTGATATAGGTCAATGTTGCAAAAATGGACAAATGGCTGGTGTAGCCAAACTTACAGTTGCAATCAATAAAATTTGAGGATAAAAGGATTTAGCACAGGTTGCCGAAAATTCAGAGGAAGCTATATTTGTTTGAGGCAAAGGATGTGTCAGAGATTTCATGAAGATTAGCACAATTTATAAGAAATTGCGTCGAGTGTCTTGAGACAAGTGAAGCAAGTGTTTCAAAGAAATGATGAAATGATACATGTTGCCCGTTATACCGGTGTATGTAAGAAGTTAGAAAAGAAACCAGTAAAATGGTCAAAGTATTTATTTTTGTAACCTTTAAATATCTAAGAGTAAGGAAATTTCCAACCGTCTAGGGTTGAGAACCTTTGTATAAATATAATTTCAAAATACTTAGAGAATGATTTTTCTTGGCCGATTTTAGTAGATAAATTTCTCCTTCACCATAATTAATACAAATGAAATCCGGAGACTCCATATTCCATCAAGCTTGAGTTATGTGTTCTTCTGTTTCTTCATATTCAACATCATTTCTTATATATCTTTGATGCATTTTTAACTACAACTTAATACAACATCTACTGTGGTTATATGCTTATTTAGTCATCTAATCTTTTGCAGATTTTCCTCTGTATTTTCTATTAGCAGACACAAGACCTGTGAATTATTTAGATTACCATATTTTATGCTTCATTGAAGGTTACTCATCTAATTTATTCTTTTGTCACAAAGTGAGATTCTTCCATGATTGATGCCTTACATTGTTTAAATAGATTTATGTTTTCTTTCATCATATTCATTATTTTCGATTTAATTCATATACGGGAAACGACCTCTGAAATTCTTAGGTTATTAATTTAAATTTAGGAACTTTTCTCATATAATCTAAAATAAAAACAACAAACCTAAAAATAACAAATCTTCTAAAACTTATTTTCCTCCATGACTGTACTTGTTGCAAGACAACCCAACATTGAACCCAGTCTCACAGATCAGACCAACATTGCTTTAACATTGTTTAATACTATCTTAGAAACTACCACCACCCGTGTTGAACTTGAACGTTCATGGGCAGCCATTGAACATGAGATAAACATCCATGAACGATTTGAAGCTAGACAAAGACAACTCATAAATCAACCATAGCTTCTTTCCTAAAGAGCTGTTTTTTTTTTCTTTTTATATATTTTAAACCCTCTTTAATTTTTCGGATGCCTAGACTTTATACTTTAAATCCTTAAGTATAAACTCTGGAACAACATATTTTTGGCGCTATTGATGGGGAACGAAGAAACAAAGTTATTTTTCTCTGGGAGGATTGACATTGATAATTTCTTTCTTTGACAGTGAACAAAGATTGAATACTTTATAAAGATATTTTCCACCTTTCACTTGGTGACTCCATGACTAATAATCTGGCTTTTAACCAAAAGAACACCAGAAAAAATCTAGACATCAAGCAAACTTCACCTGTATCTGACACAGAAAAAATTTTGAAATCAAGAAGACACCTTAAATATATTGCTTCATCGATGAGTAATATTTATCAACCTAAATTTACATATTCAAATACTAAGGATCTACTTGAAAATTCAAATGCCCCATTCCTTTGTGGAAAATCATCCATTGATAGAATTAAAATCCTAGAGCCTAGGTTGGTCTTACCCAATTTTAAAGTAGAGACTTTTTCAACTATTTCTTTTATCAATAAAGGTAAAATATCTATCTCACTTCCCTCCTCGATCAACGTTTCTTCACTTCCCAAAGTTCAATTTCCAATCTCTCAGAACTCCAAAGAATATATTGTTTACCTTGACTTGACTCCTATTGGTTCTCATGTATATACTCCCTGTGAGTCCGAAGAAAATAGACCCTGTTTTCCAAGTCCCTCTTTTTCAAGTTTCTTGTTCCTTGATGATCAGTTTCCCGAAGCCATATCACCATGTCCAAGCACAACCGAAGGGTTACCACACCCCTTTAAAAATCCCCCTTATAATTTCCAAGTTTCATCTCCTAAAGTTTCAATGGATGGGGCCGGAGCAAGTGGTGCCGAAGGTGCAGGAGGAGGAGGAGCCAGTCATAGACCACCTCCCCCTCCTATTATTTTTTCTAAGGTAGCCACTAGATACGCCCCTCTATTACTCCCAGTTCCCCTCCATGACCTACCTGAAAATTATATGAAAATCTACTGAAATTCACTAGGGAGGGAGACTTGACTGCTGTCGAACACATCAATTTATTTGATCAATTTGCTGACATCCTTGGTCTTGAACATGAGGATGTTTATTCGAGACTCTTAGTTCAAACCTTTGAAGGACAGGTGAGAAACTAGTTCCGAGGTCTAGCAGCAGGATTGATAGGATCATACGATGCATTGGAAAATGCTTTTATCAGACAATGGGGAGAAAGGAAAGATCATCAATACTATCTAACTAAGTTTGAGGATTTGAGAAAGAAAAATTCAGAATCAGTTCTCGACTTTACCCAAAGGTTTAATAAATTGTATAATAAAATTCTAGCTAAGGTTAAACCTTCTTAACCTGCAACGAAAGTAACTTTTGCTGCAACTTTCGATCCTGATTTCACTCTATTGTTGAGGGAAATGAGATCTGTAGATCTCACTAAAATGCAGGATGATGCTTTAGAAATTGAGTCAAACATGATGGTATGAGGAAAGTTAAAAACAAAATTTGAAACAAGAAATAAGGAAACCAGACGGTACAAAGACCAAGCGGGACCCTCTGGATTTGGGAGGTCTTCGGAAGACAAGATGGACGACATGGAAAGAATCATTAAAGAATTGTCGAATAAGATCTCAAGAATGGAATTGGACCAATCAAAGAATGATCATTTCCTTAGAAAGGATTTCAGAAGGAATCCTAACCCTCAAACACAACAAAGACAAATTAAGAATGAGGACCAAAAGATTCAAACCCCCTTCAAAAATGAAAATTTTATAGGAGGAGAAGACATGCAAGATTTGGAGGAGTTAGAAGAAGACATAAATAATCTTGGTGATGACTGTCAATAACGTTATTTGAAAAGACGAGATTATGAAAAATCCTTAAATACATAATACAGATTTGAAAATAACAAGAACAATGATATTACAAAAGATTCAACTTATCAAGGAATTGCTGAAAATATAATGGCCGAAATCCACTAGAAGTAAAATCTAAGGCCTAGAAACAGGAATATCATAACCACCCCAGTAAATAAAATCCTACCAAGGGGGGAAAAATATGAGGAAACTTCAAAATCTACTAAAAAGTAGACTGCTAAAATCAAGATTGCTGACACAAAGTCTACCAAGACAAAGCCAGTAGAAACACCAACCAACAACACAAGGAAAGCGGAGGTTCCTGTGGTTGAAACAAAAAACTCACAAAAAAAAAACTAAAAAGAAAGGAATAGAATATCAAACCACATAATTTGACAAGACTACATGAAGTTTCAGTCTAGAAAACGAAATTAATAAAATCAAAATCCCTATTCCTTTGGTCGAACTAGCAAAAACCCTGCATACAAGAAACACATTTTTAAATTGATAAATTTTTCAGATACTGAAAGTCAGGCTGATGTTATAAACTTGAAAGATGATAAAACAAATATAATCTTTGGTCCATACTTTGAAGGTGCCAGAGATACCATCACTCCTTTCTATATTACCTTAACTGTGCACGATAGTCTGCTTCACAACTACATGTTAGATTCGGGATCCTCTCACAACGTGATGCCCAAAGGTATTATGGATAGACTGGGTCTCAAAATCACTCAAACATATGGAGACTTATATTCGTTCAATTTGAGAAAAGTAAAATGTGTGGGTATGATAAAAGATCTAGTCGTTAATCTTGCTTAGGTTCCTGTGAAAAGAATTTTGATGGATGTAGTTGTTGCTGACATACCCCCAAAGTATGGCATGTTGTTATCCAGGTCTTGGGGTGCTAAGCTTGGAGGACCCCTTCAATTGGATATGACATACGCCACAATCCCAATTTTCAAAGGACAGTTCACACACTTATACAGAGAGATGAGGTTGGCGTTTATGGCAAGTGATATGTTGAAACCAAAGAAATACCCTGTTTATATTGCTGATCATGATTTAGGGAATTGTATTCTATCTATTGATGATGATATTGATGTATGTATAGAAGAAAGTTGTATAGAAAAAAAAAAGAAAAAGAAAAATAAAAAGAAGAGAAAATAAATAAAGATGTATATAGTCCCAGAGTTTGGAAAATGTATTTTGATGGTGCTTCATCTTGTGAAGGAGTAGGAGTTGGAGTGTTGTTTGTGGCACCCAATGACGAGTTAATTATACCTTTTTCTTATAATAGTGGGACATAGATTATACTAAAAATGTATGTGAATATGAGGCTCTAGTCCTAGGATTAGAAGTTGCCAAAAAATTAAAAATTAGGAACTTAGAAGTCTACGGTGATGCTGAGCTGATCATAAAACAAGTTAATCGTCAGTACCAAGATAAGCACCCAAGGTTGAGATATTATAGGAACTGTGCCTGGGATCTAATTGAGAAATTTTTCTCATCGGTTAAAGTCCATTTCATTCCTAGGACTGAAAATCAATAGGATGATTCACTGGCTAAAGCGGCCTCAACCTTTGCGCCTCCAATAGTTTTTAAACTTAAATACCATATAGAGATGAGGCACAAACCTTCCATACCGAATAACATACAACATTGGAAGGTTTTTGAGGATCATAAACATATCAGGAATTTTTTAGAAATGGTAGATGATTTTTCCAAAACACATGTCGACCAAGAAAACCAGAATGATCCCGCTTGGATCATGCAGGAAGGGGAAGATCCCCAAGAGTTTCAAGATAAGATTGCTAATCATTGTATGATTATTTTAAAAAATAATCAAATCCCCAAAGGCTTTATACCCTTAGAGAGGTTATTTAATCATGACGATATCCCTGTGAAGGCCACTTTATAGCCTCATCTAGAAGAGGTTGAAGATTGCGATATAGGTACCAAAGAAATTCCTTGGTTGGTAAAATTATCTAAGTACCTGCCTCCTGAAATAAAAAGTAAGTATGCTGAGTTTCTTAGACAATATAAAGATGTTTTTTCTTGGTCCTATGATGAATTGAGAACTTATGACACTACTATAATGGAACACAAAATTCCTCTGAAACAAGGTGTCAAACCTTTTAGGAAAAAACCCAGACGGATTAATCCTATATTACTGCTGGCGATAGAGAAAAAAGTGAAAAAACTTATGGAAGCCAAGATCATTGTCCCACTAAGATAATTCAAGTGGGTAGCTAATTTAGTCCCATTAAGAAAGAAAACATAACGAAATTAGACTGTGTGTAGACTTTAGGAATCTAAACAGATCATCACTCAAAGACAATTATCCATTGCCCAAAATGGATCATGTTTTAGAGAGATTAGTAGGAGCTAACAAAATGTCTATGATTGATGGTTTTTCAGGCTACAATCAAATTGCATTCCATCAAGATGATAAAGAAAAAACCGTTTTCACTACCCCTTGGGGTACCTTCATGTATGACAAAATGCCCTTCGGTTTAATGAATGCAGGAGCAACTTTCCAACGAGCTATGGAGAATGCCTTCATCGGTGAAAGAGATAAGTTTGTTGTTATTTACCTTGATTACATATATGCTTGAAAAAGATAGCAAGGTAAATTGGACAAACGAGGCTAAGGCATCATTCAAACACATTAAAAAGGTCATAGGTGAAGCACTAGTATTGGCGAGTCCTGATTATTTGAAAGAGTTTTTGATTTTTTCATTTGCTTCTGAGCATACTATTGCAGCTGTATTGTTGCAAAAAAATGATGAGGGCTTTGAGCAACCCATTGCATTTTTTAGTAAAAGTCTCAGAGATGATGAGATAAAATACAACATATTGGAAAAACACGCTTATGCAATGGTGAAAATTATTAAAGCTTTTAGAACTTACGTGCTACATTCAAAGATCATCGCTTATGTGCCTACCAGTTCTGTTAAAGATATACTGGTTCAACCTGACCATGATGGAAGGAGAGGCAAATGGTTAGCCAAAATTCAAGAGTTCGACCTAGAAGTTAAACCAACTAAACTTATCAAAGGTCAAGGTTTGGCTAAATTGTTGGCTGAATCAAATTTGAAAGCACTCAAAATAAATCATCTGCAAGAGAACGAAGGATTCTTAGAGATAGATGAACTTGATGTCACTGTGAACACAACCATAATTCTAGAAAAATTCTCTTCTTCAATTTGGTACCGCGACATTGTTTCTTATTTACTGACCCTCCAGTGTCCCAGTGAACTAGCACCATCTAAATCTAGGACATTGAAATTACACGCTGTAAAATATTGTATTATAGATGGTCAATTGTATTGGAAATATCCCCTGGGTTTCTTGCTGAGTTTCTTAGTAGAATACAAAATAGGAAAGGTTATAGATGAATTCCATGGAGTGTGTGGAGGACACCATGCTTGGAGAGAAATGACATATAAAATCCTAAGAGCCAGGTATTACTGGCCGAAATTATTCACTGATGTAAATACTAAAGTTCGAACTTGTAATCCTTGTGAGTTGTTTACAGGCAAGCAGAAAGTCCCGACATTACCTTTAGTGCAAGTTAAAACTGTAGCTCCATTTCAGCAATGGGGTCTTGATTTTATTGGAGAAATTCATCCACACTCAATTTCTCAACACAAATGGATTCTGACCGCAACAAAATATTTCACTAAATGGGTGGAAGATATTCCTACGTGAAACGCAACTGATGCAATAATGATCAACTTTCTGGAGGAGAATATCCTATCAAGATTCAAATTTCCCTGAAAAATAGTGACCGATAATGCTCAGGCCTTCAAGTCCGTGGCCATGATAAGCTTTTTCCAAAAATATAATATTGTTCTAGGACACTCCATGGCCTATTATCCCCAGGGAAATGGATTAGCTGAGTCATCTAACAAAAGCCTGATCACTATAATTAAGAAAGTACTAACCCAAAATAAGAAAGCATGGCGTGTGCATTTAAAGTATGCTTTATGGGCTAACATGATAGGCATAAAAAGGTCAATCAGAATGTCTCCATTTCAGATGGTATATGGTACTAACGTCATTTTACCAATAAATCTAGCGCTACCAGTAATGAAACCCTGGCAAGACTCACAAGAAGAACCAAATGACATTACCATGATGATAAATCAACTGATTGAAGTTCAACAAAATAGGGAAGAAGTAGATTAAAAGCTACAAAAGTATCAAGATAACATGAAAGCCTTATTTGACGAAAAAGCTAAAGATAGGGAATTTCTCCCTAGTGATTTGGTTCTAAAATGGGAAGCCAGAAAAGAGGATGCTGGGAAACATGGTAATATTGATCATATCTAGTGCGGACCATACAAAATTATAGCCTCTTAGGGAAAGAATGCATTTCTATTAGAAAACCTAGACGAAAAGATTCTTACTGCCCCTGTCAATGGGCTATACCTTAAGAATTTTATGCAGTAATATGTTTCCGAACTCTCATTGTACATACCAGTTTGTTTTCATGTTTTGTTTATAGTTATCTTTCTTTCAGTAAGTCTTTATTTTTTACTGTAAATATAAAAGGTCGGTTGAAAATAAAAATAAAAAATATATACAAAATAGGTGAAAAATTACAATAAGAAGGTTTCCAATCTACTAGAGTTCTTGATAGCTATCATGATTATCTTATTGCAGGAGACTTGTTGATAAGCCAAGAGACTAGAAACATAAAAAATGTGACATGCATGGATACTCACATTAAATGTCTCCAGAAAAAGGTAATGGAATAACAATCTATTTGGCTAGAAGTATAAAAACTACTGACGTATGAATTTTTGTCTTAAGAACTCAGGTTAAAATATCCCAGTAGATGTAAATGAGTAAGACAGTAATCTCATGTTTACTAAATGTTAACACTAAAATTTTAATCAGAGAAACGAAAAATAACTTTTAATTTTAGAAATTTTTCTCAGTGTCAAAAAAAATAAAATATAGATATATATATGAAAAATAAGCCTCATAAGAGAAGAAAGGTCTCACCTTAACTATGGACACTCATAAAATAACCTTCGAAAATGAGAATAGGTAAAATTTTTATAGTTCCTCTAAGTTTAGCTGAACCAGAAGTATGTCTAGGCTAATCCTAGCTCTCTTAGTCATTCTAACAGGAATAAACTGATTGGTTTCACTCAACTAAAATCCTTCAAAAATATAATAAGAATTCCCCTTAAGAATCTCCCTGAAGCCAAATATGTTTGAAGGTTAGGAGAGGATTAGTCCAGAGCAATTAAAGTGAGTTGATAGACTGCTGTTGTTAAGTTATAAATATATATTTTATTGGGTATATTGCATATCGATTGATTTCCCCCACTTCATATTAAAAAAAAAAGAAAAAAGACAGATGGTGAAAGGAAATTCATTTAAATGATTTCCCCCATCTAGTCCAAAGAGATGAAGAAAATAAATTCATTATATGATTGCCCTCATCTCAAAATTTAAATTCTAAAATACCAATGGTAGTGGTGAAAGAAAATTCAATGTGGGAAATCTGATAACTTCACCGAGGTACTGAATAGGCTCGCTGGAAGTGAAGCAATGTCTACATATATGATAGGCTGTTATATGTGAAATACAAGATGCTCTGGTAACTATTTCTCTTTTCAGCTAGGTCTACATTCTAATCTTATGGGATTCCCTAACTTAAAACATTGGAATTACTTTACCTTGATGCGAACAAAATCAAATAAAACCTGGTAGAACGATTAAGGTTGTTTTGATTACCTTATACAAATCTGAGGTCAGTTTTAGGAAAGGAAAACTATTATAATCCTGACTCGAGGTCACCGAATGTTCTAGTTTTGAAGAGTTTTCAAAGTTAAAGATGAAATCTTAAAGTCCTGTTTTCTTTTTCTCCAGAGTGTGTTTCACAAAACTGCAATAATGACTCCATTCACCCAATAAAGACACTCGGTCTACATTTTCTTCTCATCCCGCAAGGAGACGAGATCCCTAGATGGAGCCTATGTTGAAACAAACTTCACATTTTCCTAAAAAAAACAAAAAACCCTTACACTAAAATAAAATTTTGTTTTTGTTTAAATAAAAAAAAAAGGAGAACAAAAATGAAAGTATATAATCACTGTCAAAATAAAGTCATCTGATCAATCCAATGGTTTAAATGTCTCAGTATATTATGAATCCGCCCTTGGTTTTGAAAAGAGGTCAAAACATTAATTTTTTTTCAATAGTTTTGGGTTTCGAGGTTCTGCTATTTATGCAGTTTGATATTTGACGACAACCCCAAAGTCGCGATACCGAATTCACGAAAAGTAATTTTAAAAGAAGTAAACCAAGTTAATAAGAATAATTAAAAAAATTTAATGGTAATTTAAGCTTATCGTATTTTTCGTTTTCGGGAATCTAAATTTAAACGACAGTTCAAAATCCAGATGCGTAATTCATGAAATCGTTTTTAATAATGATTAATTAAAGTTTAAACATACTTAATATATTGTTAATCAGTCACATTTCAGGAAATCAGAGAATTATTACTCATCATGCTAAAAAAAAAACCCGAAGCATGGAGTCTCGAAAGTATTAAGTGCTTAAGTGATATTAACTTAACATCAAAACAAAGGTTAACGATATAAAATGGTTTTTTGCATTTTCTCTTTTCGGGTTTTTTAAATGATATTACATCCAAACTCCCAGTCTCGAAACACGATATTTGGCAACATTTATTATGGATTAATGAGATATTTTATAGTGTAAGACACGTATCTCCAGTTGTAATCTCTTCATTAAGGAAAATAAATTCATCGCATGTAGAAGCACATTCTAATTAAGGCAGGCTGAAGGTGAATAAAGGTATCTATTTCAAATTTCATTCTCACTTTCAACAAATCAACAAGTTGTATTCAAGAAAGTTTATGCCTTTTTCTCTGTAACAGGTATCCGGTTTTATCACAAGAATCATGGCACCCAGGGAAACACTGAATAAGAGTGATGAGGCTAAGGAAGGCTTAAATATGAACTCTGACATTCTGTCTGATACCACACCACATGCTGTAGACTCGATCAGGTCCTGGATGCAGATTTTTGAAATCTTGGAACACGAGGTCAGGAATTTCCCAGATGATTATGAGACGAAAAGACTGATAAAACTGGAACTAAACTCAGAGTTATAGTAGAGGATGAGATTCATAAAATATCTACATGTCCGAAGCTCATGCCATACAATGACATGATAAAATAGGTTTTGATGAACAACGATGTGCAAACCAGGAGCATCATGAACCATCAAAAGGCCATCATCGGCTCTTTCAGGCCAGAACACATTCAAGTAATGTACAATCTATCCCCTGTTTCTAAATATACTTATAATGTTGAATTCGTAGAAGGGTTTCAATGAAAAGAGTGTACAAAATTTGACCAAACCTATCCAGATATAATCAAAGCATGGTGGGGAATTCCAGCAAAATTTAGAACTGACACCCATGGTGTTTATGCTACAACATCGTTAAATGAATATATGGTCGATATAGAAATGATGTTATGTAGACTAATTGGGAGGAAAAGCCCTACCCATTTCCCGACGAAATGGGTGCCAATTATACATGAGGTAGCCAAGAGTTTCACCTTCAATTGGGATAAGATTCTATTAGATAACCTAACCAAGGAGATTGTTGAGTACCAAATGGAAAAGTCAAAAGGCCAACCTACGTCTTTTTATATGGCAGCGTATGTCATGGACGATATCTGTTATATGACCCCTTTCCCATTGATGAATTGGAGATGGAATCCAACTTGTACATAACCCATCCATTTCTATCACTCTAAACTATGGGAAGAAAAAATAATATATTTCTTTTACGAAATCTGTCACTATGCAGTGATTCCCGTGCACCAAATATTGTATGGATACCCACCCCCTCAAATTTTGGAGCAAATCATGGGAAACCTCAAAGCAGTTATAGATTGGTTTATCGAAGAGAATTTATCTTATCTCAGAGTCTTCGGATGTTCAATTATCCCTCATACTCTCCCAAAATTTCTCCCTGATAGATTGGTGTGCAGAGAAGTGGCATACTAGATAATAACAAGAGGCATCGATAAAGAGTTAAAAGCAGTCCAGAAGAAATGCTGTCAGCGTTTCCTATACAGATTGGGAGGTTTTCACTTCTAAATTTTGGTCATTCCAAGGTAGAAGCTGCAACATTAGAGGACATTAAATTGGTACATATTGAACTTATAAAGCATGATCCATATCAAATTGTGGGAAATCAACTAGCTCATTGCAATATTAAAACATATGAGCATGAATACTCCCCCTATGATGACATATTTAAAGGAATAAGAGATTATGAAGAAGTATTAAACAGAGTCCAAGCATTATCTCCTAATCTACAGGACAACTTTCTTGCTTTCCAAAAGCCTAGACGAGCTGGGTTTCCCAAGATACTTAAGAGAGAATCGATAATCCCTCCAAAAAAAGAAAGTGTACCTCCAGGTTTTGAACCAAAGTCTTCAAATAAAAGGACTATAGAGGAAAACCCAAAGAATCCTGAAGTGTCTTCACAAAGATTAGAAACTTCATAGATAGAACATCCAGGGCTGGAAACAGATTCTAAGTCCGAGACACCTTTAAAACCAAATCAAATGGATTCTCCTTTATTGTCAACTATTCCTGCCGATACCCCTAAAACAACAAAAGGAACACAATTCATAGAGTTAGGTAGTCTTATTATATCATTGAATCATTTATAGTCAAGTTTTGGGACTCCCCATATTAGATCTATGTACGTAAGTGACCTTTCCCAAATATCTATTGAAGAAATACCTTCCTCTGACTTCTTTTTCAGTAAAAAGAGAAAAGTTGTAGTAAAACAAAAAATGCACCTGAAAGAAGGTACATTGGTCAAAAAACACAAGATACTTGTGGATGGAAAAAATCTAGAAGAGGAGGATTTTGCCACAGAGGTAGCAGGCTCTTTGGGAGCTTTCACTATGACCAACTTGTTTTCATTTGATAATTTGAAAGCAAGGCTGAAACAAAGTAATCAAATGATAGCCCAGTTGCAAAGTCAAATAAGAAATACAAAGAAAAATATTATAGATGAGATAAATAAAGGAATGGAATAGGCCAAAGCTGCTGACAAACAAGAGATTCAATTGCTTAAGTCTAGTTTAGATGAGTTCTATAAGAATATGCAAGCCAGTCAAGGGAAAGTCATCCAACAAGAGGAATTAGTAAGGCAGTTGCAATCTAAGTTAATTTCTACTGAAAGCCAGGTTGTAAATGTAACAACGTTTCAAGCCCAGGCACTAGAAAAAAACACTACAAAGTCTATTTTCTAAAGTAGGAATCAACCAATATTATTTCCAGGAGATTGGACAATCATTAGATAAAATTGTTCTCAGAGGAAAAGAGGCTACTGCAGCCCGGGCCGCTTTTCAAAAAGAAGTCATATTTTCAGCTAAAGAAGAGGGGTGAAATCATGAAGGTGGGTTACACTTTTGCTTGTTTTATGACAAAAAAAACTGTATTTTCACAAGTTATTCAACTTCCGGCATATAAAAGTATTTTTTTTATTTAGAA
>JZKD02S0022143.1:195720-209037 GCA_000966675.3 Picea glauca
CGAATAATATTTCGGCCGAAAGTAATATTTGTTCGGCCGAAAAATTGCCGCTAGAAATTTTGGAGACCCGATTGTCACGAAAGTGTTACCCAGCTTCATGATTTTACCCAGAGGTATCAATAACTCCTAGGTTGTCTGTCGCAGAAGAAATTAGGGGTGATATCATGCTAATGGTATGGGAGTTCAATATAGCCGAAGATAAGAAAATGGCCAAAGAAATTAAGGAAGATTGTGAAGAGACCTTCGATGCGTTGGATAAAAAATCGCTAGGCATTGGAAAAGGTGATTGTCGTGGACTACTAGGACAGATCAATGTTGTAAGGCATCAATTGAACATAAAAAAGAGCTTGAATGAAGATCATATTGAAATTTTGCAGTTGATATAGGTCAATGTTGCACAAATGGACAAATGGCTGGTGAAGCCAAACTTACAGTTGCAATCAGTAAAATTTGAGGATAGGTTGCCAAAAATTCAGAGGAAGCTATATCTGTTTGAGGAAAAGGATGTGTCGAAGCTTTCATGAATATTAGAGAAGTCAATAAGCAGGTGTGTCGAGTGTCTTGAGACAAGTGAAACAAGTGTTTCAAAGAAATGATGAAACAATACATGCTGCCCGTTATACCGGTGTATGTAAGAAGATAGAAAAGAAACCAGTAAAACGGTCTAAGTCTTTATTTTTGTAACTGTTAAATATCTAAGAGTAAGGAAAGTTCCAACCATCTAGGTTTGAGAAACTTTGTATAAATATAATTTCAAAAGACTTAGAGAAGGATTTTTCCTGGCTGATTGTAGCAGAGAAATTTCTCCTTTACTATAATTAATACAAATGCAAACCAGAGACTCCATATTCCGTCAAGCCTGAGTTATGTGTTCTTCTATTTCTTCATATTCAACATAATTTCTTATATATCTTTGATGATTGTTTAACTACAACTTAGTACAACATCTACTTTGGTTATATGCTTATTTAGTCATTTGATTGTTTGTAGATTTTCCTTTGTATTATTGTTGGCCCTTGGTTATGGAAGGAAGTGAATATCAAGGAAGAAAAGGTAAAATAAGAACTGCATGGGAAATACAATGTTTGTCACTGGGTCGAAGTAAGCAAAAGAGCAGAAAATATGGAGCAAAGTATGGAAAAGCAAGCCATTGAATGAGGATATCAAGGATAACAAATTAAAAAGAGAAAAGAATCGTGGACAACTCAACAAGAAGAGAAATCCACAATTGGGTGCTTTGGAGCACCACACGACGAGGAAGGAAAGACAGGCTGGCGAAGCCCAGAAAACATGGGTCAAGTTGACCTAGGGTTTTACGTAATTAGGGTTTTGACACCTAGGTTTCGACCTAAGGCTGTCGATGGGGGATTATAATGTATAAATAGAGGTCGAGAGGACGTAGGTCGAGTCAGTAGTACCATTAGGTGTTTCTATTGATTGTGGTTGATTGAGATATTATTGTACTATGAGAGAGAGAAGTGCTGAGAGTGAGAGCCTTCTAGTATTGTAAGATCTTCAACTAGGTGCAAAGAAAAGATATTGCAGTTGGGTGCACAGGAAGGGGAGAGAAAGAGAGAAGAAGAGAGAGGATCTGTTGGCCAGAGCACAGATTAGAAATGTAATATTTGTCTTAATATATCATAAGCATAGTTCTATGGACATAGCCCTAGAGAGAGGGTGAACCACGTACATTTTGTCTTATGTGTGATTGATGCCCGGATTCCTATCATTGTTATGTTGTCATTTGCATTATTGTGTTAGATCATATCTATAGCTACACAGAGTAGATCTAGCTGATAAGTGTCACATGAATGCTACATTATTGTTGTATTAGTTCCACTTGATATTCCTCTAGTTGTAGACATCTCTGTCCTACAACCCCCCTCTTAGCTGCTTCAGGTGAGACTGCATCTGCTTCGCAGGTGTTGTCGAAAGGGCCAGTAGCTAGGGCTTGTTGGTGCGCTCTTGGAGTGAACCCCGGGTCTTCCCTTGAGCCAAAAATTTGCTATTAATAGACACAAGACTTGTGAATGATTTAGATTGCCATATTTTATGCTTCATTAAAGGTTACTCATCTAATTTCTTCTTCTGTCACAAAGTGAGATTCTTCCATGATTGATGCCTCAAGTTGTTTAAACAACTTTATGTTTTCTTTCATCATATTCATTATTTTTCGATTTAACTCAGATATGGGAAATGACCTTTGAAATTATTAGGTTATTAATTTAAATTTAGGAACTTTTCTCATATAATGTAAAATAGAAACAACAAACCTAAAAATAACAGATCTTCTAAAACTTCTTTTCCTCCATGACTGTGCCTGCTGCAAGATAACCCAACATTGAACCCGGTCTCACAGATTAGACCAACATTGATTTAACATTATTTAGTACTATATTAGAAACTTCCACCACCCAGTTTGAACTTGAACATTCATGGGCAGCCATTGAACAAGACATAAGCATCCAGGAAGGATTTGAAACTAGACAAAGACAACTCAAAAATCAACCATAGCTTCTTTCCTAAAGAGCTATTTTTTTCTTTTTATATATTTTAAACCCTCTTTACTTTTTTAGATGCCTATAATTTATACTTTAAAGCCTTAAGTATAAACTATGGAACAACAACTAGGGTGTGATGATGTCAAAAGACTAAGAAAAGGTCAAGTTTCACGAAAGTTCTAGAAGATCTTCTAGAAGGTGAGGTGGCATCCAAATGGTTTGGATCTTACTTGCTTCTATGATTTGGTGGGATCATCCTAATCTCTTCAACCATCTCTTTTTCCCCTATTTAAAGAGGGATCTCTCATGGAAAAGGTTAAGAAAAAAGAAGCAAAGAAGCAAGCATGAACAAGGTTAGGCCAAGAATTGAATGAGGAATTCTACTTCTGCTCATACTTGAGAGCTTCATTTTAGTTCATCAAGTCATTGTGAATTTTCTTCATTCAAGGTTGGAGAAAGTGTGTGTGTTGGAGAAAAGGGCCATCAAAAGGGGAATTTGCAACATGAAGGATTTGGTTGTAATCTCCACTTTCATTTTAATATAGTGCAGTGATATGTTTCTTTCCCATAAAAATTGCTTTGTTTTATTGTATGATTCCTTGATCACATACATAGGTTCTTGTTGAGTTCATTGTATTGCTTTCACTTTGGTTGGCTTGTGTTCCCTTACAGATTCAATATCACATGAGCAACGGAGTGAAGCTAGAATGACGATGGAAGGAGTGAGCAATATTTAAATGGTATGTTGCACATCTCTTGTTAAATATTCAACCCAATAATTATAGCTTAGGGAAAGCGTAATATTTTGTTCTGGATCTAGGTGGATCTGTTTATGTCCGCATTTACCGATTAATCCCATAACAAAATTGGCGACCATACTGGGGATGAAAATTTATTTGGATTTTTTGCTTCACATTTTCTTTTAGCCTCCCTTATTTTGATTGAATTCACTCTCTGATTCAGTGGGTTATCCATATGGAATCCATGGGTTTAGAAGTTCATTTAGATTTTTTTCCTTCCTCCCATTTTTTCCTTCATTTATAGAGATCGTCACACTGCACCATACTGGAAGCCTATGACAACCTGCATACATCGCACTCTGCTTGACCAATCCAGTGCGACGATGTCACATTGTGCTCTTCTAGTAGCCTGGGCGACCTTTGCTCATCGCACTGTGTCCTATACCCAGCTTGCGACAACTCCTATAGATTTTGTTGGAGTGGGTCAATTTACGTTTTTCACCTAGATTTGCCTCAGATTCCTAGGGTGGAATTCTGATGCCAGTGTTTGATTTATTCATGAGTTTAGGGATTGCTTGTGATTAGTTTTTTAGTGATTGAAAATCTTTCTTGGTGATTTTGCAAGTTTTTTTCTTTTAATATTTGTCTCAAGGATATAATCTCGGGTTCTTGATTTGAGTGCTTGTTTGACAAAGGGTCTTTTCATTTATTTAGAGTTTTGGATTGATTTAATTTATCTTATTTCTTGTTGGTTGAGAAACACTTTTTGTTTGTATTTGACAAAAACTTTCTTTTCATCTTCATTTTTGTCTATATTACAAGTTTGATTTGGGAATTGTGTTGCGAATGTCTTGATTTTCTTGGATTACATTTTCATTTTGTCATTACATATCTGATTTTGTTTTGGAAAGGAAGAACTGAATTCAATTATTCATTTTAGTAATCTTTCATAAGAGAATTTTTACATTCGAAATATTTTCTAAAGATAAGAATTGGAAAATTTTGTAGTTCGTGATTATTTGGAATTGTGTTCATTCGAAATTAAGAAATTGCAATTCGTAGATTTTTGTATTTCAAAAAGAAATACCTTCCCCCTACTGTAATTAGATTTCATTGAATTGAAAATTTCACATTCATCTCTTCTTGCATTTTTTTGGGTCAAGGTCACAACTTCATCAGTTTCATTTCCATCTCCCTTTTGAGTAAACAACAACCTCTAAAATACAAGCGTAAATTTAAAATTTATTAGAAAACTTTTATTTTCAAGGGATCTTTTTCAGTAAAATTAGCTAGGATAATGCTTTGGAATAGGTTGTAAGGCACACTCTCCAAATAATCAAAACAAAAAATAATATCTTGTGATATGGAGAGTTCAAATCCAATTGCTACATTTTGTCCCGGGAAACCCTTCTAACACAAGGGTAATTCACGAGGTCACATTAACACTAGCAGAGTTACTCACCTCGCTTTTTTGGTCTTGGTGTAGAGATTGCGCATATTATTGGGGGTCACTTGAAGGTATACCCACAATTATGTGTGGGAGCCTCTCGAGTTGATTTCGGGCTAGATACCCTGCCTTTACGCATGGATCAAACTGTCAACTATTTCCCCATGCATCACTATTGTAGTTGGTAACCTTAGTAGCCTATCTCTCTAGGGTCTTTGCATGAGGTGACTTGGAGGGGAAAGTCTTCATGGTACCTGGAATTGACATTGTCCAAACTCACTCGGTCTCCTTGGAGGGTATAGCCACAATTATGTGTGGGATCTTGCACCAGGGTGTAAGTCCGTTAAGCAGGTCGTCAACGTAACTTTTCCACCCGATTTATCCCAGCTCTTTCTTGTCTTGGTTTCACGACATTGGATTTCATCACCAACTAGTGATTTTAGAATGAGAATGTTTGTTTGC
Source organism: Picea glauca (assembly GCA_000966675.3). Taxonomy (NCBI): domain Eukaryota; kingdom Viridiplantae; phylum Streptophyta; class Pinopsida; order Pinales; family Pinaceae; genus Picea; species Picea glauca. The sequence continues at coordinate 200,871 of JZKD02S0022143.1, forward strand.
TTGGTTTGAATTCTATATTTTATTAGTGAGTGTTGTTCATTTCCTTAGTTGGACATAGTTTTTTTTCTTTGTTTACTTGGGTCATCCAACATCGACCTTCGCCATTTACGTAGGATGCAAGGGCTACCCCCAAAATATCCAGAAATTTACCTCCCTTTTCTTCCTAATTCACCATAAGGCTCTTCCGAGGGAGTAGTCAACAATGAAGTAGCTTTTGAAGTTGAAAGCACACACTATTTGGAAGGATTTCAAATTGTTTCAGATTCCTTAAAGGCATTCCAACTTCCCCCAAACTTGTCGTTGAGTGTTAGAAGAGATCCGCATTTTCTTTAGATGAACTCGTCAAGATAAATTGTTGTTATTGAGAATACTGAAGTACCTATTGGACCCAACACAGGATATGGAGTAGAGTATCCATTTTTTCACAGTGAATCATTTAGGACCCCAACTCACACTGTCGGAAATTCTAATCCTAGTTTCGTCCCTTTGACAGTACATGATATTTATGACAACCTAGGAGTGAGTCCAGATCAACCTATGAAATCATGAATGCCTGAGATGTCTGTTACCTACACAATACCTTTAGACCATTTTACTGGTATTACCACTAGTGTCATCGTCATTCTAGACCAATTGTTGGTTGGTTCTCACTCAATTCTTTCTCTCTAGATGGCCCATTCTATTATGGACCCACAAGATACCACGGTTTCTACCGAAAATGTGGTTATCACTCAAGCTCCTATTGGAACACCACTTCCACATAGACCAAATCCTTCACTTCCCCTCGGGTATAAAGCTTTGAATACTTCCATTGCTATCCCTACCCAGAAACCATCCAGAGGGTATGGACTCTTTGTTCCTCTTGGGTATAATGATGCTATTTAGATTGTTCCTACACCTACCCAGGTTCTCTCTGGAGGGCCGTACGTTCCTCCTCCACCTTTTTTAAGAGGATCTAATAATCTCGGCCCTGGTGGCTCCAATACAGTTGGAGGCATCGGTACTTCTGTCACTTTTGGTTTTTAGATTCCTGTCGGAGGTCAACCTCAAGCTGGGGGACAACTTCAGTTTGGGGGAAACCTCATATTGGGGGGAAACCTCAGATTGGGGGGCAACCTCAACTTGGGGGGCGACCCAAATTCATAACCCATAACCCAATTTATGGAAAAAAATGTGCCTGTGTTATAATCTCAACCTTGGAATCTTGCTTTCCAAGGGAATCAACAACCACCTGGGGGGGAACATCCTCAAGTCAATTAGTTTTTACCCCCTAACCTCAGTCAATCATATCTAGGTTCCTTGAATCCCACTTGGGGTAAAAAATTTCAATATAATGTTCCTTTTCAAAGAGACATACCCAATCAACACAACCTTGTGAGATATTTGCCTCAAAATCCTCCACAATCGAGTCTGTCAGGATTGTCTAATTATCTCCAAACTGCTTATGGTCCTACTAGTATACCTACGGGGCTTCCCCCTTAGAACTACTAGTTTCCTCAAGTGAATCGACAATTGCCAGTTTTGGCCACTTTGGATTTACCAGATTTGTCTAGGATGTTGAATGATCCTATTCTACATTCTCCTTCTTGGCCCATCATACCGACCAAAATACCGTCCAAAATTCCTGAATATTACAGTCGAGTAGGAGAAGACCCGGATAATCATGTTATGAATTTTCATCTTTGGTGTTCGTTCCAACTCATTGATGGACGACTCCATTAGATTACGACTTTTCCAATGAAATCTCATGGGTTCGGTAACAAAATGGTACATCAAGTTAGCAAAAGGATTCTTTAATGACTTTAACACCCTAGCCATGGCCTTTTTAATGCATTACCAGTTGCCAATTCGATATGAGATGAGAACCAAAATTTTGAGTTCTTTCAAACAGTCCTCGTCCACTCATATCTTTGATCACATTCATGAGTGGAGGAGGAGAAGACGTTTAATCAAAGTTCCTCTTCCTGATCAACTATTGGATGAGTGGTTTACCAAATCACTCATTGGACCCATTGCTCTTGATGTTTCCATGGGAGGTTTTTTCACTGAAGAGCAGGCAATTAGTCATGCTCAATATCTAGATCTCATTTATTCGCAAATAGGAAAACTTTACAATTTGATCCCTGACGCTCCTCGTCCTTCCACAAACCCTACCCCAACACCTCCAACATATTCTCATGCTACTTATGGTGTGATTGGTACCTTTCATGATGAGACCCAGTATTCTCATTCTAGTCACACCAATCCCAAATCTACCACTTCTAATATACATAATGCTCCTACTCCTACTCCTTTTTCCAGTAAAACCACCAAAATTAATTCGGTTCAATCTGCACCTACCGGTAAAAAATAAAATAATAAGAAAGGGAAGGGTAAGAATAAGGAGGAAAAAAATAACAATCAACCATCTGATAAAGACAAAATGCAACTCGATGATGAGAAATATAAACATAAACCTTGTTACCCTTGTCTTATTTGTGGTGAAGACCATTATATGAAAGATTGTCCACAACGTGTTGAGGTTACTAAGTTCCTCCAAGGGACCAAGAAACCTTCTATGCCTGCCATCTTGTCACAACCATTTCCTTATCAACAACAGGCCCAATTGGTCATTCATGACCTACCCTCTCCCTCTACCTCATCTTATGTCCTTATGTGTACTGGTGACTCCAAGAAGAACGAAGTCACCATCACAACTCAAGCCAAAGATTACTCACCATTGAAGGATAAAGTTGATGATATACCACCTCTGTTTGTTCAACCTCTTCCCCCAACTTCACCTCCAAATAGTCCTCTTCATATCGAATGACCGGGTCTCGATACAGTTCTTCTCCCTCCTCGCAAGGGTGTTGTTCGTAAGTCCTCGTTTAATCCTCATGCACGTGCTTCCCAAAACTACAGTATTGTAGAATACCTTGCGCAAGCACCCTTTGCGATGTCAGCTCTCGAAGTCCTTCAAAATTGTCCTGATCAACATAAGGCGTTGTTAAAGGCCATTTCTAGAATTGACCCTACCAACATTAATTTGATAATATTTGACCTGGAAGAGCATATTCCAAGACTTCCTCCTCAACTAGCATTTTAGATCCAAGTTGTTGTAGAAAACAAGAATATCTATAGAACTGTTATTGATGAAGGAGCCTCGACTTTCGTTATGCTTGTTACTTGTTGGAAATCCATTGGCTCTCCTGCCCTCACTGAGTCGCACAATACCCTTAAGGCCTTCAATGGTACATGTTTTAAACCTTACGATGTTCTTCCCTCATTTTCTATTATGTTGGAAGGTAAATAGGTCAATGTAGAGGTTGAGGTATTTGATGCACCTCTTGATTATAATCTTCTACTTAGTCGTAGCTGGATCGATTCCATGTGCGCAATTGTGTCTACCCTTTTCCATGTGATATATTTCCCACACCAAGGAAAGGTCGTTATTGTTGACCAGCTAGCCTTCTTTGATTTCGATTCTTGTACTAGAAATGTTCATTTTATCTTGAAGATACCTCCTGGTTATGAGAATGTCGGTGTGGGTCTTTTAAAAGATTCAACCTTGATGAGTACATTTCCAATCCCACCACCCGATATACATTTGCCTTTTTTTGCTTCGATTAACATGATCTCCACCACTGTTTGTGAAACCCCTGAGTCTTATGACCCGTGGATAGTACCGTACTCTGGTGATTATCTTCATTACAGTGACAAGATACCCTTAAGTCCAGTTGAATCCTCTTATCAAGCTATTCAATTGGAAACCCCCTGTCCTCCTTCTCTTTGCGATACATCTCCGTATTTGTTTCACGTGATCTTTCCTATTGGATGAGATTATCATGTCAGTCATGTCTATGGAAGATAATCCATGTGACGATGGGCATCATCATTCTATCCTCTTCCTAGAACACGACACCATAGAGAGTTACCAACGGATTTTGACTCTGTCGACTGTTGTTTTTGTTTCTTCGGTTCCTGAGTCAACAAACGATGTCCTGTACGAAGGGAACGTGGGTAACATTTAACCTACCATTCCTCTTGACATATCGATTAAACCTAGAGTCATGGAAAATGTTCATATCAAGTCCTCATGTTCTACTGAAGAGGTCCACACATATAAATCCCTTTTCCAAGAATTTCGTGACGTTTTCACCTGGAGTTATGAAGAAATTTCAGGTATTGATTCTGATATCATTGTGCATGAGATTAAGACATATCTGAATGCTAAACCCGTTCGGTAGAGACTTCGCCTAGTCCATCCACGTAAAGCTTCTACTATCAAGCTTGAAGTTGGAAAACTTGTTAAAGCTGGCTTTGTCTATCCTATGGATTTGACTCATTGGGTATCCAATCTTGTTTCGGTAAATAAGAAACAAGGAACCATCCGTGTTTGTGTCGATTATAGGGACACAAATAAGGATTGTCCTAAGGAAAATTACCCGACCCCTTTCGTTGACCAGATCGTTGACGACTGTGTTGGGAATGAAATATTCTCTTTGATGAATGGTTTCTCCAACTATAATCAAATTAATATTTTACCAATGGATCAAAACAAGAATGCTTTTATTTCCCTTGGGGAACCTTCGCTTACCAAAAACTACCCTTTGGTATTAAAAATGTTTGTGAAACCTTTCAACACGCTATGTCTTATGCTTTTCATGATATTAAGCACATTGTTCAACCCTATATTGATGATTTCCCAACGCATTCCATGTATCATCAAGATCACCGGACACATTTAAGGGCCATTTTCGTATGTTGTCATTATTATCGCATACGTTTGAACCCACATAAATGTTTTTTTTGTGTGGAGTCCAACCAACTTCTTGGTTTTATCGTGTTGATACATGGGATTCGAGTATACCCTTTGAAGTTTGAGGCTATTCTTAATCTACCTCATCCTTCCACACTACGCCAACTCCAAAGTTTGCAAGGGAAGATTTTTTTTTTACGTTGATTCATCTCCAATTACGCTGAATTAACGAAAGGATTCACTCGACTACTTAAGAAAGTGTATTATTTCATATGGGACGATACTGTAAACAAATATTTTGAGGCTTTAAAACTTTCCTTAACCCATACACCATTACTCTTTCCCCCTGTCTATAGCTGAGATTATTTCCTCTACTTAGCTACTTCAGACTCTACCATTGCTATGGTCTTAGTCCAAGAGGATGATTCACATGATTCACATGTGATATACTATTTGAGTCAGAGTCTTACGACTACTAAAACCAAATACCTACATGTGGAGAAACTGGCCTTGGAAGTTATTCAAGATGTTCAACGTTTTCTTCATTATATCTTATTACGCAGGACCACAATTATTTCCGACTGTAACCCCATGCAACATATCCATACTCAAAAATTGCTCCAAGGAAAGTACTCCAAATGGATAGTGATTCTCCAAGAGTTTGAATTGGATTTTGAACATGCCAAGTCCAAGAAATATTTGTTTTTTTCCGAATTGATATGTGACCTTCCCTCCATTAAGATAGAAAATATGGCAAAGGATTCCTTACCCAATGAATCCCTTTTTCTGATCAGTTTTGATGACGTATGGTATGGATGTTGGAATGTTTACAGGTAGGTGTGCTTGTCAATGATGGAAAGATCAGAGTATGCAACGATGGAAAAACATGGACAACGTAAGATCAGAAGAGAAAGTGAAGAGTGTGCTTTCTCATTTGATGGCAAACAGGCAGGAAAGGAAGATTAGTAACACAGAGATAATGGCATGGAAATATCAGAAGCGTAAAATCCATTTCAGATTTTCAGGTATCAGGATATTGAGAAGACAAGAGTCGAGACTCTTCAACATAGGAGTCCCGGAGTTGTGAAATTCAAAACCCTGAAATCCCGAAACAGGCACATCTACCGGAGTTTCAGATACCGGGAGATTGAGAAGTCAAGAGTTGAGACTCTTCAACATAAGAAACCCAAAGTCGCGAAATGCAAAATTGTGAAATGTCAAAGACTCCATTTCGGAGTTTCAGATACCGGGAGTTAGAGGAGTCAAGAGTCAAGACTCTTCATCATAGGAGTCCCGAAGTCGCAAAACCCGAAGTCGCGAAATGTCAAAGACTCCATTTCAGAGTTTCGGATACCGGGAGTTTTAAGAGTCAAGAGTCAAGACTCTTCATCACAGGCGTCCCGAAGTCATGAAATGCGAAATTGAAAAATGTCAAAGACTCCATACCGGAGGTTCAGATACTGGGAGTTGGAAATGTCAAGAACTCTCACGACAGGAATCCTGAAGTTGCAAAGTGTGAAAATTCGAAAAGCTGATCGGACCCCATTTCAGATTTTCATAGACCAGGAGGTGGAGTTGTCAAGAACTCTCACATCAAGAATGCCAAAATCATGATATGTGAAATCATGAAGAGATCTGAACCATCGAATCGTCAAGAGTGTGGACCGTTGATCTGACTCCATTTAGAAGGTTTGGATACCAGGAGTTGGAAGAGTCAAGAGTTGAGACTCTTCATCAAAGGAGTCCCAAAGTTTCGAAATGCGAAATGCCAAAATGAAAAATGTGAAAACACCTTTTTGGTGTAGGGATTGGTCACCTCCGGTGGTCACATCGTCAAATATTTATAGAGAATATCTCAAAGAGGAAAGCTCCATTTCAGAGTTTGGGACATGGAGAGTTGAGACTCCTCACCACAAGAATGCCAAAAGGTGAAATTGTGAAAGTGCCTTATGGATAAGTGCTTGGTCACCACCAGTGGTCACATCGTCGAAGAGATGTAGAGAAGAGCTCGAAGAACCAAGCTCCATTTCAAAGTTTCGAGGACCGTGACATGGAGTGTCAAGAAACTTTACCATAGGAATGCTGAAATTCTGAAATGCTGAAATGTGAAATAAATGCATTATCCTATGAATCTAATCCAATGGTGTAGGGTAATTTAAGTATGATAAAAGGGATACTATTTCTCTTCATAGTTAATTGATCAGTGGAAATTTAGTTGCTGAAGCGATCTTTGGAGGTTCACAGTGTAACTGCTAGAAACCATTGATGGTTTCTGCCAGAGGACTCAAAGAGACTTATGTGTGATTGCCAGAGGAGCTGAAGAGTCTCAAGGAATATGCCAGTGGAATGAAGACTATTCGTAGAGGCAATTGATAGATTGATCTAACTACCATAGAAGCTGAAGAGTTGCAATGATGATCAAGCATAGCACTCGACATGGAGAGAGGATGCAGAATCATGGTGAGATAGCATGCACAAGGGGCATAGAGACTATAAGTATGCAAAACAAAAAAGAGATGGGTGATGTTGTTGAGAGGTATTCGGGAGGGTAGACAGAGGAGTGTGCGACAACTTAAATACATAGAAGAGGAATGGTGCATGGAATGGGGATGGCACACAGATCATAAAAGGCAGAAGCACAGAAAGCAGAAGGAAGGTGTGCAACAAGATAGTGAGACACTAAAGGAAGGATGAGGTTCTCTTGTAGAGAAAAACAGAAGATCTGAAATCCCAAGAAGATGCAGACAAAGAGACACTGATACATGAGAGAAAAGCAGCATAGCAGAACAATAATAAGCATGGTAAGCCAATGATAAATATTGTATCACTGTGATAAGTTCCATTAGCAAAGATTTATATTTCAGGGTGGTAGGGAGGTGCTAGGAAGGACTGTTGTCCTCAGAGGTTCAAGTGGGTTCTTGAACAAAGGGAGTTGTAGCTTCCATCTGGTTCCAGCCAGAGAAACCAGGCTGGCAGGGTGGTGCAAGGGAGAACTGTTGTTCTCTGTTATACAGGTTGGTGCCTGTGTGACTGGAAGTTGGTGCTAGAACAATTAGGGAGTTGGTGCTTCCATCTAGTGGGTGCTAGAGAAACTAGAGAGTTGGTGCTTCCTTCTAGTAGGTGCTAGAGAAAATATAGAGTTGGTTCTCTTAGCAAGTTGCAGCTTGCAAAACAGAGGTTGTAGCTTCATTATGAGTTGGAGCTCATATGTATGATAATGTAAAGAATGTACAGACTACTTATCATATAAAGAAGAAGAGGTTTTTACCCTTTATGGGTTTCCTTAGGAAATATCTGTCTCTGTGTATCTCATATGTGTGAATTATGTTGAATGGTCAATTTCTTACTTCCCTGCATTATTGTGATTGTCATTGAGTGATCTCGAAAGAGTTTAAAATAAGTATAATTGTTTAAGAAAGGTAACAACTG
>JZKD02S0022143.1:225329-238888 GCA_000966675.3 Picea glauca
TCGGCTTTAGGCCATTAGTTGTAATTATACTTCCTAGTATCCTATATATACCAAGGAGACATTTTCATTTTGAATCATCTTGTACTTGAACATTTAAGTGGGGTAAAAGGAGGTTGCACCCTTGAAGAGGCTTATTATCTGAAATTATCTCTATTTCAAGCCATTGAGTACTTTTCCTGAGGTTTTTCCATGCTATATTGATGTTTGGTTCTTAACAGAATTCCTGCTCGTTCACATCCCACATGTGAACTAGGTACTCGAGTAATATCAGCTGGGCCCTCATACCATGGATTTTGAAGAATTGCAATAGTCCACACTGCCGGAGGGCCATTACCTTTCCTGGGTAATTCTTGGTGAAATAGTCTTCCTCATCGTGTTCTCTCTCACACCATGCCAAAATTTTTACTGTTGAAAACTTGCAATGGAACATTAAAGAGAGATTAGCATCTTTATCTTCTTTCCTAGAGACTTTTTATTGGCAATTTCATCTCAAAATTTTTTTGAACTGTGCATGTCGTAGGCCTGGGCATCCGTATAGTGATGAGTCATCATAGGCTGGCTATAGGGCCACCTGCGATGATCATAGATCGTCGCAGGGCTTGATATAGGGCATCTGCAATGACCTCCATGCATAGGTACCCTCAAAAACTTAACTCAAAAGTTTAATTTTAACCAATGAAAAGAAAATTTTGATCCATGGACAGTTGAACGAGATGAAAATTACTTGTTCTATGGAGACAGTTCATTGAATGATCAATTGTGCCCTCCGCAATCCGCAGTGGAAAATCAAGGTAAATAGGGGGTTTTAAAGAAAGGTTTGGGTGAAATGACAAATGAATAGTGAAATGAACTTTTTACTCATTTTTATTAATTTTTTCACTTTTTCATTTATATTTTATATTATTTACCTAAACCCTAAAGTCCTAATGACCTCGCAAGTGTTTGATTTTTGGCATATGAAAATTATAGGAGTGAAACATTGGAACAAGGATTCGTTTTTGGCCCGTTTTTATAGATTTGTCGCATGTACAAATCCTTTTAGGGTTTTTTAGGAAAAACTCTGAGCTTAGTTTTGGTTCTTTCTCGTGCTCATAAATCAATGAGAATGTAATCGAGTATAATTTTATCTCTTTTTTAGACTCATAATGGTAACATGAAAGAAAAAACTTATGGAGTATCCTTTAATCTCTTTTCACACTCCATAAAAATGAAAATATTTCTGAGCGACCTTGTTCTTTTCACGCTCATAAAAGTATTTGAAGAAAAAATCTGACGAGTGGTAGGTTATCATTTTTTTCTGACTTCAGATTAATTTATGAAAAATGACCCGATGGAGTCCTCTTTAAATGTTTTTCGAACTCTCTAAACATGAAAAACCCCTGAGTTTTCTTTCTTTGGACTTATCAAACAAACATAGAAAGACCCATATGGGATCAAATTGCTCCTTCTTAGGGTTCATTAAACATACTCCGAGGGACTCATCTGAAGGATGAGCTTACATCAACAAGCATATGTTATCATCCTCAATCTTGCGTAAAAATAAATAGGTACTTGCCAAAAATGGTGGGGGAAAATTGGGAAAGGAATGTGTCTCTGTATTTGTGTTAGTGGCAGTAATAGTCCCTCTTGAACATGACACCCCCCTTCATCATTGTATCCGTGTTGGGAAATCCATTTGTCTCTAGTTTGACCATCCACATGTCCATATGTCGAGTCCTCCTTGAGTCAATTTTGTTAACACTATTGTCATGTCATTCATATGTTCAAGAGAAGTCCAACCTGAATAAGCCTTCTATCGAGTCGACTATCTGTAGTTATAAATTTTCTACCATGTCAGCCTTCCCTGAGTCAGTTTCAAATCACTTCACACTCTGATCTACCTCAAATCCGTTACTTATTTCATGTCACTGATGGGGGATACATTAAGGCCCTCCATTGACAAGTATTTTCCTATTGACTTCAACTCATTATCCAAGAGCGAGACTTAGAAATCATTTAGTACCTTAGAGCCTACATGCCTCAATGGTAGGTCTCTTCACTTCCAACAGTGGGTTCACATCATTGACCCTTGATTGGGAGATTCCATCGAGTGTTTGACTTGAACTCATTTATTCACATTCATTGGATTGTACTAGGGTACCTTGGGAGTCATTAGCATCAATGGTGATTTCCCTCGCACTTGTTAATGGTTCTCATCATCGATCGACAATCATGTGGTTTCTACAATGTTTGACTTCAACAAATGTAATCACATGGTTAGATTCATACTGAGGGATGATGGAAATGAAGACACTAGATCTCATCATTTTGATCCAGGTTGCGATGGAGTATTTATGATTTGTATTGACACATAGATACACTTTGTATGTCTCGTGGCTATGTCTAAATTTGAGTCTTTTTAGAGAATAGATCCACAATGTATTCCCAGTGGCTATGCCGAAGAAAAATGACATGGATCCATAATGTATATTTAATGGCCATGACTCACTTGACATTTTGTAATCTGAATATGGGAATTCCTACCTCAGACAATGGTATATTATTATGCTGATGCTTGACCATTTGCAGGTTCCCAATTGGTGCGCTCCTTGTTTCCAACACACACATTCTACAAAGTCTTTCGACTATCACGAGTTCCAACCTCATAATTTGGGGGGCATTCTGTTACTCATTATTTTGGTCACCCCAGTGATCCATTGACAAACATGTGTTCATGTTTCCAAAAAAGGATCTCTTTCCATGAGGGAGGTGACTGGATTTCTCTTCTTAAAAACCTACGGAGAAAGGTTGTCGCAGGCTGTACTATACACAGGGTTCAATGATGCCTGATCATCGCTTCCTACCCTAAAGCTGGATTGCAACGTCTCAGTAGGATGCTCTATAGCTAGGGTGCAACAATGTCAAATGACTAAGAAAAGGTCAAGTTTCACAAAAGTTCTAGAAGGGGATCTTCTAGAAGGTGAGGTGGCATTTGAATGGTTTCGATCTTACTCGCTTCTCTGATTTGCTGGGATCATCCTAATCTCTTCAACCATCTCTCTTTCCCCTATATAAAGAGGGATCTCTGATGGAAAAGTTTAAGAAAAAATAAGCAAAGAAGCAAGCATAAGAAAGGTTAGGCTAAGAATTGGATGAAGAATTCTACTTCAACACATACTTGAGAGCTTTATTTTAGTTCATCAAGTCATTGTGGATTTTCTTCATTAAAGGTTAGAGAAAGTGTAGGGCCATTGAAAGGGGACTTTGCAACATCAAGGCTTTGATTGTAATTTCCACTTTCATTTTAATATAATGCAGTGATATGTTTCTTTCCCATAAAACCTGCTTTGTTTTATTGTATGATTCCTTGATCACATACATAGGTTCTCGTTGATTTCATTGTATTGCTTTCACTTTGGTTGGCTTGTGTTCCCTTGCAGATTCAATATCACAGGAGCACCAAAGAAAATCTAGGATGACAACATTAGGAGGGAGTGATATTTAAATAGTATGTTGGATATCTCTTGTTAAATAGTGAATCCAATAATTAGAGCTTAGGGAAAGCATCATATTCTGTTATGTTTTGTTCTAGATCTAGGTGGATCTAGGGAGATCTGTTTATGGTCAAATTTACCAATTAATCCCATAACAGTACCAACCAATTCTCAAATTAAATATGAGATCGAGATGAGATACAAACCTTCCATTCCCGATAATATCAAATACTGGAAATTTTTTGAAGATGATCAATAGATCAAAAAGTTCACGGAAGTGATAGATGAGTTTGCAAATACTCATATTGATTCAGATGATGAAGAAGACACCAAACATGAGATCATGGAGGAAGTTTAAGACATTCCTACATTTAGAAACTACATGGATGAGCATAAAATCTTGCAACTCGAGAATAATTCATTCCCAAAGGTCTGATGCCTTTAGAACAATTGTTTGATAGAAATGATGTACCTATCAAACTAACTGTCCTCCCCAAATATGATAACATTGAACAATATAATATTGGGACTGAAAAAGATCCTAAATATATTAAGTTGTCAAAAATTATTCCTGTTGATCATAGGGAAGAGTATTTGTAGATGTTCAAAGAGTACATGGATGTCTTTGCATGGAGATCTGAGGACATACTAGTATCATTCAACATTGAATACCCCTCAAACCTAGTACAAATCCTTTCAAGCAGAAGCTCATGCACGTTAATCCTCTTCTTTTTCCTACCATTGAGAAATAGGTGAGGAAATGATTAGATTCCAAAATTATTATTCCCTTAAGGATCAATGAGTAGCTAATTTAGTTCTAGTGAGAAAGAAGAGTGAAGAAATAAGGCTATGTGTGGACTTTAAGAATCTGAATAAATACTCATTAAAATATAACTACCCCCTTCCCAAGATGGATCATATACTGCAAAAAGTAGTAGGGGAAAACAAGATATCCATGATGGATGGTTTTTCAGGATACAATCAAGTGGCCATGCACCTAATGATGATGGTGTTGTGTTTTTCACAACACCATGGGGGACTTTCATGTATGAAAAAATGCCTTTTGGTCTGATAAATGTAGGAGAAAATTTTCAGAGAGCTATGGACATCAATTTTATGGGTGAGAGACACAAGTTCATTGTCATATACCTTGATGACATGACTATTTTCTCCAAGATAGATGAATATCACATCAAGAATTTAAGAAAAACCTTTATGAAGTGTAGGAAGTTTGGGTTGTCCTTGAACCCCACAAAGTATTGTTTTTCTATTAAAGAAGGAAATATTCTTGGCCATTTAGTATCCAAAGAAGGGGTGAAGATAGATCTGGAAAGGGTGGATACAATCAAACAAATTACTCATCCTAGGAACAAGAAAGAAGTACAATATTTCCTAGGTAAAATAGGATTTCTAAGAAGGTTTGTCCCTAATTTCATTGAAATGATGAAACATATTTCCAACATGTTGAAAAAGGACCATGAAGTCAAGTGGACACCTGAAKCCAAAGAATATTTCYAGCAGATCAAGGAATCCTTGGGAGGGTCTTCAGATTTGATCAACCCGAATTATGACAAGAATATCCTCRTTTTCTCTTTTACATCAACACATATGATAACTGTTGTGTTKCTTCATAAAAATGAAAAATACCAAGATCATCCCATAACCTTTTTTAGCAAGGMCRTGAGAGACGTTGAGCTMATGTATAGTAGCATGGAAAAGAAGGTTTATGCATTAGTTAAAGCATTAAAGGCTTTCAGAGATTATATACTACACTCTAATATATTGTCTTATGTACCTACCAATACTATAAATGCCATTCTCACATAGCCTGACAGTGAGGTAAGAAGAGGTAAATGGATTTCTAATATTCAGAAGCATGACATGGAGATCAAGCCCAAAAATCTAGTAAAAGGAAAAGGACTAGCCAAACTATTGGATAAATCTAAGTTCAAATTATTAGACTTGAATGAAATGCCAACAAACATTGTAGCAGCAGAGTCTGAAGAGGATGAAACATAAGAACCATCCAAGTTAGAGGTAAGTGCCAAATTTTCTCCGTATAATTAGTATAAATACATCATCTTTTACTTGCAAAATTTTAGATGCTCACTAGCATGGGATAAAGCTAGGGATAGATCTATTAATCTTAAGGCTATAAATATTGCATTTTGGGGGAAAATATGTTTTGGAAGGACATGGGGGGAATCCTACTAAGTTGATTCACTGATCAGAAACTGAGGGCATACTCATTTAGTTTCATAAGAATGTGTCTGGGGGTCACCATACTTGGAGATCCACTGCATACAATATCATTAGAGCTGGTATTACTGGCCCTCTTTATTTTCTAATGTAAATTGATTGGTTTGAGCATGTGTAGAATGTCAAATGTTTGTAGGAAAGTAGAAGCTATTTCCCCTCCCACTAAAACCAATCAAAGTTGAGATACCTTTCTAGCAGTGGGGATTAGAATTCATTGGTGAGATTAATCCAAATTCAAGTGGAAAACAGAAATGGATTTTGACAACCATAGATTATTTCTGAAAACCATAGATTATTTCAAAAAATGGGTAGAGGCCATACCTACAAGGGAAACCACCGATACACTCATCATAAATTTTCTAGAGGAAAATATCTTGGCCATATTTGAGTGCCCAAGAAAGATCATTGCTGATAATGCTCAGGCCTTCAAATATACCAAATTAATTAAGTTTTGTCAAGACTATAACATAGAGTTGGGACACTCTACTCCTTACTATCCACATGGAAATGGTTTGGATGAATCCTCGAATAAGAACATTATAAATATTATCAATAAAATGTTATCTCAAAACAAGAAGGCATGCGACTCTCACCTGAAATATGTTGTTTGGGTAGATAGAGTTATAATCAAGAGGGCTATTGGAAATTCCCCTTTTCAGTTGGTGTATGGGTTGGAAGCTATTTTCCCCATTCAACTTAACCTCCCCATGATGAAATTACTGCAAGAAGAGGAGGGAAAATCAAATCACATGCATAGAAGAATTAATCAACTAATTGAAGTTCAAAAAGTGAGAGAAAAAGTTCATATAAAATCCCAAGTTCACCAAGCAAGAATAAAATAAATATTTGATAAAAGGACAAAGGAAAGAAATTTCATGACATGGGATTTGGTCTTGAAATGGGATGTTCGAAGGGAAGCTAAAGGGAAACATAGAAAGTTTGATAATATTTTTCTTTGACCCTTCCAAGTGGTTGTAGTCCAAGATAACAACACTTATGATTTATCTTAGATGGATGGAGAATTGTTTGGGGATTTTGAAAATGGGAGGTTCCTCAAGCACTTCTTGTAATAACGATTACTGGAAGTTTTTCTTACCCTGTACATAAATAATTCCTTTTCATTGATATTTTATTTTTTCTTCATTCATCATTCATTACTTAAACAAGTAGGTAGGTTTCTAACAATATAAGTTGTTGAGCAATTTTTGTGCCACATATAATATCAATTTTCAAGTCTGAAGGAGATATATCTTTTTGAGCAAACTCCATAGGCCAATAGAAGAAGTCACTTGGTATACAACTCTCAGCAGACCACATGGGAATGTTGTCCCCACTGGAGGCAAATGTTAGTGATATACTTGTTAATTCCAAATATTTGAAGGTTTTTCTAAAGTAACCAGGATGATATTGGACAAGTTAGAGGTAGAAGGGCGATCTTGCAGAACCTATGAGTTGAAATGGCCAAATTATTCCAAGGTAGATGGAGAAAAGATCAGATAAATTATTCTCTCTTTGAGCATAAGGAAATATTTTAGTGCTCTAGTGCTTATCGGGGGTTGAAAGAGATTATCTCACCCAAAAAGGGGCTAAGTCCATTATCCAGGGGGGTTTACCACATAACCATAGCCCAGGAACCAAATGCTAGAAAATCCATGCCCCCCCCACTAATCAAGTAGTTTTTAGAGATGGATGGTGAACGATCCAAATCTAATACAATGTTGAGATTAGCAACTCCAATTAAATATTGAAGGGTCTTGCAACATCGTCATGGGGGGAGTATCTCTTCACCCCAACAAGAGTAATCTCGTATCGCCAATGATGAATTCATTGTTGGTGAAATGTAGTTCACATTTAACAAGGAATTATTACCTATCATTGAAGACGATGTCCTTTCCATGTCAACCTTATGTGTAATACCAATCAACAACTTCCACATGGACATGAGAAATTGCCACACAAACAAATCAACATATAGAAAATGGGTGACACATGTCTTACCTATCTTCCACATCATCGCCAACACAAACCAGTGAGAAAGAACCACGTGTCTAGGGTGACATCATAATAATATTGTTCATGCATTAGCCATTTATATATTTTGATCAATCCTAGATTGATGTCTGTCCTAATTTTGGTGAAAGATCAACGACCCTCCCTATTATAGTGACATATCAATGGATCCCCTCACATCAATGAGAGATTAACAGTGAATATCAAGATGATATTTTCATCCATGAAATGTAGAAGAGATGACAACTTATCCGCCAACAGAGCACTATTAGAGCCAACTAGGGGTTGACATGTGGACATGTGGAACCCACCAGATGCATAGGTGAATTTGTCAATTCTAGGTGACATGTGTCCTATCTCCTTGCCACATCAACATTAGCGTGGGTGAATAAAGGGTTACCGCAATTCCATGATGACATCATCATGACGATATTTGGACCTCCTTCTGAAACTCCAGATCAACGATTGATGTTTAAACTCAGATTTTCCTTGCCACAGTCATTTTGGAAGAGTAGACCCTGACCACTCCGATGTGCACCTCCGAAGGATGGTTCTGATCTGGTCTCAGACATTTTTCAAGTGGGACCTATTATCACTCCAAGAAACTCCTTAGGGTTGTAGGCTAAGGATGCTTGGTAACTTAAGAAATCATGAATAATGAAAGTGTGGATCAAATGGGATAAATTATAATAGCTAATGGGAAGACAACTCACAATGCAATCGAATGAAACAATGCTTTTAGGAATCAATGACCAGACAGAGTAATATCAAAAGGTATGGAGAAAACTGATCTAGATAAACAAGTACAACAGTGTGTAGGATCATACAAGCCAACAAGAATTCATTTAGTTCAAGTTTATGAGCTAATTAAGAATATAATAGTTCCTAATATCTGAGCTAAACTGAAATAAAGTATAGAACATGGAATAGATGAAGAAATATGTCATTAACAACAAAAGAAGATTGATTCTGTATTGAAACATAAGTGTCTTTGTACAATAGCCAAAGAGTATCCAAAATTGAACCCTTGTCTCTTAGAAAAAAGAGGCATTTATAGCCTATTACAATCAATTTTCAGATCCTAAAACAATGGATCTGATATTCTAAAAATAGAAAGTCAAAACTGATTCTCAAAAGATAAGGAGAGATCCTCAAGATGAGGTCAACCTCTATCTTTTGGTCTTCAAACATTGGTTGAAAGTTGATGAAGTGTAGCCTTGCCTTCCAAGGCTCTTTGATCTGTTCCTTTGAAAGTGGAATTCGAATTTGATGATGTGTGCCAAAAATTCCTATCATTTTTCCCTTGAAAATCACCAAATCTAGTCAAAATATTCCCTTTTGACTTTCATCTCCAAGAATGGCCTTCAGATTTTGATTTGATAATTCATAAACAACTTATTGAAGAAGAATTCAAACCATTCAAACCCAAAAAATCCCGATCTGGGAAAAAATTTGGCTATTTTGGCTGTGACAGGCTTTAGACAACTAACTTACCCAAAAATCTGCTCCTTAGCTGTTGAAAGGTGGAGCTTTCAACAGCTAACTAGTTATAATTCTGCCTTCTGCGCTGGTGAAAGCGTAGATTTTTTCAAAATCAAATTTATCAGTCATGGAGAGTCCATTTTGCATGCTTAAATAGTCGATCGACATATACAAATCCTGAACTTTCCAATGGTGCTTTCAGATCTGCATTTGGATTTCAGAAAGCTATCAAAAATTTCCCTACAAGATTAGGCATCGTTCTTTCAAAAATGCCGGTGCATTTTTGATCGCTAACATCTGGCTCCAACTGGGATGGATACTTCCCTGTGAGGTGTCCAAGAACCTAGAAGACCTTGTGCCTTTATTATTGGGCCATGGAGTCATTCAGCCTTTTCGGTGGTTAATGAGCACACACAGGCTCGCCTAAACCACCAAAAACAGAAGCTTACCCAAAAATCGAAACTGGATGAATCTTGATTACCTTCAAGAGAAAGAAGACCTCAGGGCTTTGCTAGACGAAGTTCCTCCCTCTGTTTACAGCACTACCAATTCTCAGTATGAGGTCAACCAACACATCCACCGTGACTATCTTCCATGATGAAGATTTTCATCGTTTTCATATTTTAGCCTTCCAGAAACACAATGAGGAAAACAGGCTGCATCACCACTAGCATTTATATAAGGTATAGAAGCAGGATCAAGGACTACAGTAAACCAAAAATCCACTGGATTGTGTGGACGATCATAAAGAAGCCACCGATAAGTTTGCAGTAATAATAAAAACTCATGCTGTGAAGCCACCAACAGAGGGCGATGCCGGTTGCAACCATGTCTCTGCAAACCTTTTCTGGATCGTGTATCAATACAACAACAACTTCAGATACAAAGCATTTTTAGATCCTCTGATATGTGCAGATAACCTTCCAAGTCTTCAAAACTTGATCTGATGAAGATAGGAAACAAATTTGATGATGTGTCGTGTGATCCCTGATATTTTGCTTCATCGAACTAACCAAAACTTAGTCAAAAACTGCTCTTTTGAATTGCCTTTCCAAAAATAGCCTTTGTATTTGATGGAATGATTCATAATCAGCTTTTTCAGGAAGATATAGTGCCATTCTAACCTGAACATCTAGAATCTAGTCAAAAATTTGAATTATTTGATAGATACAACTTTCGATGGTTAAGCGTATTGAGTTTTAAATGCCTTATCCACCGAAAGGGCCCGCTTTCGGTGGTTAATGAGCGCTCCTAGGCTCGCCTAAACCACCGAAAATCAAAGCATTGTCAAAAATCAAAATTTCAAAGATTTATTTACCTGCATGGTTGCATTTAGTTTCAAGGATTCTTAGAGAAAACTCCCTTCTTTCTGTCAACAACAACCTTTCATTTAATCTCCTGCTCCTCTCCTTATACTGCATCTTCTTTCAATTCCATATGGCCTTCAGATGTAGTAAATGTACCATTCTGCAAAGGATATGAACTAATGCACTGCCTATGTCAGTGTCCTTAGTTGCATATGGAACAGAAACAATTGGTAAATGCTGTACTGTAGTTAGCAGTTCACTTTCATTCCCAACTATCTATTCTGTGTAGATAGAAGCTGGAACTGATGAAGTTGTTGAGGTGACTACATGAGGGATTTTTTCCCTTGCTGTACTAAACTTGATTGAAACTGATAAATAGTAGCTAATGGCCAGCCTTTAAGTGGTAGGCAATCCCCCCTTGATTCATACCTGGATTTAATATATTGGATTTCGGTTGCACAGCTCCTGGGAGTCCAAAAAGAGATGGATCTGTGATAAGGGACCTTTGATTCAAAACTACATTAACATCATTCTTGTTTTTCTGGGTGTTAACACCCATTTGTTGAGATCGAGCCTGAACTTACTGCTGCGCTGCAGTAACACCCCAGAAGGATTAGATACAACTTTGAGTAGAGCAGTTCTGTTTGTATCAAGAAGCTGTCTAGGTGAATCCCCATCTCTTTGGTGTGGATGTTTTAGGCGCTCCTCATAAATTTTAGTTGCCATGACATTTGCTTGTTCACTGTCATAGCATGTTCTCAGAATTTATGCCGTTAGATACTCCATTAAGAGAATCATGATTGACATCCCTTCTTTGCTGCTGATGGGCATGTCTCTGTTGTAATTTAAACAATCAACATTTTTCTCCTTCCCCTGTAACTCTACAAGGAAGTGATATGCAGGATCACATCCTATTCATCAATTATAGTATATGGATCTACCAATGGTGCCATTTGACTTAGAATTACCAGTCTTGTCCAGATCTTGAGAAACATGAGTCCCAAAGCCCAATCTTGATAGAGAAGGAACACCGAGCTTTCATTGATAGGTACACATAAATGCACTATCACCAATAGCTCAAATACTAGTCCAATAAGAACAGGGATGACAAAGATCCACAGTGACAACAGAACAAAACTTTTCACAACAATCATGAACCACATTAAAACTTGGTTAACAATATATTTCAAGTTGTGAGATTTTAGATAATCAACAACATATCCAATTCCAGCTATAATAGCCCAAATAATATAGCATCCAATGTTGATGGCATAAATATCATTGCATTTGATCCCCTGTGTAATAGGAAACTGAGGAATGGAAGCAAACAATGCCCGACCTGCTGCTTTCATTGCTTCATCTGTGGTCAACTTTATCAGTCTCCAAGCACTGATACTTGTCTTAAGTCGTTTTGGGGATTTAGGCAATGCAGATTCCAAATCATGCCCGAGAGATAAGTGTATTGACTCTTTTGAATCTTCCTGATGCAATGCAGATGCCTTATAGAGGGATTTGAATCTCGCAAGAAAATTAGACTTAGGTGAGGCACTGCCAAAACTTTCTTCTGAGCTAGTTGGAGATGACGGTGCGCTCAGATCAGATTCATCCAAGAAATATTCTTTGTTGCATTCTTCTCTCATGGCTAGAATGTAGTCATATGTTCTGATTCCCTTCTTTATTAAGACTATATGGAAGAAAAAACAAAATTGTCCTAGGGTTGCACAGGCATACACTGAAACTAAAATAAGGAAAGCCACAATAGATGCAAAAGCCCCTCTTGGGAATCTATTTCCAAACCTAAACTCAAGTTCGTGAATGATGCCTCTTCGATTTGCAAAGCAGCGAATATATACGGCAAGTCCTGGTGCAATGCCCTCATTAGTGATAAGGATAGGAGGCAGACATGATTCTAGTTCAACTGGAGTTTTCCATGGATCCGTATATCTCCTCTTAATACATGAATGGAGAATATTCTTCTCCATATTCTTCACATACCTCACAACTAATTGAGCTAGAAGTGCCTGAACTTTCTTACGCCTGAAAGAATTCCATGAAAATTTTGTTCCAGAATTCTTCAATGAGCTTTTGTCTATTGGGTATATGCTGGAACACCTTAGAAATAGAACCATCACAGAAAATGCCACACATGAGAATATGGTAACTACGATGGTCTCCAAAACATTGTTGCCAAGGAATAAACCCAAAAACAAATAGAACGCCATCACCATTACCAAATATATCGCGATTCCCACCATCTGGATGATGAATTTGCCAAACTTTCGACCATTCTTCAGCCACCTTGAACGGATTTGGAGCTGATTTTGCGTGCCTGTATGAGAGAATCACGGGATTGATTTGATTCACACCAGGAATAACTCCACAGAGCCTTATTTTCATCAATGGGAGGAGGTGTGATTAGCACTACTAGCATCAAGTCCGAGCAATTGAGGGGAAATATCTTGTCGAGAAGTAACAGAGCCCATCATATTGTATCCACTGTATCCCCGCAAAACAATATCAACCTGACGAGAGTAACAATTAGCTAGAGCTGATCCCCATCCAATACAAGAGAAGACCTCTGCTACATTGGTCGAGTTGGAAATCATACAGGCGGCCCTCTGGACCTTGGCAACGTCTCCACCAGGAACCAGATGTTTCACTTTACTGCCAACCTCCTCTTTTGCCTTTCCAAACAAGATGGGCAATACCAGTTACTTTCTGGTACACCTGCAAGTGGTGGATTTAAGTGTATCCAGATTTCCATCAAAGTAATTGTGGTAAACATTCTTCCCATCAACCAGTGGATGAGCCTATTTTTCAAAGAAGGCATAATCTGTTGAAAGATTTTATTTTGATAAATATTTAAGAAGGGAGAAATATTGATCACAAAGGAAGATCCATTGTTGTTGAGAAATTGACGGCAACCGGGCTCTCAGCAGTCGGTCACCCCAACCAGGACCTTCTCACTCTATGGCCCGAAGAGTCTAAGCTCTTCCAACTCCTCCTCGGGAGTTTTGTCACCCACAGT
>JZKD02S0022143.1:238898-253190 GCA_000966675.3 Picea glauca
CTCATGTTGAATGTTATCCTTTAAAGTTCCTATGAATACATCAATCAAGTGCTCATTTGGAATATTTGTTACCTTTGTATTCAATGTTTGGAAGTTCTCAATGTGTTCTGTAACTAAACCCTTTTGCTTGAGATTTATCAATTGGATAAATAAGGTATTGGTCTTGTATCTTCATAGTGTGCTATCATTTCTTCCATGAAAATTGTCCAAGGGACGAGTGATTTGAGAGAACAAATCCATCGATACCATACAAATTGATTGGGTTCTAAATATAAAGAAGCAATTCATACCTTTTGTGTATGTGGCACATTATGCAGATCAAAGAATTTCTCCATCTGAAGTATCCATGTGATTGGTTCCTTTCCATAAAACTTTCTCATATCGATCTTAGGAACGTGGTTGGTCTTCAACCCAAAATTCAAGTTTCTCCATTCTTGATTCATATTTCTTGTGTCCTCATCATGAATTTCATGGGATACACTTTCAATTTCAGGTGTCCTCTCTATTAGGAAATTTTTCAATCCTTTCATGATCTCCCCTTTTAATCCATCCATATTAGTATCCATTATTGCCTCCAATTTAGATTTAGTTGAATCCACCATCCCTTGTAGTTCATATTTCTTCATTGTATTCTTTTGTAATTCATTTATGTCCCTACGCATTTCTTCACCTTCATCAAGAGTACAAGTAGGACTATATGGAGGCTTGTTTGTTGTAGAAGTTCCCTTTTTGAGTGGCATGTTGGCCAAGTATCACTTTTGAACCTTTATTTTGAGGTGGTTTTGCTAGACAATATTTCCTCTGTTGTATCTCCAAAGTTTCGGCCTTTATGGGTATGAATTTTTTTTTTTTGTAGTTCTCTGATATTTCTTCTCTGTAATGCCACAAGCCTAATGAAAATTGTATGTGCCAAATGGAATTTATGGTAACTTCCCCACAACTTGTTGATTTTCTTCCTTTCCAGGAGATCTCACTTGTATAGCATGTCCCGCACAAAATAATTGATATAAAATTCTAAAAATTGTACCAGAAATACTGTGGATTGTCCATTATCCAATGCAACTAGACTCACTCAATTTGGATACTCTAGGAAGAAGTTATGACTTTTTTACCCAGAACACATGATTGAGACTAGTTAATAGGACTATTCAGATGCCCTATCTTCCTCAGGGTGTATATAAATATGTAAGATGACCCAGAAGCTAAATTTTTTACAATAGATACCTTACTCATTTCTATGAATATCCTACAGATTTCAGGGTCTGAAATGTTACAGAAATTGTTTTATAGAGAAAATTATTCAATGACTCAATTCAGGATGATTTCAAAACCCTATCTTAAACAGGTTTTATCTTCGAAAGTATAAGGCCTCATGAACTAAAATTTTAACCCAATGTACCTTGATCTATCTACTAAATATCCTCCAAGCCATTCCTTCTGAAACATTGTAGGAAAAATGTTATAGTGAAAATTCCAAGGTGTCTCAGATGTAGCAGTGAAACCCCAAGACCTTGAGCTCGAATACCATATGTTAAGAACCAAATACCAATATAGCATAGAAAACCTCATAATAAGTACTCAAGGCCTTGAAAAATAGATAATTTTAGATAATAAGCCTCTTCAAGGGGGGAACCTCATTATACACCACATAAATGTTCAAGTACAAGATGATTCCAAATGAAAATGTCTCCTTAGTATATATAGGAGACTATGAGGTACAATTACAACTAATGGACCCAAGCCGACATAAGTAAAATAACATTACTAATGTAATATTCCCCAATTAAGGAGTAATGTGCCACTATTTAGGGCTTAACAAATTGGCTAATATCAAGGCTGATTCTACTCTTTTGGACATGGTTGTCATCCCATAATGACAAAATCATCTCAAAAACTTTATGGAAGGTAAAGTTTTTACCATAGCCAATATATTTGAAGAGTCAAAAGAAGAGGATTCAACTGTAAATAAGATAGGTGTAAATAATTTTAGGAACCCTGTAAAAAAAAACCCTTTCTATATATTTGCAAAAGTTATGATTAAAATAGCTCATTGATGGTAGGTCCGCTCCAAGTGTAATGTCCAAAATTATCATGGAGGAACTTGGCTTATGGTGCACTAATGAAAATTCTAGAAGCATGCTCTCTTATAGCAGTTTGCAACAATCAAATAAAGGTGAAATCAAAGATGTAACCTTATTTCTTTATGCACATCCTAAAATAAGAACAACCCTCAACATCCAAGTAATTGATATGCCAGTGAGAAACTATTCAATTATTTTAGGAAGAGATTGGAAAGACTTAATTGGTGGATACCTTTAACTTGATGGAACACATATGCATATCCCTTGGAATGAAACTAACATTATAGTCCTTATGGAAGGAATAATTTCACCAAATATAGAGAGTGATCCCCAACCTAATGTAAATTATCTTGAAGAAGATTTGGGAGTGTACTCTATCTTTGTTGATGAGGGTGATACTATGATTGAACCCAATGATCTTGATGATGGCATGTGGCACATGCATTTCGATGGCTCATGCTCAAACAAAGGTAATGGAGCTGGCATCATTCTATATTCTCCTATAGGTATAATCCGCAATTTTTCTTATACCTTAGAATTTGCTTGCACAAACAATGTCACCGATTTTGAGGCCTTATTGTTAGGCATCGAAAATGCATATAACCTTGGTTGTGGCCACCTTACATTTTTTGGTGATTCTGAACTTGTTGTGAATCTTGTACGTAATATTTATTCACCTAGCAATAAGTTGCTTGAATTCTATACTCAAGTTGTTTGGATGCTCATTTCAAACCTCTTATCATTTAACATCACTCATGTTAAGAGGGAACTCAATTCAATGGCTGATAGGTTAGTCATGTTTGCAGCATTCCCTACTTGGAATCTTTTGCCTCAAAGACCCATTTGTACGTTTTCATCTCTATATCATCCTCATATCCCTGATAACATAGAATCATGGCAGATTTTCCCGAGTGATGAAGGAATTTGTGCTTTCATACAAAATGAACCATTTAAGCCCAAGGAAATCATATCTATTGAAGATGACAAATTTCCTAAAGGCTTGACTCCTCTTGAAAGTTCATTTTCGTCAAGTGATGTAGGAAACAAAGAAACACATAAAGAAGAGGAGTCAAAAATTAAATTTGGTGATACCATTTCCTTGAACCTTGGGACACCTGAATCTCCAAAGATCATTAAATTAGGTGCCCAATGTTCTGATGAAGAAAAAGCGAAATTCAAAGAATTACTCTGTGAATTTCAAGATGTTTTTGAGTGGTCATACGAGGATCTTCGTGGTTTTGATCCTTCTCTCATACAACATGTTAGTCCTATCAAGGAAGGGGTAAAACCAGTTAGGAAAAAACAAGTACCTATTAACCCTCCACTCGAAGCCACTATTAGGAAAGAATTGAAAAAATTGTTGAAAGATAATATAATATTTCTAGTTAAGTATTCTGAGCGGGTTTCAAATCTGGTCCTTGTCCGGAAAACTACTGGCCAGATTATATTATGTGTCGATTTATGTGCATTGAACAGAGAAAGTATCAAAGACCATTTTTCACTTCCTAATATGGAAATGATTTTACAACAGGTTGCAGGGTCACAAATGATGTCCTTACTTGATCATTTTTATGGGTATAATCAAATCAAGGTCAAAAGGACTGATAGGTATAAAACCACCTTTACTACACGTTGGGGCACATTTTCTTATGAATGCATGCATTTTGGATTGTCTAATGCAGGTGAAACTTTTCAAAGAACTATGCAAATATCCTTTGACGATTTAATCGGTAAAATTATCCAAGCGTATCTTAATGATTTGACCATTTATTCAAATAACCGACTGGATCATTTTGGTCATCTTAGAAAATTTCTCATGCATTGCAGAAATTTTGGCATTTATTTAAATCCTTCCAAATCTATTTTCAATGTCACAAAGGGAAAGCTACTTGGTCATATTGCTTTTGATTCAGGAATAAGCATAGATCCTGAAAGGATTGCTTCCATTCTAAACATTCCTGCCCCCACCTCCAAGAAAGAAGTTCAACCTTTCATGGGAATTATCAATTTTGTCCATAGGTTTGTTCCTAATTTTGTTGTCATGGTCAAACCAATTCATAATATTCTGAAACAAGATCATTCTTTTTCTTTTTCGTTCTTTTTTTCGTGGGACAGATGATCTCTGCTATACTCTTACAAAGTGATGACCAAAACAATGAAAAACCTATAGCTTACATGATCCAGAGTTTATCAGGTGATGAAATCAAATACTCTTACATTGAGAAACATGTGTTTTCTATTGTTAAGGCTATAGAAAAATTTCAAAATTTTATTTTAGGCAAACACGCGCAGGTAAAATTCCATTTGCATGCTGTCAAGTTTTTGCTTTCGCAAACGTATCCTTCAAGAAAAATTTCACATTGGCTTGCCAAAATTCAGGAGCATAATTTGACGATCATGACTTCAAAGACGATTAAGGGACAAGGCTTGGCCCTTCACTTAGCTCATAACCTTGAACCAACTGAATAACTTGATGATCAGGATAATCCTCTTTCAGCACTATTTTATATTGAAAATCAAAATCTTTTTCTAGCTGAGCATCCTTGGTATAAAAATCTGGTGTATTATTTGCAGCATCAAAAATGCCTAGATAACTTAGATCTTCACCAGAGAAGGAGAATCCACTTCGAATATTCCAGGTATATCATTTTAGGAGACTCTTTATTTAGGAGATATGGCAATGGTTTGTTACTTCGATGTGTATATGATGAAGAAGCACATAAATTGTTACACGAAATTCATGGATCATCAACTTCTGTCATCCACATCGATGGCCAATTTTCTTCTAAGGCTATTTCTTTTAATATCATAAGAAATGGTTACTATTTTCCTTCGATATTCCTAGATTCCTATAAATTCGTAAGATCTTTTGATAAGTGCCAAAAATTCATTGGGAGATAACGCCTTTTTTTCATGCCCTTACAACCTGTCCTTTTGGATTTCCCTTTTTCTAAATGGGGTCTAGACTTTATTGGTCCTATCAATCCTCTGTCTTCCATAAGGCGAATCTTTATTTTTTCAACCACTGATTACTTTACTAAGTGGACTGAGGTTTTCCCTCTTAGACACTCACAATATCATTACAGACAATGGCCTAGCCTTCATTTATGCAAAATTGACTCAATTTCTAGTAAATTTAGGGGTCAAACATTTCACTTCATCTACTTATTATCCTCAGGGAAATGGGAAAGTAGAGTCAACCAACAAGAATCTGGTTAGGATCATAAAGAGGATCATAGAATATAAACCTCACTAGTGGCACACACTTCTCACTTACACTCTTTGGGTAGATCACACACCCACCAAAGAAAGCACAAGAATTACTCCATTTCATCTCGTATATGGCCAAGAGGATATTCTTCCTATTGACTTGGATCTTTCTTCCTTACGGCTGATGTTACAGATCGAAGAATTAAATTCTACCAATGTTCCCCAAAGGATAAATGCATTGTTAGCCCTAGAAGAACAACTAAATTTTACCTTGGAGAACATAAAAAGAAGGCATCAAACTGTAAAAAAGCATTTCAATAAATGAGCATAGGATGATGAGTTCAAGATTGATGACAAATTCCTACTATGGGACCCAGCCCATGCCGAAAGAGGAAGACATTCTAAGTTCTAGAAATTTTGGCTAAGTCCTTTCAAAATCGCTTTTGTCTTGGGTACAAACTCATACATTCAGAAGGATTTGGAAGAGATATTGTTCTCTTATAGAACTAATGGTACTCATTTAAAACATTATGTGGAACCAGCTTGACTATTAATGCTTATGAAAACATGACTAATGTATATAGTTTTTGTTTTTCCTTGCTATTATATTTTTGCTTTAGTTGTTGAGTTTTTATTTTTTGTTGTTTTTTTTTCATAATTATCATAAATAAAGTCTGGATCAGTTTTTCCATAACAATGTCATTCTATAAATATTGTTGATCAGTGAAAAATAATATACACACAACTATCACGACGTCCTCCTTTCAGACATTGTTCAAATTGCTTTGTTTTCAATACTGTTGTATGATAGTTTAATGTGTCTTCTTCCCTGTTTGTGTTATCCCTTTCTCCCCTCCATCATGAGATTCAAAGAGCATATCGGAAGAATTCTCCTTGAAAATTTAAGAATCATTATCTACTCGGTCTTATTCAATTTTTATCCATACATGACCAATCACTGTCCATAAATTATTCCCAAAGTTTTGTTTCATTATTTCCCTTAAACCATATTTTTCCCCCTGTTGCATAACCATTATTTCCAGTTGTTTTTCAATCATTTATTTATCTTGGTCTGTGAAACCAAAAAATTTTGAATTATAAATCTTTTAAGAATAGATTTCCCTGTGGAGTCGTCAGTTTGTTGACGCCAAAGAAGTGCAACATGGATCCTTTCCTACAAAGAGTTTGCAATGCCTTATTATTTATATATAATTAATAATATACTAGATATGTGGGACCCCATATGTGAATTATGATGAATGATGGCTCGTCTTTTATTGCGCTCATGTCTATTTTTTCAAAAATGACTCTACAGTTTTAAAAATTTGAAACCGCTTTCCAAGTGAATTGAGCAAATGATAGGTTTATTGGTGATTTAATTCATAGGGAAAAGATGTTTTTTAATGAGCATCTTAGTTTATTCTGCTACACATATATTTTGATTGGTTGATTTAAACTCCAAGCATGGGCTATATATGGTTATGGAATATTTCACTTATGAATTGTTTTGATTATCATGGACATTGGTTAATTTTGAAGGGTGGCAATGCTTCCCTAGCAATGAATGTGGGACATATGATACCCCTTATGCTAAGTGTTAAGCGCACAAATAAAACTCAAAAACCTTATGGAAGGTGGAAAAATTGACTTTGTATTGAATTATTGTTTGATAACTATAGTGGATTATGTGTTGGTGGTGTTGGTGTACTCGTACTGGGATATGGTTAATATAGTTAATGTAAGATATGGCGTGCAATTACTCCACGTCTCTCTAACCCTACCTCGAGTTTGCCACCCTCGCTTGGTTCACATCGGGTTGATTTCTTGGTTGATGTTGCCTCTGTTTTTATTGGCCTTAGAAGAAATAGTCATGTTTGTGGTTTTCCCTAGCATTCTACATACATGTTTGATAGCTCTCACCTCTCCATTCATGAAAAATAACTCTGCTGAGAATACATTCATGAGGTTGTCTCTTGCATTTTCTTACATACTGTGTTTTTCCGAAGTTTAATACATGTGGGTATCAACTGCATAATGGCATTTAAAATGGAGGTTTTCCTTGTTAGTATTCAAGTGTTTCAGGTTGATCATAGTGTTCGAACTCCTTTATGTTTGGATTATGTAATTGCTTTATGTCCAGAATGAATATTGCTATGTGATATAATTGTTGGAAAATTTTATGGCGAGTGTTTGGTTTTCACTCGTCTCTTGTCATTAAAATTCGAGGGTTTCTTTGTGAGATAAAAGAATGGTTGCATGTTTAGTGCCATTTCCCAATCATGGAATATTGATAGCTCCTTCAAACTATCTGTCAACTGTTTGTATATGTATGAATACAATTTCCTTGCGGCTGCCATGAGAGGTCTATGGAAGAGGTCTGTGGAAAATATGTGTTAAGAGATGGTTAAGTATTTTTTTGGGAACAAACCCTTTGTGAAGGTTTCTCTTATGTGTTCACCCAGACCTCTATTCTTTCATTAATGTATGGCATTTAAGGGGTTCAAATTCTGGTCTTGATGTATGAGTGATTAACCCAATAGTGGGAAAAAACAATATTTTCACTTAATCTTGGTTTGTTGGTTGATTATCCATGGGGGTTTTGGTCGATTTTTAAAACTATACGATGATAAAATAAAAGAGCACTAGTTTCACATAGGTTTTGAACCCAATCTGTTACACAACAAATATTGAAAGTGGTAATACTAGTCGTGTATGTTTAAGAGTGGTCGGCTTGTGTTTTGTTCCATAGTGCCCTTGATGTGGTATGTTTTTAGTTGTTGGAATGATTTTGTGGAAAGTCTGTTATTAAAATAACTCTGTGAATAAAAATAAAGATTGTACAGTGAACAATCTTGGATCTTTCTGGGTGTTTTGAAACAACAGTGTGTTGGATTTGACTTACTAAACAAAGAAAAGTTTTGGCAATTGTTTTATTGATGGAAATGGCATTTTTTGGGTATCATTGCACATAATAGAGCAGTAACTATTTTTCCCTTTCATTATACTATTTTTATCTCACTATATTCCCCTCATCCTCCCAAATACATTAAAACACTCCTTGTTCTATTATTATGAATTTAAAATTCTTTATGGGAAGAAAAGGGATTAATATAAAAGTTGGTTTATGACTCATGTTTGAAGGATGGATATGGATATATTCTCTATTACTTATGCATTTTATTGAACGGTATTTTTTTATCTTGTCCCATCCATGCTACCAATTTTCACACATTATAAACCCCTCATCTTCCCAATAGCCTTACCACTCCCTTTTCAAATGGCAATTGATTGATGAAGTTTTAAGGTGTTAATGGATGGATTGCATGTGTTTCTGTGGTGAATAATAGAGCCAACCTTTTGATTTTATTTATGTATATTTTTAGGCATGTATTGTTAAGAGTTTTTCATGACATCTTGGAGTATTGATTCAGGATGATCTTCTTTAGCAGAGGCAATAGAGGCAGAGGAAATTGGCAAAGAGGCCATAGAAGGCCACAGTTAATGAAATTCGATGTCGATCCACAATAATTGAATCATCTTTTTCAAGCCGGGTTCTTCAACCTAGTTGGCCATGGGATCGTCCAAGCCCAACCAGAAAGGCCTCACTTTCACCCACATCAAAACGTTTCTAGCATATATGTTACCCCCCACGTCTCTATACAACTAGAACATCCTCCCAATGATGGTTGGCAAGAGATTGTCCAGTAGCCTGTTACTCATCACTACAGTTGGCCTACTACATCTTTTCCATTACCCCCTCCTCCATCACCAAAAAATACAATTCCTCGAGTTGATCATGTTGTCTCACCCATACGGTATTCTCATGCTAGTAAGAGGCTAAAAATTAATGTTCACGGGCCTGAGAAAGATAAAGGAAAAGGATTGGCCACTCCCTCCAACTCATCCAAAGATTCTTTTGAATCTTTGTCCTCCCGCCTTCATCTTAAAGATGATTTTTCTCATGTTATCAGTGCAGTTCATCTTCAAGGTTCCAATCAGCCTAAGGCTGCCACAGAAAGATGAAAAGGGGACAACAATGAAAAGAGGCCAAATGCATCCCACATTAAATATGGTTTTTTATGATGATTAATTTTATTTTTTATGTTGAAGATAGTCTTTTTACTTTGAAAATACTTTGGACAACAAGCATATATTTAGGTAGTATTTTGGACAACAAGGATAGAATTCTATTTTTTTGGATATTGTCATGTTATATTTTCCTGATATTTAAATATTTGGTCATAAATATCAGCACAGGAGTTATAAGGAGAGTGTTTGAATCAAATGATTGGGGTTTTATATTTCATATTTGATGATTATTAAAAGAAATGAATGGGAATCACAAGGGGTCCCACCTGTTTGGTTATTATTTAATTATACCCTTACTTCAATATATTATTATTATATTGTCTCAATTAATTAGTTAATATTAACCAAAAAGGTAATTGAATTACCATAACTTATTGAGAAGGAATAAAATCTCAATGGAAGGAAGAGACAAAGGAGAGGATAGAAGGAGAAATACAGTCATAAGGTTTTCTCTATACTAGTGAGATACTGTCAATTTTCATTCATTCTGAGTTTACTAGAAGGCTTAACCCTCTTGATGACATCAGGGTCTTATTGAAGACAACAAGATTCAAAACTGAATCACATATTTCAAAAGCTTGTTTTAAAGGTGTGTGATTTATCTTTGGCAGTATGTGTATTCTTGTTTGTTTATGAATTTAATTTCATGACTGATAAAGAATGTCTTGCAGAGTCAAATGACAGCATTTTTGTGGCAAGTTTATCCATATCTTTAGCTTCAGTTTTCTTTTTTTGTCAGAGTCTTTTTGTATGGTGCCCATCGGAGGCTTCTAAATCTGACCTTGGTCCCTACCCTCACTGGGGTTTATAAAGAGAATCTAGTCTTGTATTTCAAAATGAAATCAATAAAAAAATAATATTATTGTTTTAGTCCTACATGTGTATTTTAATTATCTAGTTCACTCTTTTTCTTTTATCTCCATGCACACGCTCGTATAATTTTTGTACACATTCATGTAAAAACAAATTTAAGTTTATTTATTTTTCACAGTTACATATAATATATAAAAACCATCCTTGATCCCTTGCGGATTAAGCGATTGTTTTAAGGATATAAACCCCGGGTGACATTCCCAACTATCTTGCCTTAGCCCGGAAAGATATGAAAATGCTTGAGTAAGGTTTGCCATACTGTTTCCTCAATATACTAATCAACCGAATGCCTCTAGGAGAAGTGTGATGAACCATCAAAACCCAAGGTTCCAATAGGATTTCTAGAAAAAACACAACAATATGTTCAACATGTCCATGTGGTGCAATGGAAGGTTGAGAATTTTAGAATGTGCAAGGACACATTTCCTCTCGATAATATACTATCAGTTGTGAATTTTTATAAGAACTACACCCTGAAACCACATACAAAATCGAGCAGAGTATTTCAAAACTAGGTGTCACTCATATTGTTTGATACCCATCTTGGTGCATAGGGTATGGAATGTATTTGTGAACTTTGGCACTGTTTGGTCCTACTTTTGATGCAGTGTGGTCCATCTCATGTATCAGTCATCATATTTTCCCATAAAGTAATATTGCTCATTGACTGCATCCATAAAAATTCCCAAGTGGGCTCAGCCCCAAATATTACAGACTCCTCTGTGGAATTTTGGTTCTAGTAAGTTTCCCACCAATGTTTGACATGGGGCAGAGCCTTAAGGAGCACAAAGGTGATATTTTCTCTCAAAAAAAGATTGTGAACAAAGAAATAACCTTCTAGAAAATTTAACCATTTTCCAAAGCATTTGCATCAATCTAACCTTCAAAAATAGGAATATCAAAATTAACTTGTATCTTTAATGGAGTAGCATATCCAAAGCGACTACTTGACGAATACATGCATGTTATTGTCAGCAATCGTTGAAGGATTTGGACAAAGTTCTCCAACATTATGTTCCTTTGTTGTGAAAGGGATTCCATGAGCAACGGCTTGATGAGATCCTCTGCTCCCTCGTTCCTCTTCTCTTCTGCCATGGGAAGCCTCTTGGGTTGGTGAAAGTGGTTTTCCTCAAGAGAAACTAGCTCGAGACCAAACTCTCTATACCCTGATCTCATCAGAGACATGCACTAAGAAACATAAAGGAGTAACATGCTCTGATACCACTGATTTGGATTATTTTGAGAAAGAAATAAAGGAAAATATATAGCAGTGAAATATACAGAGATATTTCAATAAACATAGAGATACAATAATGCACATTTTTTGTTAATGAGAGAATGTATAGAAACTGTAAAATTACAAAGTGAATGACTTGCTAGAATGGTGGCAACTTATCTCTGAGAAGAGATAGGATGGCTACGCTCATTTGCAAGAAGATGATGATGTTTACAATGAGTCTCTAGAGGCCTTTTTAACATAAATAAAATCCAAAACCCTAACCTCGGAATATGAAACACCCCAATGGGTTTAGTTGGTACATCAACTTCCCAAGGGTGTAAATGTTTCATATGATATACATTTGGGGCATTCTATACCTCGTTAAAAAGGTCTAGTTGAGGAGTACATATTTTTTTTAGCCTAGACATGTCACTGTCTATTTTCTAGGTGTTATCGTGCCCAAAAAACATTGTTTAGGGCCTCAAAGAAGCCTCGGAAGTTTAGGACCTAAAAAACCGTAGAAAAATTTCCAAGGTGGAAACCCATGTTTTGAGCCAGTGGAATAGGTGGGTGGCCACCGATTTCTGCCTGGATCAACCAATGCCTCCATAGATATCTATTAACCTTGGCCAATTTGACCAATCCAAGCTAACACCGACCAATTGAGGCTTCGTACAACGGAGTATTTGAAGCCATTAAATAGGCTTCATCAATTACAACCCTAATTCATTTACCAGAATTAGATTACAATGCAAATACATGAATGGACTCAATATAGTCATTTGAAGACATGCATGGAGTGGAGATAGTCATTTGAAGACATGCATGAACATGCATGGCATTGAGATAGCCATGCAAAGACATCCATGGAGTGCAAATAGCCATACAAATACATGCATGGCAATACATGGCCTTGAGATAGTCATGCAAAGACATGCATGTAGTGGAGATAGCCATGAAAAGACATGCATGTAGTGGAGATAGCCATGAAAATACATGAAAATACTCACATCAAATACCATGGGAAAATACCATAGGTTACCCAATACCATGGGCCTGTAAACCACTAATGGTAAACCAAACAATGATTGAATCAATGACTTTATGATCGATTCAATATTAACCCAAAATTCCCCTCTTTAAACTTGACTTGGGATAAACATGTACCATCCTCAAATTTTATAAATAGGTTATCATGAATACAACATGTCCCCATATCACCTAGGTCTACTTCTATAATTTATACTAGTGAACCATCAAACTAGGGGTACGCATGGCTAAATAGGTATTATAGCCATATCCCGTTTACATGTGATAAAATCCAAATCCATAAAACATCAACCTATTTAATTGCAAGAATCCCTCTTAGTACAAATATAATTACATAGACCAAGTACTTAGCATACCACTATATGCTTGAGCACAATATACAAGAAGCATCTACTAGCTTCTTTACCAACATCCTTCCTTTCTCCAAATACAGTGAGCCAAAGAACTAATTCACTGATTACTTCTTCCTTAATGAAGTTATGCCTATGCTCCACATTGATCCATTGTATGCCTCAGCAAATGTTGCAAGAATCATCTACCACCATATTTACCTACATCACTCCCTACTCTGAATATAGTGTATCAAGCATGCACTCATCGAGTACTTCATCCTTAATGCACTTTTTCCTATGCTCCACATCAATCCACTATATAATGAGTACTTCATCCTCAATGCACTTCTCCCTATGCTCCACGTCAATCCATTGTATGTCTGACAAAATGATGCAAGAAGCATCTACATACTTTTTAATCAGCATTCCTCCTTGCTCCAAATACAGTAAGCCAAAGCACTCATTCATTGATTACTTTTTACTCAATGCTATTTTTTATATCTCTCTTCCACATGTCACTCACTTTACCAAAAAAATCATCAGCATGGATCGAAACATCGGATCACTCTCATTGGAGAGTCCAGGTCTACCTAGATCTGATACCATGTTAAAAACTGAGAGAGAAATAACACAACAAGAAAGTATGCACTTATAACCAATATTTATTCTGGAAACACTTAACCAAGAGAACCTGCACCTCCATAGATATATATTAACCTTTTACAAGTCGACCAAGTCCAGCCGACTCCAGCCAATTGAGGCTTCTTACAATGGATTATCTAAGCCATTGAGTAGGCTTCATCAATTATAACCCTAATTCCTTTACCAAAATTAGATTACAATGTAAAGACATGCATGGACTCAAGATAGCTATGGAAATACACACATGGAGTAGTTATAGCCATGGGAAGACATTCATGGCATGGAGATAGCCATGAAAAGACATCCATGGAGTGTAGATAGTCATAAAAAGACATGTGTGGGAATCATGGCATCGAGATAGCCATGAAAAGACTTGTGTGTAGTGGAGATATCCATGCAAACACATGCATGGAATGGATATAGCCATGCAAATACATGAAAATACTCACATAAAAAACCATGGTAAAATACCATAGGTTAACCAATACGATGGGCCTGTAAACCACTAATGGAAAACCCAACAATGACCAAATCAATGACTATACGATCGAGTCAATATTAACCCAGTAGCTACATCTACCGAGGCACCATTTTAGTAGTGGATTTGTTATCCCTCAATATGTTCCAGGTTGTTGTTGGAACAATCAAGGCACCCCGGGGGCCAAGAATCGGAATGAGTCTTAAGGATAGGTTTGCAATAAAATAGTTATGCAATATTTGGGAAGTTTTTCCCTCTCTCCCTCTTTCTCTTTTGAAATTATAGGACCTCAAACAAACTCAGATTAGATGAAAAATG
>JZKD02S0022143.1:294016-313038 GCA_000966675.3 Picea glauca
ATATTTCGAATGTAAAAATTCTCTTATGAAAGATTACTAAAATGAATAATTGAATTCAGTTCTTCCTTTCCAAAACAAAATCAGATATGTAATGATGAAATGAAAATGTAATCCAAGAAAATCAAGACATTCGCAACACAATTCCCAAATCAAACTTGTAATATAGACAAAAATAAAGATGAAAAGAAAGTTTTTGTCAAACACAAACAAAAAGTGTTTCTCAACCAACAAGCAATAAGATAAATTAAATCAATCCAAAACTCTAAATAAATGAAAAGACCCTTTGTCAAACAAGCACTCGGATCAAGAACCCGAGATTATATCCTTGAGACAAAGATTAAAAGAAAAAAACTTGCAAAATCACCAAGAAAGATTTTCAATCACTAAAAAACTAATCACAAGCAAGCCCTAAACTCATGAATAAATCAAACACTGGCATCAGAATTCCACCCTGGGAATCTGAGGCAAATCTAGGTGAAAAACATAAATTGACCCACTCCAACAAAATCTATAGGAGTTGTCGCAAGCTGGGTATAGGACACAGTGCGATGAGCAAAGGTCGCCCAGGCTGCTAGAAGAGCACAATGCAACATCGTCGCATTGGATTGGTCAAGCAGAGTGCGACGTATGCAGGTTGTCATAGGATGCCAGTATGGTGCAGTGTGACGATCTCTGTAAATGAAGGAAAAAATGGGAGGAAGGAAAAAAATCTAAATGAACCTCTAAACCCATGGATTCCAGATGGATCACCCACTGAATCAGAGAGTGATTTCAATCAAAAGAAGGGAGGCTAAAAGAAAATGTGAAGCAAAAAATCAAAAGAAAGTTTCATCCCCAGTATGGTCGCCAATTTTGTTATGGGATTAATCGGTAAATGCGGACATAAACAGATCCACCTAGATCCAGAACAAAACATAACAGAATATGACGCTTTCCCTAAGATATAATTATTGGGTTGAATATTTAACAAGAGATATGCAACATACCGTTCAAATATTGCTCACTCCTGCCATCGTCATCCTAGCTTCACTCCGTTGCTCATGTGATATTGAATCTGCAAGGGAACACAAGCCAACCAAAGTGAAAGAAATACAATGAACTCAACGAGAACCTATGTGTGTGATCAAGGAATCATACAATAAAACAAAGCAAGTTTTATGGGAAAGAAACATATCACTGCACTATATTAAAATGAAAGTGGAGATTACAACCAAATCCTTGATGTTGCAAATTCCCCTTTTGATGGCCCTTTGCTCCAACACACACACTTTCTCCAACCTTGAATGAAGAAAATTCACAATGACTTGATGAACTAAAACGAAGCTCTCAAGTATGAGCTGAAGTAGAATTCCTCATTCAATTCTTGGCCTAACCTTGTTCATGATTGCTTCTTTTCTTCTTTTTTCTTAACCTTTTCCATGAGAGATCCCTCTTTAAATAGGGGAAAAAGAGATGGTTGAAGATATTAGGATGATCCCACCAAATCATAGAAGCAAGTAAGATCCAAACCATTTGGACGCCACCTCACCTTCTAGAAGATCTTCTAGAACTTTCGTGAAACTTGACATTTTCTTAGTCTTTTGACATCGTCGCACCCTAGTTGTTATTCCATAGTTTATACTTAAGGATTTAAAGTATAAATTATAGGCATCTAAAAAAGTAAAGAGGGTTTAAAATATATAAAAAGAAAAAAACAGCTCTTTAGGAAAGAAGCTATGGTTGATTTTTGAGTTGTCTTTGTCTAGTTTCAAATCGTTCCTGGATGCTTATGTCTTGTTCAATGTCTTCCCATGAATGTTCAAGTTCAACCTGGGTGGTGGCAATTTCTAATATAGTGCTAAACAATGTTAAAGCAATGTTGGTCTGATCTGTGAGACCAAGTTCGATGTTGGGTTATCTTGCAGCAGGCACAGTCATGGAGGAATAGAAGTTTTAGAAGATCTGTTATTTTTGGGTTTGTTGTTTCTATTTTAGATTATATGAGAAAAGTTCCTAAATTTAAATTAATAACCTAATAATTTCATAGGTCATTTCCCGTATCTGAGTTAAATCGAAAAATAATGAATATGATGAAAGAAAACATAAAGTTGTTTAAACAACTTGAGGCATCAATCATGGAAGAATCTCACTTTGTGACAGAAGAAGAAATTAGACGAGTAACCTTTAATGAAGGATAAAATATGGTAATATAAATAATTCACAAGTCTTGTGTCTATTAATAGCAAATTTTTGGCTCAAGGGAAGACCCGGGGTTCACTCCAAGAGCACACCAACAAGCCCTAGCTACTGGCCCTTTTGACAACACCTGTGAAGCAGATGCAGTCTCACCTGAAGCAGCTAAGAGGGGGGTTGCAGGACAGAGATGTCTACAACCAGAGGAATATCAAGTGGAACTAATACAACAATAATGTAGCATTCATGTGACACTTATCAGCTAGATATACTTTGTGTAGCTATAGATATGATCTAACACAATAATGCAAATGGCAACATAACAATGACAGGAATCCAGGCATCAATCACACATAAGACAAAATGTACGTGGTTCACCCTCTCTCTAGGGCTACGTCCATAGAACTATGCTTATGATATATTAAGATAAATATTACAGTTCTAATCTGTGCTCTAGCCAGCAGATCCTCTCTCTTCTTCTCTCTTTCTCTCCCCTTCCTGCGCACCCAACTGCAAGATCTTTTCTTCACACCTTACTGAAGATATTACAATACTAGAAGGCTCTCACTCTCAGCACTTCTCTCTCTCATAGTACAATAATATCTCAATCAACCACAATCAATAGCAACACCCAATGCTACTACTGACTCGACCTAGGTCCTCTCGACCTCTATTTATACATTACAATCCCCCACCGATAGCCTTAGGTCAAAACCTAGGTGTCAAAACCCTAATTACCTAAAACCCTAGGTCAACTTGACCCGTGTTTTCTGGGCTTCACCAGCCTATCTTTCTTTCCTCGTCGTGCGGTGCTCCAAAACACCCAATTGTGGATTTCTCTTCTTGTTGAGTTGTCCATGATTCTTTTCTCTTGTTAATTTGTTATCCTTGATATCCTCATTCAATGGCTTGCTTTTCCGTACTTCGCTCCATATTTTCTTCTCTTTTGCTTACTTCGACCCAATGACAAACATTGTATTTCCCGTCCAGTTCTCATTTTACCTTTTCTTCCTTGATATTCACTTCCTTCCATAACCAAGGGCCAACAAAAATACAGAGGAAAATTTACAAACAATCAAATGACTAAATAAGCATATAACCAAAGTAGATGTTGTACTAGGTTGCAGTTAAACAATCATCAAAGATATATAAGAAATTATGTTGAATATGAAGAAATAGAAGAACACATAACTCGGGATTGATGGAATATGGAGTCTTTGGTTTGCATTTGTATTAATTCTAGTAAAGGAGAAATTTCTCTGCTACAATCAACCAAGAAAAATCCTTCTCTAAGTCTTTTGAAATTATATTTATACAAAGTTTCTCAAACCTAGACGGTTGGAACTTTCCTTACTCTTAGATATTTAACAGTTACAAAAATAAAGACTTAGACCATTTTACTTGTTTCTTTTCTATCTTCTTACATACACCGGTATAACGGGCAACATGTATTGTTTCATCATTTCTTTCAAACACTTGTTTCACTTGTCTCAAGACACTCGACACACCTGCTTATTGACTTCTCTAATCTTCATGAAAGCTTCGACACATCCTTTTCCTCAAACAGATATAGCTTCCTCTGAATTTTCGGCAACCTATCCTCAAATTTTACTGATTGCAAATGTAAGTTTGGCTTCACCAGCCATTTGTCCATTTGTGCAACATTGACCTATATCAAATGCAAAATTTCAATATGATCTTCATTAAAGCTCTTTTTTATGTTCAATTGATTTCTTACAACATTGATCTGTCCTAGTAGTCCACGACAATCGCCTTTTCCAATGCCTAGCGATTTTTTATCCAACGCATCGAAGGTCTCTTCACAAT
Organism: Picea glauca; assembly: GCA_000966675.3. Taxonomy (NCBI): domain Eukaryota; kingdom Viridiplantae; phylum Streptophyta; class Pinopsida; order Pinales; family Pinaceae; genus Picea; species Picea glauca. Next base: position 298,016 of record JZKD02S0022143.1, read on the forward strand.
CTTCCTTAATTTCTTTGGCCATTTTCTTATCTTTGGCTATATTGAACTCCCATACCATTAGCATGATATCACCCCTAATTTCTTCTGCGACAGACAACCTAGGAGTTATTGATACCTCTTCTTTAGCCAAAAATATGACTTCTTTTTGAAAAGTGGCCCAGGGTGCAGTAGCCTCTTTTCCTCTGAGAACAATTTTATCTAATGATTGTCCAATCTCCTAGAAATAATATTGGGTGATTACTACTTTAGAAAATAGACTTTGTAGTGTTTTTTTCCGGTGCATGGGCTTGAAACGTTGTTACATTTACAACCTGGTTTTCAGTAGAAATCAACTTAGATTGCAACTGCCTTACTAATTCCTCTTGTTGGATGACTTTCCCTTGACTGGCTTGCATATTCTTATACAACTCATCAAAACTAGACTTCAGCAATTGAATCTCTTGTTTGTCAGTAGCTTTGGCCTATTCCAGTCCTTTATTTATCTCATCTCTAATATTTTTCTTTGTATTTCTTATTTGAATTTGCAACTGGGCTATCATTTGATTACTTTGTTTCAGCCTTGCTTTCAAATTATCAACTGAAAACAAGTTGGTCATAGCGAAATCTCCCAAAGAGCCTGCTACCTCTGTGGCAAAATCCTCCTCTTCTAGATTTTGTCCATCCACAAGTATCTTGTGTTTTTTGACCAATGTACCTTCTTTCAGGTGCATTTATTGTTTTACTACAGCTTTTCTCTTTTTACTGAAAAAGAAGTCAGAGGAAGGTATTTCTTCAATAGAGATTTGGGTAAGGTCACTTATGTACATAGATCTAAGATGGGGAGTCCCAAAAATTGACTATAAAGGATTCAATGCTATAATAAGACTGCCTAAGTCTATGAATTGTGTTCCTTCTGTTGTTTTAGGGGTATCGGCAAGAATAGTTGACGATAAAGGAGAAGCCATTTGATTTGGTTTTAAAGGTGTCTCGGACTTAGAATATGTTTCCAGCCCTGGATGTTCTGTCTATGAAGTTTCTAATCTTTGTGAAGACACTTTAGGATTCTTTGGATTTTCCTCTATAGTCCTTTTATCTGAAGACTTTGGTTCAAAACCTGGAGGTAAACTTTCTTTTTTTGGAGGGATTATCGATTCTCTCTGAAGTATCTTGGGAAACCCATCTCGTCTGGGCTTTTGGAAAGCGAGAAAGTTGTCCTGTAGATTAGGAGGTAACGCTTGGACTTTGTTTAATACTTCTTCATAATCTCTTATTCCTTTAAATATGTCATCATAGGGGGAGTCTTCATGCTCATATGTTTTAATATTGTAATGAGCTAGTTGATTTCCCACAATTTGATATGGATCATGCTTTCTAAGTTCAATATCTACCAGTTTAATGTCCTCTAATGTTGCAGCTTCTACCTTGGAATGACCAAAATTTAGCAGTGAAAACCTCCCAATCTGTATAGGAAACGCTGACAGCATTTCTTCTGGACTGCTTTTAACTCTTTATCGATGCCTCTTGTTATTATCTAGTATGCCACTTCTCTGCACACCAATCTGTCAGGGAGAAATTTTGGGAGAGTATGAGGGCTAATTGAACATCCGAAGACTTTAAGATAAGAGAAATTATCTTCGATAAACCAATCTACAATTGCTTTGAGGTTTCCCATGATTTGCTCCAAAATCTGAGGGGGTGGGTATCCATACAATATTTGGTGCACGGGAATCATTGCATAGTGACAGATTTCGTAAAAGAAATATATTATTTTTTCTTCCCATAGTTTAGAGTGATAGAAATGGATGGTTTATGTACAAGTTGGATTCCAGCTCCAATTCATCAATGGGAAAGGGGTCATATAACATATAGCGTCCATGACATACGCTGCCATATAAAAAGACATAGGTTGGCCTTTTGACTTTTCCATTTGGTACTCAACAATATCCTTGGTTAGGTTATCTGATAGAATCTTATCCCAATTGAAGGTGAAACCCTTGGCTACCTCATGTATAATTGGCACCCATTCCGTCGGGAAATGGGTAGGGCTTTTCCTCCCAATTAGTCTACATAACATCATTTCTATATTGACCATATATTCATTTAACAATGTTGTGGCATAAACACCATGGGTATCAGTTCTAAATTTTGATGGAATTCCCCACCATGCTTTGATTATATCTGGATAGGTTTGGTCAAATTTTGTACACTCTTTTCATTGAAACCCTTCTACGAATTCGACATTATAAGTATATTTAGAAACAGGGGATAGCTTGTACATTACTTGAATGTGTTCTAGCCTGAAAGAGCCGATGATGGCCTTTTGATGGTTCATGATGCTCCTGGTTTGCACATCGTTGTTCATCAAAGCCTAGTTTATCATGTCATTGTATGGAATGAGCTTCGGACATGTAGATATTTTATGAATCTCATCCTCTACTATAACTCTGAGTTCAGTTCCAGTTTTATCAGTCTTTTCATCTCATAATCATCTGGGAAATTTCTGACCTCGTGTTCCAAGATTTCAAAAATCTGCATCCAGGACCTGATTAAGTCTACAGCGTGTGGTGTGGTATCAGACAGAATGTTAGAGTTCATATTTGAGCCTTCCCCGGCCTCATCACTCTTATTCAACATTTCCCTGGGTGCCATGATTCTTGTGATAAAACCGGATACCTGTTATAGAGAAAAAGGCGTGAACTTTCTTGAATACAACTTGTTGATTTGTTGAAAGTGAGAATGAAATTTGAAATAGAGACCTTTATTCACCTTCATCCTGCCTTAATTAGAATGTTCTTCTACAAGCGATGAATTTATTTGCCTTAATGAAGAGATTACGACTGGAGATACGTGTCTTACACTATAAAATATCTCATTAATCCATAATAAATGTTGCCAAATATCGGTGTTTCGAGACTGGGAGTTTGGATGTAATATCATTTAAGAATCCCGAAAAGAGAAAATGCAAAAAACCATTTTATATCGTTAACCTTTGTTTTGATGTTAAGTTAATATCACTTAAGCACTTAATACTTTCAGGACTCCATGCTTCGGGTTTTTTTTTTAGCATGATGAGTAATAATTCTCCGATTTCCTGAAATGTGACTGATTAACAATATATTAAGTATGTTTAAACTTTAATTAATCATGATTAAAAAGGATTTCATGAATTACGCATCGGGATTTTGAACTGTCGTTTAAATTTAGATTCCCGAAAACGAAAAATACGATAAGCTTAAAATAATGTTAAATGTTTTTAATTATTCTTATTAACTTGGTTTACTTCTTTTAAAATTACTTTTCGTGACTTCGGTATCAGGACTTTGGGGTTGTCGTCAAATATCAAACTGCATAAATAGCAGAACCCCGAAACCCGAAACTATTGAAAAAAATTTAATGTTTTGACCTCTTTTCAAAACCAAGGGCGGCTCCATAATATACTGAGACATTTAAACCATTGGATTGATCATATGACTTTATTTTGACAGTGATTATATACTTTCATGTTTGTTCTCCTTTTTTTTTTTTTAACAAAAACAAAATTTTTTTTTATTGTAATGTTTTTTTTTTTTTTTTAGGAAAATGTGAAGTTTGTTTCAACATAGGCTCCATCTAGGGATCTCGTCTCCTTGAGGGATGAGAAGAAAATGTAGACCGAGTTTCTTTATTGGGTGAATGGAGTCATTATTGCAGTTCTGTGAAACACACTCTGGAGAAAAAGAAAACGGGACTTTAAGATTTCATCTTTAACTTTGAAAACTCTTCGAAACTAGAACATTCAGTGACCTCGAGTCAGGATTATAATAGTTCTCCTTTCCTAAAACCAACCTCAGATTTGTATAAGGTAATCAAAACAACCTTAATCATTCTACCAGGTTTTATTTGATTTTGTTCACATCAAGGTAAAGTAATTCCAATGTTTTAAGTTAGGGAATCCCATAAGATTAGAATGTAGACCTAGCCGAAAAGAGAAATAATTACCAGAGAATCTTGTATTTCACATATAACAGTCTATCATATATGTAGACATTGCTTCACTGCCAGCGAGCCTGTTCAGTACCTCGGTGAAGTTATCATATTTCCCACATTGAATTTTCTTTCACCACTACCATTGGTATTTTAGAATTTAAATTTTGAGATGAGGGCAATCATATAATGAATTTATTTTCTTCATCTCTTTGGACTAGATGGGGGAAATCATTTAAATGAATTTCCTTTCACCATCTGTCTTTTTTCTTTTTTTTTTAATATGAAGTGGGGGAAATCAATCGGTATGCAATACACCCAAGAAAATATATATTTATAACTTAACAACAGCAGTCTGTCAACTCACTTTAATTGCTTTGGACTAATCCTCTCCTGACCTTCAAACATCTTTGGCTTCAGGGAGATTCTTAAGGGGAATTCTTATTATATTTTTGAAGGATTTTCGTTGAGTGAAACCAATCAGTTTATTCTTGTTAGAATGACTAAGAGAGCTAGGATTAGCCTAGACATACTTCTGGTTCAGCTAAACTTAGAGGAACTATAAAAATTTTACCTATTCTCATTTTCGAAGGTTATTTTATGAGTGTCCATAGTTAAGGTGAGACCTTTCTTCTCTTATGAGGCTTATTTTTCATATATATATCTATATATATATTTTTTTTGACACTGAGAAAAATTTCTAAAATTAAAAGTTGTTTTTCGTTTCTCTGATTAAAATTTTAGTGTTAACATTTGGTAAACATGAGATTACTGTCTTACTCATTTACATCTCCTGGGATATTTTAACCTGAGTTCTTAAGACAAAAATTCATACGTCAGTAGTTTTTATACTTCTAGCCAAATAGATTGTTATTCCATTTCCTTTTTCTGGAGACATTTAATGTGAGTATCCATGAATGTCACATTTTTTATGTTTCTAGTCTCTTGGCTTATCAGCAAGCCTCCTGCAATAAGATAATCATGATAGCTATCAAGAACTCTAGTGGATTGGAAACCTTCTTATTGTAATTTTTCACCTATTTTGTATATATTTTTTATTTTTATTTTCAACCGACCTTTTATATTTACAATAAAAAATAAAGACTTGCCGAAAGAAAGATAACTATAAACAAAACATGAAAACAAACTGGTATGTACAATGAGAGTTCGGAAACATATTACTGCATAAAATTCTTAAGGTATCGCCCATTGACAGGGGCAGTAAGAATCTTTTCATCGAGGTTTTCTAATAGAAATGCATTCTTTCCCTAAGAGGCTATAATTTTGTATGGTCCGCACTAGATATGATCAATCTTACCATGTTTCCAAGCATCCTCTTTTATGGCTTCCCATTTTAGAACCAAATCACTAGGGAGAAATTCCCTATCTTTAGCTTTTTGGTCAAATAAGGCTTTCATAATATCTTGATACTTTTGTAGCTTTCCATCTACTTCTTCCCTATTTTGTTGAACTTCAATCAGTTGATTTATCATCCTGGTAATGTCATTTGGTTCTTCTTGTGAGTCTTGCCAGGGTTTCATTATTGGTAGCGCTAGATTTATTGGTAAAATGACATTAGTACCATATACCATCTGAAATGGAGACATTCTGATTGACCTTTTTATGCCTATCATGTTAGCCCATAAAGCATACTTTAAATGCACACGCCATGCTTTCTTATTTTGGGTTAGTACTTTCTTAATTATAGTGATCAGGATTTTGTTAGATGACTCAGCTAATCCATTTCCCTGGGGATAATAGGCCGTGGAGTGTCCTAGAACAATATTATATTTTTGGAAAAAGCTTATCATGGCCATGGACTTGAAGTCCTGAGCATTATCGGTCATTATTTTTCAGGGAAAGTCGAATCTTGATAGGATATTCTCCTCCAGAAAGTTGATCACTACTGTGTCAGTTGTGTTTCACGTAGGAATAGCTTCCACCCATTTAGTGAAATATTTTCTTGCGGTCAGAATCCATTTGTGTTGAAAAATTGAGTGTGGATGAATTTCTCCAATAAAATCAAGACCCCATTGCTAAAATGGAGCTCCAGTTTTAACTGGCACTAAAGGTAATGTCGGGACTTTCTGCTTGCCTGTAAACAACTCACAAGGATTACAAGTTTGAACATTAGTATTTACATCAATGAATAATTTCTCTCCAAGCATGGTGTCCTCCACACACTCCTTCATGGAATTCATCTATAACCTTTCCTATTTTGGATTCTACTAAGAAACTCAGCAAGAAACCCAGGGTATATTTCCAATACAATTGACCATCTATAATACAATATTTTACAGTGTGTAATTTCAATGTCCTAGCTTTAGATGGTGTTAGTTCACTGGGACACTGGAGGGTCAGTAAATAAGAAACAATGCCGCGGTACCAAATTGAAGAAGAGAATTTTTCTAGAATTCTGGTTGTGTGCACAGTGACATCAAGTTCATCTATCTCTAAGAATCCTTCGTTCTCTTGCAGGTGATTTATTTTGAGTGCTTTCAAATTTGATTCAGCCAACAATTTAGACAAACCTTGACCTTTGATAAGTTTAGTTGGTTTAACTTCTAGGTCGAACTCTTGAATTTTGGCTAACCATTTTCCTCTCCTTCCATCACGGTCAGGTTGAACCAGTATATCTTTAGCATAATTGGTAAGCACATAAGCGATGATATTTGAATGTAGCACGTAAGTTCTAAAAGATTTGATAACTTTCACCATTGCATAAGCTTGTTTTTCCAATATGTTGTATTTTATCTCATCATCTCTGAGACTTTTACTAAAAAATGCAATGGGTTGCTCAAAGCCCGCATCATTTTTCTGCAACAATACAGCTGCAATAGTATGCTCAGAAGCAAATGAAAAAATCAAAAACTCTTTCAAATAATCAGGAATCGCCAATACTGGTGCTTCACCTATGACCTTTTTAATGTGTTTGAATGATGCCTTAGCCTCATTTGTCCACTTTACCTTACTATCTTTTTTAAGCATATATGTAATCAAGGTAAATAACAACAAACTTATCTCTTTCACCGATGAAGGCGTTCTCCATAGCTCATTGGAAAGTTGCTCCTGCATTCATTAAATCGAAGGGCATTTTGTCATACATGAAGGTACCCCAAGGGGTAGTGAACACGTTATTTTCTTTATCATATTGATGGACTGCAATTTGATTGTAGCTTGAAAAACCATCAATCATAGACATTTTGTTAGCTCCTACTAATTTCTCTAAAACGTGATCCATTTTGGGCAATGGATAATTGTCTTTGAGTGATGATCTGTTTAGATTCCTAAAGTCTACACACAGTCTAATTTCATTATGTTTTCTTTCTTACTGGGACTAAATTAGCTACCGACTTGAAGTATCTTAGTGGGACAATGATCTTGGTGTCCATAATTTTTTTCACTTTTTTCTCTATCGCCAGCAGTAATATAGGATTAATCTATCTGGGTTTTTTCCTAAAATGTTTGACACCTTGTTTCAAAGGAATTTTGTGTTCCGTTATAGTAGTTTCATAAGTTCTCAATTCATCATAGGACCAAGAAAAAAAATCTTTATATTTTCTAAGCAACTCAGCATACTTACTTTTTATTTTAGGAGGCAGGTACTTAGATAATTTTACCAACCTAGGATTTTCTTTGGTACCTATATCGCAATCTTCAACCTCTTCTAGCTGAGGCTATAAAGTGGACTTCACATGGATATCGTCGTGATTAAATAACCTCTCTAAGGGTATCAAGCCTTTGGGGATTTGATTATTTTTTCAAATAAGCATACAATGATTAGCAATCTTATCTTGAAACTCTTGGGGATCTTCCCCTTCCTGCATGATCCAAGCGGGATCATTTTGGTTTTCTTGGTCGACATGTGTTTTGGAAAAATCATCTACCATTTCTAAAAAATTCTTGATATGTTTATGATCCTCAAAAACCTGCCAATGTTGTATGTTATTCGGTATGGAAGGTCTGTGCCTCATCTCTATATGGTATTTAAGTTTAAAAACTATTGGAGGCGCAAAGGTTGAGGCCTCTTTAGCCAGTGAATCATCCTATTGATTTTCAGTCCTAGGAATGAAATGGAATTTAACCGATGAGAAAAATTTCTCAATTAGATCCCAGGCATAGTTCCTATAATATCTCAACCTTGGGTGCTTAGCTTGGTATTGACGATTAACTTGTTTTATGATCATCTCAACATCACCGTAGACTTCTAAGTTCCTAATTTTTAATTTTTTTGCAGCTTCTAATCCTAGGACTAGAGCCTCATATTCACATACATATTTAGTATAATCTATGTCCCACTATTATAAGAAAAAGGTATAATAAAATCGTCATTGGGTGCCACAAACATCACTCCATCTCCTACTCCTTCACAAGATGAAGCACCATCAAAATACATTTTCCAAACTCTAGGACTATATACATCTTTATTTATTTTCTCTTCTTTTTATTTTTCTTTTTCTTTTTTTTTCTGTACAACTTTCTTCTATACATACATCAATATCATCATCAATAGATAGAATACAATTCCCTAAATCATGATCAGCAATATAAACAAGGTATTTCTTTGGTTTCAACGTATCACTTACCATAAACGCCAACCTCATCTCTCTGTATAAGTGTGTGAACTGTCCTTTGAAAATTGGGATTGTGGCGTATGTCATATCCAATTGAAGGGATCCTCCAAGCTTAGCACCCCAAGACCTGGATAACAACATGCCATACTTTGGGGGTATGTCAACAACAACTACATCCATCAAAATTTCACAAGAACCTGAGCAAGATTAACGACTAGATCTTTTATCATACCCACACATTTTACTTTTCTCAAATTGAACAAATATAAGTCTCCATATGGTCGAGTGATTTTGAGACCTAGTCTCTCCATAATACCTTTGGGCATCATGTTGTGAGAGGCTCTCGAATCTAACATGTAGTTGTGAAGAAGACTATCGTGCACAGTTAAGGTAATATATAAAGGAGTGATGATATCTCTGGCACCTTCAAAGTATGTACCAAAGATTATATTTGTCTTATCATCTTTCAAGTTTATAACATTAGCCTGACTTTCAGTATCTGAAAAATTTATCAATTTAGAAATGTGTTTCTTGTATGCAGGGTTTTTGCTAGTTTGACCAAAGGAATAGGGATTTTGATTTTATTAATTTCGTTTTCTAGACTGAAACTTCATGTAGTCTTGTCAAATTATGTGGTTTGATATTCTATTTTTTTCTTTTTAGTTTTTTTTTTGTGTGAGGTTTTTGTTTCAACCACAAGAACCTCCGCTTTCCTTTTGTTGTTGGTTGGTGTTTCTACTGGCTTTGTCTTGGTAGAATTTGTGTCAACAATCTTGATTTTAGCAGTCTGTTTTTCAGTAGATTTTGAAGTTTCCTCATCTTTTTACCCCCTTGGTAGGATTTTATTTACTAGGGTGGTTATGATATTCCTGTTTCTAGGCCTTAGATTTTACTTCTAGTGGATTTCGGCCATTATATTTTCAGCAATTCCTTGATAAGTTGAATCTTTTGTAATATCATTGTTCTTGTTATTTTCAAATCTGTATTATGTATTTAAGGATTTTTCATAATCTCGTCTTTTCAAATAACGTTATTGACAGTCATCACCAAGATTATTTATGTCTTCTTCTAACTCCTCCAAATCTTGCATGTCTTCTCCTCCTATAAAATTTTCATTTTTGAAGGGGGTTTGAATCTTTTGGTCCTCATTCTTAATTTGTCTTTGTTGTGTTTGAGGGTTAGGATTCCTTCTGAAATCCTTTCTAAGGAAATGATCATTCTTTTATTGGTCCAATTCCATTCTTGAGATATTATTCGGCAATTCTTTAATGATTCTTGCCATGTCGTCCATCTTGTCTTCCGAACACCTCCCAAATCCAGAGGGTCCCGCTTAGTGAGATCTACAGATCTCATTTCCCTCAACAACAGAGTGAAATCGGGATCGAAAGCTGCAACAAAAGTTACTTTCGTTGCAGGTTAAGAAGGTTTAACCTTAGCTGGAATTTTATTATACAATTTATTAAACCTTTGGGTAAAGTCGAGAACTGATTCTGAATTTTTCTTTCTCAGAGCCCCAAACTTAGTTAGATAGTATTGATGACCTTTCCTTTCTCCCCATTATCTGATAAAAGCATTTTACAACTCATCGTATGATCCTATCAATCCTGCTGCTAGACCTCGGAACTAGTTTCTCACCTGTCCTTCAAAGGTTTGAACTAAGAGTCTCGAATAAACATCCTCATGTTCAAGACCAAGGATGTCAGCAAATTGATCAAATAAATTGATGTGTTCGATAGCCAAGTCTCCCTCCCTAGTGAATTTCTATAGATTTTCATATAATTTTCAGGTAGGTCGTGGAGGGGAACTGGGAGTAATAGAGGGGCGTATCTAGTGGCTACCTTAGAAAAAATAATAGGAGGGGGAGGTGGTCTATGACTGGCTCCTCCTCCTCCTGCACCTTCAGCACCACTTGCTCTGGCCACATCCATTGAAACTTTAGGAGATGAAACTTGGAAATTATAAGGGGGATTTTTAAAGGGGTGTGGTAACCCTTCGGTTGTGCTTGGACAGGGTGATATGGCTTCGGGAAACTGATCGTCAAGGAACAAGAAACTTGAAAAAGAGGGACTTTGAAAATAGGGTCTATTTTCTTCGGACTCACAGGGAGTGTATACATGATAACCAATAGGAGTCAAGTCAAGGTAAACAATATATTTTTTTGAGTTATGAGAGATTGGAAATTGAACTTTGAGATGTGAAGAAACGTTGATCGAGGAGGTAAGTGAGATAGATATTTTACTTTTATTGGTAAAAGAAACAGTTGAAAAAGTCTTGACTTTAAAATTGGGTAAGACCAACCTAGGCTCTAGGATTTTAATTCTATCGATGGATGATTTTCCGCAAAGGAATGGGGCATTTGACTTTTCAAGTAGATCCTTAGTATTTGACTATGTAAATTTAGGTTGATAAATATTACTCATCGATGAAGCAATCTATTTAAAGTGTCTTCTTGATTTCAAAATTTTTTCTGGGTCAGATACAGGCGAAGTCTTCTTGATGTCTATATTTTTTCTGGTGTTCTTTTGGTTAAAAGCCAGATTATTAGTCATGGAGTCACCAAGTGAAAGGTGGAAAATATCCTTATAAAGTATTCAATCTTTGTTCACTATCAAAGAAAGAAATTATCAATGTCAATCCTCCCAAGGAAAAATAACTTTGTTTCTTCGTTCCCCGGCAACAGCGCCAAAAATATGTTGTTCCAGAGTTTATACTTAAGGATTTAAAGTATAAATTCTAGGCATCCGAAAAATTAAAGAGGGTTTAAAATATATAAAAATAAAAATAAAACAGCTCTTTAGGAAAGAAGTTATGGTTGATTTATGAGTTGTCTTTGTCTAGCTTCAAATCGTTCATGGATGTTTATCTCATGTTCAATGGCTGCCCATGAACGTTCAAGTTCAACCCAGGTGGTGGTAGTTTCTAAGATAGTATTAAACAATGTTAAAGAAATGTTGGTCTGATCTGTGAGACTGGGTTCAATGTTGGGTTGTCTTCCAACAAGTACAGTCATGGAGGAAAATAAGTTTTAGAAGATCTTTTATTTTTAGGTTTGTTGTTTTTATTTTAGATTATATGAGAAAAGTTCCTAAATTTAAATTAATAACCTAACAATTTCAGAGGTCGTTTCCCGTATCTGAGTTAAATAAAAAATAATGAATATGATGAAAGAAAACATAAAGCTATTTAAACAATGTAAGGCATCAATCATGGAAGAATCTCACTTTGTGACAAAAGAAGAAATTAGACGAGTAACCTTCAATCAAGCATAGAATATGGTAATCTAAATAATTCACAGGTCTTGTGTCTGCTAATAGAAAATACAGAGGAAAATCTGCAAAAGATCAGATGACTAAATAAGCATATAACCACACTAGATGTTGTATTAAGTTGTAGTTAAAAATGCATCAAAGATATAAAAGAAATGATGTTGAATATGAAGAAACAAAAGAACACATAACTCAAGCTTGATGGAATATGGAGTCTCCGAATTTCATTTGTATTAATTATGGTGAAGGAGAAATTTATCTACTACAATTGGCCAAGAAAAATCATTCTCTAAGTATTTTGAAATTATATTTATACAAAGGTTCTCAACCCTAGACGATTGGAAATTTCCTTACTCTTAGATATTTAATGGTTACAAAAATAAATACTTTGACCATTTTACTGGTTTCTTTTCTAACTTCTTACATACACCGGTATAACGGGCAGCATGTATCATTTCATCATTTCTTTGAAACACTTGCTTCACTTGTCTCAAGACACTCAACGCAATTTCTTATCAACTGTGCTAATCTTCATGAAATCTATGACACATCCTTTGCCTCAAAAAAATATAACTTCCTCTAAATTTTTGGCAACCTGTGCTAAATCCTTTTATCCTCAAATTTTACTGATTGCAACTGTAAGTTTGGCTACACCAGCCATTTGTCCATTTTTGCAACATTGACCTATATCAACTATGAAATTTCAATATGAGCTTCATTCAAGAACTATTTTATGTTCAGTTGATGCCTTACAACATTGATTTGTCCTAGTAGTCTAGGACAATCACATTTTCCAATGCCTAGCGATTTTTTTATCCAGTGCATCGAAGGTCTCTTCACAATCTTCCTTAATTTCTTTGGCCATTTTATTACCTTCAGCTATATTCTCCTCCCATACCTTTAGCATGATATGGCCCCTAATTTGTTCAGCGATAGACAACCTAGGAGTTATTGATAACTCTTCTTTAGCAGAAAATATCATTGCTTTTTGAAAAGCGACCCAGGCTGCAGTAGCCTCTTTTTCTCTGAGAACAATTTTATCTAATGATTTTCCAATCTCCTAGAAATAATCTTGGGTGATTCCTACTTTAGAAAATAGACTTTGTAGTGTTGTTTCTAGTTTCTGATGCACTTCCAGTGCCTGGGCTTGAAACTTTGTTACATTTACAACCTGGATTTCAGTAGAACTCAACTTAGATTGCAGTTTCCTTACCAATTCCTCTTGCTGGATGAATTTCCCTTGACTGGATTGTGTCTTCTTATACATCTCATCTATACTAGACTTAAGTAGCTGAATATCCTGTTTGTCAGCAGCTCTGGCCTGTTCTAGTCTGTTATTTATCTCATCTCTAATATTTTTCTCTATATTTCTTATTTGACTTTGCAATTGGGCTATCATTTGATTCCTTTGTTTCGGCCTTGCTTTCAAATTATCAACTGAAAACAAGTTGGTCATAGTGAAAGCTCCCAAAGAGCCTCCTACCTCTGTGGCAAAATCCTCCTCTTATAGATTTTGTCCATCCACAAGTATCATGTGCTTTTTGACCAATGTACCTTCTTTCAGGTGCATTTCTTGTTTCACTACATCTTTTCCCTTTTTTCTGAAAAAGAAGTCAGAGGAAAGTATTTCTTCAATATATATTGTAGTAAGGTCACTTACGTACATAGGTATGATATGGGGAGTCCCAAAACTTGACTGTAAAGGGGTCAATGTTATAATAGGACTACCTAAATCTGTGAATTGTGTTCCTTCTACTGTTTTGGGGGTATCGGCAGGAATAGTTGACAATAAAGGAGAAGCCATTTGATTCAGTTTTAAAGGTGTCTCAAACTTAGAATCTATTTTAGACCCTAGATGTTCTATCTGCGAAGTTTCTAATCTTTGTGAAGACACTTCAGGATTCTTTGTATTTTCCTCTGTAGTCCTTTTATCTAAAGACTTTGGTTCAAAACCTGGAGGTATACTTTCTTGTTTTGAAGGAGGGATTATCAATTCTCCCTGAAGTATCTTGGGCAACCCAGCTCGTGTGTGCTTTTGGAAACTGAGAAAGTTGGCCTATAAATCAAGAGGTAATGCTTGGACTCTGTCTAATACTTCCTCATAAGCTCTGATTCCTTTAAATATGTCATCGCAGGGGGAGTCTTTATGCTCATATGTGTTCATATTGCAATGAGCTAGATGATTTACCACAATTTGATATGGATCATGCTTTCTAAGTTCAAGATCTACCAGTTTAATGTCCTCTAACATTGCATCTTCTACCTTGTAATGACCAAAATTTAGCAGTGAATACCTCCCAATCTGTATAGGAAAAGCTGGACAAAATGTCTTATGGACTGCTTTTAACTCTTTACCATTGTCTCTTGTTATTATCTGGTATGCCACTTCTCTTCACACTAGTCTGTCAGGGAGAAATTTTGGGAGAGCATGAGGGGGAATTGAACATCCGAAGACTCTGACATAAAAGAAATTCTCTTATATAAACCAATCTGCAATTGTTTTGAGGTTTCCCATGATTTTCTCTGAAATCTGAGGGGGTGGGTATCCATACAATATTTGGTTCACAGGAATCACTACGTAGTGACAGATTTTGTAAAATAAATATTTTTCTTTTTCTTCCCATAGTTTAGAGTGATAGAAATGGATGGGTTCTGTACAAGTTGGATTCCATCTCCAATTCATCAATGGGAAAGGGTTCATATAACAGATAGCATCCATGACATACGTTTCCACATAAAAGTATGCAGGTTGGCATTTTGACTTTGCCATTTGTTACTCAACAATCTCCTTGGTCAGGTTATCTGATATAATCTTATCTTAATCGAAGGTGAAACCCTCAGCTACCTCATGTATAATTGGCACCCATTCCACTGGGAAATGGGTAGGGCTTTTCCTCCCAAATAGTCTACATAACATCATTTCTATATGGACCATATATTCATTTAACGATGTTGTGGCATAAACACCATGGGTATCAGTTCTAAATTTCGATGGAATTCCCCACCATGCTTTGATTATATCTGGATAGGTTTGGTCAAATTGTGTACACTCCTTTCATTGAAGCTCTTCTACGAATTCAGAATTATAAATATATTTAGAAACAAGGGATAGCTTGTACATTACCTGTGTTAAGCCCTAATATTGGCCCATTACCCCTTAATTGGGGCATATTATATTAGTAATTTTATTTTATTTATGTCGGCTTTAGGCCATTAGTTGTAATTATACCTCCTAGTCTCC
>JZKD02S0022143.1:362987-374268 GCA_000966675.3 Picea glauca
ACTTTCCACCTCTACTAGACACATCCGACATGGCAGAACAACTCACACCAACAGAGTTAAATCCAGACTGCATGGAACAAGCCAGAAATGATCAGATCATGGATACACAGATCAACCACACCTAAAAACAAAGGATACCACTATATCGAGTTGTCAAAGCAGGCCAACTCCCTCACTAAGGCAAATGGCTCGCCAGGGACCAAGTTCAACAGAAGTTTCCTCATCTCATGGGGGAACTCAACGCAATGGGGACCATTGCTTCCTAAGGAGGGAGCATTGATACCACTGATCCAGATTTATGTAGGAACACAATGAAATATAGAAATAAACATAAACACAGAGATGCAGCGGAAATAAGACTTCATTTCATTAATAACAAATGACTGAAATATGTTTACAGACAGAATGGAAATAAACTAGCTAGGGTGCTGGTAGCTTATCTCTGAGAAGAGATGTGACTGCTACTCGCATCCATGAGAAGATGATTACAATGAGGCTCTAGATGCCTTTTTACAATAGATTATAATTCCAAAAGTCATAGACATCCAAAAACCTAACCCTAGGAGATGAAGCGCCAAAAGTCATGTGGGCCCCGTTTGGATAAGTTAGTACATCAACTTCTCGGGATCGTAACTTTTGCATACGATCTTCGTTTTAGGCGTGTGATAGCTTGTTGGAAAGGTATCATCGAGGAGATTCATTTTGGTGGCTCAATAATGCCTTGGGATATCACTTAGAAGCTATATCTCAAAAAACCTTCATTTAGGCCCTCAAAATGGCCCCGGAAGTTAAAACCTACTAAAAATAGTAAATTGCCAAAATTACCAGAAAATTGTTTTGAGCCAGTCAAAAAAGGTGGGTGGCCAGCGATATCCACCTGGATCAACACAATAGAAATTTTCTATCTTGTTCATAGGGGTCTAGTATCCAAGAGGAAATCCACTTGTCCGCAGGGGAATTCTCCTATAACACAAATTGGAGACTCCACTAGGGAGGAACTTTTATTTTTGATTCCTTTCCTAGGTCTTTTTTAATCCTTTGCTCACCTTTAAATCGTATTCATGTTGTGTCTCTAATCCTTAGATGTGTTTTTGGCTCTTGGATTCATCTTACACACTGAATATTTGCATTTTTCCTGAGTTTGTTTTATTTCTGGGAAACATTTTGAGTTCTGAGAGGCCAACGCTCCCCTACCTTTACCACCAGGGCGTTGGCACTCTCTTGCAAGATCCCACAAAGTGTTGCAACACTCTAGTACCCTTGACACCAGATCATTTCCCCTTTTTATGCAAAAATCTTCTTGGGAGTAGTTTTTCTCAGTCTTCTTTTTGTTGATTCATCTGCCCAGGGTTTATGTTATCTTAGTATGTCCTTGTTTATCCTCCAATTATTGGATTTCTAAGGATTAATGATGTCTTGTTTGGATTTTTGACATCTATTTTCCTTGCTTTGAGTCACTCTTCTTCCCTAAAATTTGGATTCGATCTGCTTCTTTTTCACTTATCTGATAGACTGAAAGTTGTTGTAAGGAAATTCAAAGATCTTTTCACTATTTCATTTTGATCTTTGAGGTCTTTTCTCCAAGCATTTCCTCCTGTCTGGATTTGTTTTTCTTTTGTCTTGTTTGATCACAATGAGGGTGTGTTTTTTTTTATGTGAAGTCTGCTTCTAGTTTGCTTAAATCTCACAGATCTTGAATTTTGATTAACATAGGAAGATTTACATCAAACTTATTATCAGTCACATATAAACATTTTATCATTGTATCAGATTTTTGATTGAGGACTATTGCATGAGGTCATTGCATCTTAGTGTTTGAAAGTGAAAGGAAAATCCTTCTCCATCCCTTAAATAGACATTCATTGAAAGAAAATATTGCTTATCATTTCTTATGCATGTTTTGGGAATTGAGTCATGATATCATCAGTTTTCACTCTCATACACCTCTGAGTAAACAACAGCCTTAAAATCAAGTGCTTAACTAAAATTCATCAGACATGTTTACATTTTATGTTAGCAAACCTGCATTATCTTAAGGTGTAGGGATTTGGAATAGGTTGAAAGGATAACTTTCCAAAGCTGTCAAACAAACATAGAATATTGTGTTAGGGAGCGGTGAAATCCAATTGCTACATTTTGTCCCGGGAAGCCCTTCTTACATAAGGTTCAAACCTGAGGTCACATTAAGACTGGCAAAGTTACTCACTCTGCTTTATTGGTCTTGGTGTAGATATTGCGCATACTATGGGGGTCTCTTTAAGGTATACCTGCAATGATGAGTGGAAGCCTTTCAAGTTGATTCTGGGCCAGATACCCTACCCTTGCACGTGGATCAGACTGTCGATTGTTTCCCCAAGCATTATTGTTGTATTTGGTAACCTTAGTGGCCTATCTCTTTAGGGTATTTACACAAGGTGACTGTGGACGGGCAAGTATTCACGGTACCTGGAATTGACGTTGGCAAAACTCACTTGGGCTCCTTGGAGGGTATACCCACGATTATGTGTTGGAGCTTGCACCAAGGCATAAGTCCATTAAGCAGGTCATCAACGGAACTTTTCCACACGCTCTATCTCATCCCCTTCTTACTTTGTTCTCCCGATGTTGGATTTCATCACCAACTAGTGTGCTCATTGTGAGAAGGTTTTGTTAGCTTGTTTGTTTACTAGATTTTTAGCATGTGTTGTTTGTTCTCCCAAGAAGAATCTAGGTTGGATCTTTATTTTTTTATGGTGTCAGTTCCCGGAATGACCAATGAAGGAACCCCTTTGCTAGGGGAAACCTTTTTTTTTCCTTCTTATGGAAATGTTGGTCCTCCTTACATTGCTACTTTGAGCCTTCCAGGTCTCACAATTGGGTTACCGGTATGATCGTTTTCCACTCTGATGATCTCAAATGCAGGTGCTTCAGATGTAAGCACACCACCCACACATCAACCTCATGTCGACCTTTCTCCTTCTTCACCCGTCAAGTCTCCTTCTGTTTCTCTTTCTTCGCCTAGTGAAAGATCTAAAGTGAGTAGCCAGGTTGATAAGAAGAAGAAGAAATGAAAAGAGAACAACAGGAACTAGAAAGGGACTAAGCCTCCAACTACATCAGATGTTGGATCCAAGCAACCAGCTACTATTCATTTTACTAGGAGTGTTGATAAGGTCGACAAGACTCAACCGAAGAATCTGAAACCCAAACTCCCTTACAGTATTTGTAAGGGTGACCACTTTCTAATGGATTTCCCTGGTCTTCCCAAGGTCTTAGAAATGTGTTCCTCCATGTCATCGGCCCTTTCTCGACATGTTGGTGACACCCCGTCAACTAGTGACATTAAGGTTGGTAAGAAGAAGACAACTGTCAAATTTCCTTGTATGTTATGTGAAGGTGATCATTATTCTCACCTTTGTCCTTGTATGGATGAGGCTTCTTCTATTTTGGAAAAGATTCAACTCCCAATTGATTATCGTAATATTTCCCCCAACCCATCATTAGTTTATGGAATGGTCAATACAGTTCCATCCCCGGTCAGTCTGGTTGATCAAGTGGTCAATCTAGTTTCATCCTCGGTTGAACCACTAACCAAAGTAGTTGATCCAGTTCTGTCATCGATCAGCCCCACTTTTCATTTGAAAAGTGAAACCCAAGTGACTGATCCAGTCCTGTCATTCATCAGTCCCACCCTTCATCTGAAGAGTGCCAACATGGTCAACCCCACTCCTCCTCTGACGAGTGCCAAATTTGTTTCTCCGGTCCCTTCATCAGTCAGTCCAGTTGATCATGTCATCAATCTGGTCACATCCTTAGTTGAACTAGTTGACAAAGTGATTGATCTGATCCCATCTTCAGTCAATCTTGCTCTCCTGTTAGATATTGAAACCCAAGTGTTCGATCTGTTTCCAGCTTTCGACCCCATTATCTCCTTGGAGAATGAAACCTAAGTGGTCGATTTGATGTCATTATCAATTGATCCTACTCTCTCGTTAGAGAGTAAATATGATTATGCCCATGTTTTTCTTGTTGATACAGAATCTACCGTGTTGGGGGTAATTCCTCCTTCTCCCACGAAAACCCCTCCAAGTAATAAGACCATCCTTTTTTATTGGGGTGTGCTAACTGGACCTCGTCTTCCCTCTCACATTCCCTTCAATATTACAGTACAATTTTGTGGTCGGGACGTTCCTCATGTGTTGATACATGAAGGTTCGTCCGTTAGTATTTTTTCCTCTATTGCTTGGCAAGATTTGGGTTATCCTCAGCTTGTGTCGGTTACCCAGACTCTGTTCGCTTTCAACAAAAGAACCAGTCACCCTTTAAGGATCCTTCCTCAGTTTCCCATAACTTTGGGAGGGAAAACTGTCTTTATTGATGTTATGGTAGTCCAGGACCCCTTGGATTTCGATTTACTCCTTGGGCGAAATTATGTCTATGCCATGAAAGCTATTGTGTCCACTCTTTTTCATGTGATATATTTCCCATGTGATGGAAGAATGGTGACTATTGATCAACTTTCTTTTTTTGGCCCTAACTTGACCATCAACCCAATGACCTACCTAAATGGGTCTTATATGCAGTCGGTATCACCCCTGCCACAGGTCAATTATGTGGCATTATCTCCCATGACTTCAACTTCAAATGACTTGGATCTGGTAGTTGACATGGTGATCTCTTCGGTAGGGATATTGGAGCCTGATATCCTTACCCCTGTCATGGCCCTCGACATGTGTTCCTTCCAGAGAATTCTTCTTCCATCCAGTGAAGATATCTTGGAAGCCATGACCAAGTTTTGTCCCTTGACATGGTGTCCTTCCAGAGCGTTATCCTCTTGGAATCCATGATAAAGAAGAGCTAATGAGAACAGTTTTCCTCTCTATGGAAATCTCATTAAAAAATGAAACAGAGGCTATGAGTATAGTTTTTCCTCTCTGTGTCAAGCTCGTTAAAAAATGAAACAGTCACCTCTCCTGTCAATTCAAGTCTTTTGCTAGATCTAGTAGATGTCGAGTCAAGTCTTTCGTTAGGTCTCGTATTTGAACCTTCATTTCATCCACCTGTATCATTTTTCTCCATCTAGTACATAAATTGGTGACAACCTAAAAGTCGGTGGATGAATTAAAGCTTGGGGGGCATGTCTCCAGCCTTTGATGATCATTCTAGAGTTAAGCCACTAGCTTTTCAAGCAGGGTGCATACTGAGCTTAGTCTTTTTTCCTTCTCATGTTCGTAAATACATGAGAATGCAATTGAGTAAACTTTTATCTATTTTTTGAACTCGCATGGATACACAAAAAAGGAACCCCCTGGAGTCTCCTTTAAGCACTTTTCAGACACTCTAAACATGAAAATATTTCTGAGTGATCTTGCTTCCTTTCCCACTCATTAAAAGGTTTTAAAGGGCGTCTTTTGAGTGATAATTTATCTCTTTTTGAGCCTCACAAGACTAACATTACGAAAAAGGACAACCCTAGAGTCATCTTTAAGTTATTTTTAGACTCTCTAAATATGAAAAATCATCGAGTTTACCTTCTCTAGACTCGTTAAACAATCATACATTGAAGGGCCCATACGGGACTGAACCCTTACTTCTTCTAGTTCATTAAACAAAGGAAGAGGGACTTACTGAAGGTGATTCATATCGATCATGTGTTACCCTCCTTAAGATAGTTAAATTAAAAAGAGGTACTCATCTATCTAGATGGGGGGGGGAATTGAAGGAAGCAATCCAAGCAGTTTTTGAGAACATTACCAGTAACTCTTACAGTCACCCTTGAACATGGCACTTTGTCTTTGCATACATCTTAATCCATTGAACCTCTACACTAAACCAATCCTCTGATTTTCTTTACTCCTTTGGGTCACCCAACGAAAGTCACAATATCCACTGCATCATCATGTTTTGGTCCATGTCATGTTTCTGTTGGTGTGCCTTAGTGTTCAAGGGAAGTATCTACCTCAAGAGTCAACCATAAAAAATATCTTGTTTCAATACTCATGTCATTCCATGTTCATTTGATCTACCAATTACATCTCTGTGTTAGTTTCGTGTCGTTGATGGGGGATACACCAAGGCCCTCCTTCGATGAGTCTATTCCTGTCGAATTCAGCACATTATCCGGGAACTAGACTTAGAAACCAGTTAGTACATTAGGACCTGCATGCCTCAATGGTAGGCCTCCTCACGTCCGATAGTGGGTTTACATCATTGACCTCTGATCAGATGATTCCACATATGTTCGACTTCATCTCATCCATTCACATTCATTGGAATGTACTAGAGTACCTTGGGAATCATTGACATCAATGGTAATTTCCCTCGCGCTTGTTAACGGTTTACCTCATTGACCAGTAATCAAGTGGTTTATGCCATGTTCGACATCAAGACATCTATTCACATGGTTGGATTTGTACTACATCGGGATCAGTAACAAGACCCTGGTTTGAGTCATCACTCTTATATGTACTTTGCCCAGGTTGCGACGGAGTTTCTTTTGAACATTGACACATATACTGTCACATAGATCCACTTTGTATTGGTTCATGGCTATGTCTTGTTGTCTCATAGATCCACAGTGTATTTTTCATGGTTACGATCAGTTCATGTCATGAAAGTATAGATCCACATTGTATCTTTGGTGGCTATACTCTTTGTTAATATAATTATGGATCCGCAGTGTATCTTATGACAACCATACCTTGCAAGTCTTTATCACCCAAGCATAGGTATGTCTTCCTTGGGTTTGAAACATGTCATAATATTAGTTTGATGGTTGTGTGCAGATTCTTCCAAGTTCTCTGAGTCCATACCCTTTCTCAAAATATTCTACAAAGTACTTCAGTCATTAGTTTTTGTCTTCTAACTTCGTACTTTGGGGGGAAATCTGTTACACATCAAAATTACTCACTTCAATAGTGTTGCAAGTGTCATCATTACAAGTGTCGTAAGTGCCGCATATTGACTGCAAGTGTCGTAAGTTTCAAAAACATCATACTGTCATTTTTCCTATGTCGTGTCTCTAACGACATCACAGGGACACTTATGACACCTTCAAAGACTGGTTTAAGGAAGAGAAATCATTTGATGAAGAGTACAAGGAATTTTCCATGGAAAAAACCACTTAAAAGTCAACTTTAGAGGACAGGGCTCCCCTACCCACTATCAGGGAGTGCTAACATTCCCTAGCCTTCTTTGGGGGAGCGTTCCAACACTCTTTGCACCCTTTTGGGGGAGCACTGAGATATTTTAGGAAAAATTTGGGCAGCGCTCCCCTAACCACTGTCAAGGAGTGCTAGCGCTCCCTAGCCTTCTTTGCGGGAGTGTTACAACGCTCTGTGTACCCTTTTGAGGGAGTGCTGGGCTGTTTCAGGAGATCTTTGATTGTTCAAAAAAATCAAGGAAAAATCCCCCTCATCTTTAGAGTTTGTTGGATTCGAATATGAGGTCAAGGCTGGTTCTTAGGGAGGATCCACAACTGAAGGATAAATATCCTCAACCTATCCCAAGAATATCTAAGGAGGTTGGGTATCTCCAAGCTTATATAAGGAGGCCTTCTCATGGTAAAAGCATATGGGGACATTGTAAGGCATCAAACTTATGATCTCATAAGGGAGATATCATTGAAGCATCATCATTTTGTGTGGATTATTTGAGAAAGGGTCTGGACAAAGAGAGCTTGGTGAAGTTGCTACATATACATCTATGGTTGTAAGCACTTTTATTTGTTTTCATTAATATAAATATGCGCTTGGAATGTTTCCTTTAAGTTTGTGTATGTTTCATGAACTTGTTTCTTTTTATAGATCCATTATGAAGCTAATCATGGTAGAGTAGGAAGTATGTTTCGTTATTGTTGCTCATTGTATTGCAGGACCTTATGAAGAACTTGGAGATCAATATGAGCCTGGATCGAGCAAGGACAAATGTTGGTAAAGGTATTTACCTTTCTTTCTTCTTCTTCCTTGAATAGTTTAGCTTCATGAAAAGGAATATCAATGTCCACAATAGCACTTTTTTGTCTTGGTCATAGGGGTCTAGTAGCCAAGAGGAAATCCACTTGTCCGCAAGGGGATTCTCCTGTAACACAAATGCACCTATAAAAAATTGAACAAATCACAATGTCAATATGTGTCTAATATCATGACCATTAAAATATAAAATAATATAGATGTACTTACAATTCAAATGTGCATTGCAAAGTTAAAAATTATGTACACAAAGATATTATTACTAATTTGTTGCAACCAATCCCTATGTTTAGTGCCTCCTCTTCTTCACATGGGTAATGATCAGATGCACCATATCTCTCTAAATTGGTCAACAATCCAACTGTTGGGGCATATTATCTTTTAAATGATCAGGATAATGCATGCTTCTACCATTCAACCGTCTTAAATCTTTCTTGTCACTTTCCCATTTCCTCCTTTTATGTTCATACAATGCAACCCACGGTTGTGTTGCCTCCAAATTTTAAATAATGAATTTATTGATGGCATCAATTTCTGAATTCGTTGATGTATTCATGAAATCAAACCAACATATAGTACATATGAGATCATGAAAATATACATTATGAAGTTCAGTCTGAATAGTTACTGTGTAGAAATTTGACAAACGATAGGTCACTTACTCTTTATCAAGCGCCTTTTTCCATTAGTTTGGAGAAGCTCACCTTCTCTTTTGTATTCATCCCTTTCGTCATCCCAAATCACTACAACTGTTGTGTTGTCGATCTACTTTATGTACTCACTAGCATAATAGAAAGACTCATATGATATGTACCCCTCTGCCATAGACCCCTCAGGTTTTTCCCTTTGACGAACAAATCCTTTCAATTTCTTCATGTACCTCTCTAAAAAAACATCCAACGACAAGAGACCACCCCGACTAATTCAACCTCATCTACTAGGTGATTTAGAAGATGAACCTACAAGTCCATGAAACTTGACGGTAGTTCTGTCTCAAACATACAAACAATCTCATCTATCTCTTGATGCCATCGTGGAATGCTAGCCATATGAATCTCCTTTGATGTGATCCAACATACAAATGAAGATAATTTAGATATGACGGATCGTAGGTCATGGGGGAAGTCATGGTTCACACACCCACGCATGAGCAAAGGATAATGACACTACAAAGTAAACACATAAAAATTAATTATGATTTATCTCATGGCATAAAAATAAAAATTACAAATAATATCATCATATTTTTTACATACATCGTACCTTTAGAAGGTTCAAATGGCCATCTGATTTCAACCCCGACAAATGGTCTTGATGCATACTGAAGAAACGTCGTAGGGAAGACCCATATAAAGAAGGAAGCTTCATGCATAATATAAATTCCTTTGCCAAAGAAAGATCTTATTTCTTCAAAATCCATGGGACATCACCTTCTTTGACATACCAAGAGGGACCAGCCTCTCCTCTACTTTCTTATCTTGGCCAATGTTTCTTTTTATTTTTTGAAGAAATAAGATCTCTCCTCACAGCCAATGTGTCACTTTATATCAATGATATGTGCATCCATAAAAACATGAAACATTTTTAAATATATTCATGGGATCTAATAAGTGGGAAATCTTAAGATGCTCCCAATATGGGAGCTCGTAAAAGATAGATTTCCTTTTCATCCCAATGGGAAAATTCTCAACATAGGTGTCAAAGAATTTTAGATCATCAAACATAGGATCCTCGTTTGAATGGAACATTTTGTAATCTCCTTCTCCTTCTCTCTCTCATATGCTCTAATACATTATGTTGGTGTCATTATTGCAGGCCTTTAGTTTCTCTCTGGTTTACCATTGAAAGTGGATGTTGCTCTTATATAAGGGTGTTCTTCTGGGAGGAATACCCTCGAGAAATTGTACATTGGTTTACATAGGTTGTTGGACCACCTAGACTTCAGAGAAGGTCCACAACATTTACATCCATGATAGCCTTTAGTTACAAGACCTGTGAAATTATTGTATACATAGCACGTTAGTGTTTAAGAATAGAATGTCAATCATAGCGAATTAAATATGAAAATAAATATTGTTACGTATATAAACAAATCAATAAACATGTTAATTACCATAGAAAACTCCTAAGCCTAGATAATCATGTGTGGTGTAACAACATATTCCATACCATGTAAAACTCCTCTATGTTGTGATGGGTCTTAATACATCGTATACATGTATACATTCCCATAATGCCTTCAATTCATCCACCAATGGTTGTAGGTAGACATCCATATTCTTCACTTGTCTTCTACCAGGGACTATACGAGCCAACATAAAATGTTCATTCTTCACGGACAACCATGGGGGGATATTGTTATTGATCACTACTACAGGCCAAACAAAATAGTTGGTGTTTTGGAGGGAATATGGGTTCATTTCATCCATTGCTATGCTAAGTCATAGACTTCATACTGCATCCTTGAATTTTTCTGGCCATGTATCCTCTATATGCTTCATGGCTATTGAATATGTTGGGATTCACATAACTCTTGACTCACTTATGTGTGAGGCATGCAATCCCTGCAACATAGTTAATTATTTGCAATGAATGAGCCTTTGAATCCTTAGTATTATAGGCTATGCATCAATATATTTTGAGGACCATGTGATTTACCATTTTTGTTTGATTTATGGTACCTACCATGCCCACATTTAGGACATATCTCTTTGTCTACATATTATCCTCTATATGATATATACTTAACACCCAAAATTTTCAACAATTGCTTTGCCTCTTCGCAGCTACCAGGAAAAACATTATCACTAGGAAGAACCTTATGTTTCAATATCCGGAAATTAGTGGGAAATTGAAATGTACAAGGTCATTTAACATTTATAAATGCAACCATTTATAATATTGATTATGCCATAAGATTTATCAAAATTAATATAAGGCACTTGTTGGTCAATTACCTCAATATTTCCGAGAAACATTTGTTTGACATGCCAAACTTTGCTTTCATGTTGTACAGTAACATTGTTGTCCCAATTTGGGTAGACTTTGACTAGGCACTAGGTCCAAAGAGAGGAGTGGTGGAAGTAGATTTTAGGATTTCAAAAATGGTATCACTGATATGAGCATCATCCCCTAGCTCATCGTTTTGGAATGTGTCTAACAACATTGTCTCCATGGAAGTCGTATCTCGTAAGTAATCATCCATACCAACCTCATTTTTATTGTCTCCATTTCCAACTTCTGAAGAACTATTGTTGTTGTAGTCATTCATAATTGGTGAATATGGACGTAGAGGGAATTGAATAGGTGGTTGATTCAACCATTCTTGGTAC
>JZKD02S0022144.1:0-26740 GCA_000966675.3 Picea glauca
CCTTCAATGTGCCCATATTTCCTACAATGTTTTGTAGCTGTTGCTATTAAAATTCTTACGGGACGTCTGAGGCAACATTTCTTACAAGGGAAATAACATCTACCATCACCCTTTTCACCCTCTTTACTTTTTTCCCCACCTCTAACAACATTCTGCGACATTCTTTCGCACAAAAATACCCTTTTAGAATCGTCGCTTTTATAGCAAGATTTTCGCAACATCTTTAAATCGTCAAATATTTATAGTCCAATTTTAGGTCACGATCGTCGCAATTGCGATGACTGTGACCTAAAAATATATATATTTTTTATCTATTTATTTGTTATTTTTAATGGTCAATTTTAAAGTTAGGTCAGTTGTCTCTCTTACGACGAACGCTGACCATATTAATTTAAACAAACTAGATGCGTTGCTCTTGCGACGAACGTTGAACATATTAATTTAGTCAAAGTACATGCATCGAGATAGCGATGAATATAGAGTGGATTTAGAAAAATTGAACTTTTTCTCTTGCATGTTGCGACGAAAGAGTACTTTTGTCGCAAGTGGTCGTTGCAAATTTTTCAATATGTAGTAGTGAGGAAAGGGGATAAATCAACTAAGCTACAGGTCGAGGTAGATACTTTATGCATTTTACTAGTGATATGATGTCATTATATTGTTGTTGATTATTATGTTGATAGTATGCTACTATGTTGTTAGTATGTTGCTGTTATTATGCTGCTATGCTATTAGTATCCTGATGTTATTAGCTTGTTGTTTATTATCATGCTGTTGTTGATTATTATGTTGGTATAAAGAAAATAAAAAAAAGGAAAACAATGAACTAAATTGAAATTAAGGTCTTACAACCCTCCCCTCTCTTATGGATTAATTATTCCCCACCTCTATCCATATCCCTTAGAAACTGGCATCACATTTTATTTATTAAAAATTCAAAAATACATTTCACATATACATCGCTTGGACATAGCCATACATTTATATCTACATTAAGAATTAATTAAACTGGGGATTATAGCGAGGATGTTAAAGTCCAAAGACACATGAAGAGGAAGAGTACATGCCCCATGTTTCATATGCTAGTGCAGTTGGTATTTTGATGTATATAATGGTCTGTACTAGACTGAACATTGCACATGCAGTGTGAGTTTTGACAATGTATATGTCAAAACCAGGGAAGGGGCATTGAGCATAAGTAAAGAGGGTTTTCAGGTATTTGCATGGAACTAATACTTATGGATTGTGCTACCAAGGAAGACCAGGATTGGAAAGAGTGTTGAACATACATGGCTTTGTTGATGCAGACTGGGCTAGAGATATGGATCTTACAAGATCTACAAGTATGTGTTTAAACTATTTGGAGGAGCATTATGTTAGATGAGAAAAAGACAAGTTGTAGTGGTACTCTCAACTGAAGAAGATGAATACATGACAACCACTCATGCAATAAAGGAGGTAATATGGTTATAGATATTGTGTTCATGTTTTAGGTTGGCACAACAAGCTGTAAGGATAGATTGTGACAGTCATAGTGCAATCTTCTTAGCAAAGAACCCAAATTATCATTCAAAGAAAAAGCATATTGATGTTAAATATCACTTTGTGAGAGACATGATTTAAGACATAAGATGTTGTTGATGAAAGTGGACACTTTGAAGAATTTTGTAGATTCATTGACAAATTCTGTGAGCACTGAGAAGTTCTCTTGGTGTAGAGTAACAATGGGCATTGATGCCCTGGATTGTTGAAAATGTAATCCTATGACCCCCTGTATGCAAGGAAAACACCAAGTGGGATAATGTTGGGTACACGTTATATTCTTTTCATGACCAACCCCATGCGTTGCGTTGTGTCGGGCTTGCAGGAGGGTCAAAGGGGGGGCATCAACCCCTCCCTGGGGTTGTAGATTAATTCAGGTTAATGGATTAGGGTTTTGGATGCCACATGATCCGATATATTTTGTATTGTAGACAATGAATATTGATGATGAATAAGAATTAGAGGTGAATATCTAAACAAGTTGTTGATTTTCTTGATTTGGGTTTCTAGGGAAAAATCTCTGTGTAATGTGTGTGTGCCATTGTATCTTTTTTGTTTTTATTAAGAATTCATTAGAAAGAATTAATTGTACAATGTTAAAATCTACATAAACCTCAAAATCAAACTGCTCATGGTTATGATGGTATCACAAAAAGCGCAATTGGGCATTCTGGTGAAGCAGGTCAAAGGAATCGAGAGACAACATGTTACTCCACCACTCGGTCGACATAAGGAAGCTTCTACATCAGTCACCTAATCAAAACAACCATGAATTAAGTTAACTTTGGTCCCAACATTTTAGAAATTAGAATACCATAATCTCCCTCCAAAGTCACGAGGAACCCTGGAGTAGCAAGATAAGGACACATAGCTACTATATCTCTTTGTTATTGTTATTTGTTTGTAAAATTTTCATATTTTACTTTTTGCACTGCCATATTCTAGGTAGTACATTAAAGGAAAGATGCCATATTGTAATATCACCTTGTACTCCTCGACTATAGTTCTTTTATTAAAATCATTTTCCCATTGTTTGTTAAAAAAATTTTTTACATTAAAAAATAATTAATTTGAAAAAAGAATCCATAAAAAATAAAAACAAAAAACTATTTTCTTACAATTAAAAATAATGTAAACACAATTAAAAAAATAAAAATAAAAATGAATTAAAAATATATTCCAAAAAAAAACTCAAGCACACAAAATTTGTTTTTTTTGAAAAAGTAACCTCAAACACACACAAAAAAAAAATAATTAAAAAAACCATGAAATAAAACTTAAAAGACAAAAAAACTTAAAACAAATGTCTTGAAAAATTAAAAAAATAATAATAAATAACATAATTTAAAAATAAAAATAAAAAAACAAAATAATAAAAAAATAAAATTAAAAAAATAAAAACAATAAAAAGAAATTAACCAACATAGATCTATCTTAACTCAGGATTTATCAAGCACCTAGAGGGATCCAATTTCTCTAGGTGAAAACTGAAAATCTCTTTTAGAGTGCAAAACTTGAGGAAAGGTTAAAGGTTTTCACCTCTAGAGATTTGTTCCCTCTCAACACTTGATAGATCTATGGTTAAGATGGATATATGTTGGTGGTACTATATATGTGTTTTGAATATTGTGTCGATTGATTAATTAAGCCGACTTGATTTTTATATGTGTTTATTTATTTATATATATTTTAATTTTTTATTATTATTTAATATTAATTTATTATTTTGTGGATCTTTACCATTATTTTAGTGCGTTATGTTACATGGACATATCTCCCATACTGGACTATAAAGGCCTTTCGACTTAATAAATTAACAAAAACCAAAACCCCAATTTAAGGAGGAAGACGATTATCTTATTAATATGGTTTAAGACAACCAATGAAGAGAATGTGAAAATGAAAATGCATTTAAAAAATCATCCAAAACTTATATGACTTATATGGAAGAAATATCAATAACCCATAAAATTAGGGGAAGTTGGTTATAATGCATAATTTATGGCTTATTCTTTAAGCTTATGCAATCCATCAATTATTTAAATTTTATATCTTGTAATTTTTACATTAATTACCCATGCTATATTTTGTTTGTATAATATATAATAAGTTCAAGAATTTAATTATCCATTTATAGGAAATGAAAGGAAATTGATTTTAAAACATGGATGAGCTTTATAAAAAAACCTTGCCACTACATTCTTTATTTAACGATAACAAAAAAGACATTCTTGAAATCTCAACAGAAACTATGAAAAGGGTATGCATACAATTCTTATTAGTCCCTGCCCTTCGGGCTGTAGGGACTATAATAAACGGTTTTTGGTGTTTATATTAATCATGCCCTCAAAAATTTATTTTGACCTAAAGTTCTTTCCCATTCATAAATTTCGGAGTTTTCATTTCATTTTTAGTCCAAAGTTTTAATTTATACGTCTTATTTGGCCTCATATCGAGGCAAACTTTGGATAAATTTGACATAACATTGACATAGTCGAGGGAGTTTCGAATTGTGCAGATTAATGCTAGACCTAGCTAGGGTGTGTTACCTTCAATCCCACCCTTGGACTTTGTACTCTTACTGGTACCTTCTTTATTTAATAAGGACGAATAAGATAAAAGGTTTAACAACATGCATAATAATCTAAGATTTAGTTAAACGATAATTAAAATACACAGCGAAATACATTCTTACACATATAATAATATCACAACAGAGAGAACTTATCTTTATAAAAAGGCGACACCAATTGGCTGTAGACCAAGGACGTTCCACCCAACCGTAGACACTACTGCTCCAAATCTCAACAGCAGTGTCACCCCCAAGTCAGGGCTATGAATCCACAAGGACAGTTACAAAGTGTTACTTGGGTTCCCAAACCAGTCAGCTCTCAAGCTCTCATAGGTTTCCCAACACCCACAAAAATCCAAGTACCCATCTCTCTTCTACCCATCCCGCACCACCCAAGAGAATGGACCTCCACTCTTCTCTACCACACAGTCCCTTAGGCAGTCCTTCTCCTTCTAGGGCTCCAACAAAGCTGGTCCAGAATATCAATGCTGGAACTCTTAGGACTCAAGTCATGGCTGGATTGCACCAATGACCACTACAATCAACTATCTCATGGCTAATATTCAATAGTTACTTTCCATTTACCAAGCCAAGACGCAGGTGAGGATGGATCAGTGAATGGGTAAGTGGGTGCATGAAAGTGTGTGAGGGAAAGAATGGTACGAATGCAGAAGTGAAGGAGCAAACGAGCCAATGAACAAACCCACAATTAGACCAGGGATGGGTTTAAGTATTTTTCATGGGGAATCAAGAACCTCCTGGTCTTCCCCAAGAAGCTCACATAACCGATCCCCTCCCTTAGACAAAAAGAGTAATTAAAATAGGGAATAAACATTTATCCCCTCAAGTCCTCTCTCTTGTGGAATCGTAGCCCTCTATAACTCTAGTCCTTGTCCTTCTAACAACCATCGATGTAGTTATTAATAATAATGATAAAAAACATTACATGTCTTGGGCATACTGACCCTTTAATAATTGTTTGGGCACTCAGGCCTCTTAGCATTGTAACAATACATTATTTAAAATGGGGGGTCTGAAA
This sequence comes from Picea glauca, assembly GCA_000966675.3. NCBI lineage: Eukaryota > Viridiplantae > Streptophyta > Pinopsida > Pinales > Pinaceae > Picea > Picea glauca. The sequence goes on from JZKD02S0022144.1 coordinate 5,154, forward strand.
CTTGGGGTGTTACATCGTCTCCCCCTTATCTTAGCATTGCCCTCAGTGCATATACAAAATAGAGATCAAAATCTCAAATTTATTCAAAAAGCTGTGGGTACTCTACCCGCATGGCATAGTCATGCTCCCAAGTAGCATCTTTAGGACCGTAGCAGGTTCACTGAACTTTTACCAGCTCTATAACTCGATTCCAGAGCATTTTGACCTTTCTGTCCAATACTCGCACTGGCTGAACCTGAAAGTCTCCCTCCATCTCTACTTGAATTAGATGCGAATCAATAACATGGTTAGGATCATGTGCATATTTCTTAAGTAAAGATACATGAAATASATTATGCACATTCATGGAAGMAGACAATGTAAGMATGTATGCAATTGGCCCTATTCAGTCCAATATTTCAAATGGACCATAGAATATGGCGACCATATTTGTACAACTACCCAATTTCAAAGAGTTTTTCTTGGGCTTCACTTTCAAAAGTACATGCTCCCCTACTTTAAATTCTCTAGTTGTCCTGTTCTTGTTTGCATAAAATTTCTGTCTATCCCGAGCTGCCTTTAAATTCTGCTTGATCTTAACCACCTAGTCTTCCATATCATTGAGCAACTCCAGCCCAAGTACCACTCTATCTTCTAGGTTGTCCCAACTTACTGGAGTATCACATTTCCTACCGTACAAGGCTTCAAATGGGATCATTCTCAATGAAGCTTGATAACCATTATTATATGCAAACTCAACCAAGAGTAAGTAAACTTCCCACTTAGATGTCTTATCCATCACATACATTCTTAGCATGTCTTCAATTATTTGATTGACCCTCTCCGTTTTACCATCTGTCTGGGTATGATATGCTATGCTAAAGTTTATATTTGTGTCGAATCCTTTAAACAATTCCCTCCAAAAATTGGAGGTAAAATTCGTATCTCTGTCCGAGATGATTGTCCTAGATATCCCATGCAACCTAGCAATTTCCTTCATGAAAATTTCTGCAATATTAGCCGCTGTATGTGTTTTCTTCATGGGTACAAAATGAGAAGCTTTCGTTAATTTTTCAACCACCACCATGATTGAATCATGTTGCTTATTCGTTCTGGGTAATCCTGTGATGAAATCCATGGTGATCACTTCCCATTTCTTCTCTGGGATTGGCAATGGCTGCAACAACCCCGTTGGGTGCCTATGCTCAACCTTCACCTTCTGACATTCCATACATCGAGCGATGTAATCAACAACATCCTTGTTCATTCCCAGCCAAAAGAACTTGCTTCTTACTGCTGTAATTGTTTTCTGGTAACCGGGTTGTCCAACATAAGGAACATCATGCATTTCCTTCAGTACCAAATTCCTCAGTTCTACGGAACTAAGAACACAGATTCTATTTTTATGCATGAGTAATCCACCTTCCTTTATCTCATACTCCTTTATTTTCTACTGTACATCTCCTTGCTGTAAGTTTTCCTTTACCTGTAGGTAATGATGATCTGTAACAAGACCATCGAAAATTCTTCTCTTCAAGTCTGACTGATGCATACTGACAACAATAGCATGCATGAGATGCACTCTTCTACTAAGCGCATTGACAACTTTATTCTCCTTTCCATTGATATGCTTGATATTGAATTCATATTCACTTAAAAATTCCAGTTTCAACCATCTTGTTTGCCTGGCATTCAAGGTCGACTGTTCAAAAAGATACTTCAGGCCAATGTGGTTTGTCCTTAATTCAAATTTCTTCCCCATGAGATAATGCCTCCACATTCTCAAGGCATGAACAATGGTAGCAAGTTCCAAGTCCTGGGTGGCATAGTTCCTCTCATGTTCCTTAAGCTTTCTGGACTCATATCCAATGACATGTCCATTTTTCTTGAGGACTCCCCAGAGTAATTCCTTACATGCGTGTGTACATACCACAAAACTTTCATTTGGGTCAACAATATTTAACACAGGTGCACTAGTAAGTAATTCCTTCTATAGATTAAAATTATTTTCACACTTGAGTGTCCATTCAAATTTAGTTCCCTTATTTTGCAAAGAAGTGATGGGATGAACAATCTTAGAGAACCCTACTATGAACCTTCTATAGTAGCCAGCTAATCCCATAAAAGATATGATTTCTGACACATTTCTGGGTGTTGGCTATCCTCTAATGGATTCGATCTTCTCTAGATCTACTGCTATGCCCTGCTCTGAAATAATGTGTCCCAAGTAATGGATTTGCTTTTGATAAAAGAAAACTTACTCAACTTGACATACAACTGATGTTCTCTCAGTACTTGGAATACCAGTCTTAAGTGATGTTCATGCTCCTCTTTAGACTCAGAATAGAAAAGTATGTCATCCAGGAATACTATGAAAAAATTATCCAAATAATTTCTGAATATGCCATTCATTAAGCACATGAAGACAACTGGTGCATTGGTCAGTCCAAATGACACCACTGAAAATTCATAATGCCCATACTTGGTCCTAAAGGCTATCTTATGAATGTCTTCTTCCTTGATTCTTACCTTATGGTATCCTTCCCTATTGGCAGCCCCACAATATTTTCACTTCTTTAAGAAACGAATAATAAATTTTGTAGCTGCCTTTGCTTAATCACATGAACATTGCTACTTGAAAGATGAGTTTTCGGCTATAATTTTTTTTTATCTTACCTGGTTCCCGTTTTCATGCTTCGTTCATGACAGAAAGCATGAACGGAGCATTGAAACTTGTGAATTTATTGCATTTGAATTTAAGGCTTATTTCCCTAGGAGGATAAATCATCATACAAAACTTTTTGAGAATGATATTTTGCTTTAAGGCCTATCTCATGTCAATAAATTAGTTGTTTTAAAATTGCTCATTGTTATGAGGTTTACTCTAGACCTTTAAATAATACACCAAGAATCGATTGATGTTAGGCTATGAGTTTGTTTCATGTATGATTCTTGATAAATCCTCTCTTTGGTTGCTATGATTTGATTTGTCAAGCACCTTATAATGAACAACTCCACCCTTTGCACAATGCTGATACTTAAACGCATCTGGTCATATTCTGTACTCTACTAATAATGGATTTTTAAAAATGACATGTCCATCATCTCAAGTTAAGTCTCGGGCTTTGTTCTGTACCCTCAACGATTCATTACACAAAATTCTCTATTCTCTTATGAATCCCCTTATTCTTCCATTTAATTCGTGCAAGGGTTTTATTTCCTTGGTTTTAGCCCTGGTTCTTTCTATTATGTGAAAACCTTCTTGCTTAGAGTGGCTTCTGTTGCCTCCATGACTGCTTGTCCGAATCCACATGGCCCCTGTTGTCCGTATCGAACCAAATGGTTTGAAAACCCTGCTCCTGTATGACGACGCAAGGCAAGACCTTAAGGGTTAAGGCTGGCTCGAATTCCTTGAGAAATTTCAAGGTTACAACTTGCAAGTGGCCTAGGAATTCGCCCTGTCTTTCGATGTATGCCGAGCCAAAGTAGGTGACATTCAAGTTGAAATCACCAAGGATTTTTTAAGCCAGGCAACAGGTCTTCCAATTAGCGGGCAAAAATGGTTTAAGAATACCAAATTGGAGGAGGTGCCATGGAGTTTTTTCTTTACCTCTCAGAATATCCAGTGTTGTGATAAAGGTATGCCTATATCACTGTTAAAAACTAGGTGCCATGATTTATTGGCAATCTTGAGACAGTTCATTACACGCGAGAGTCTCTTTGGCCTCGGTTTTTTGTATCACATAAGACTGTTAATGAACTTCATCAGTTTCTAGTTGAACATACCTTTCTATTTAATAAGAAGTTTATATAAGATGGCCAAGAGGTATAAGAGATAGTGTTTGAATTCCATTTTATTTCATCATGGATTGATAAGGATGCTGTTAGTCCATCATTTAAAATTGTAGGGTGATGATTAGGACACTTTCCTATCTCGAAATGGCTTTGTTACACCTAGCCCCATAGAGGTTGATAAGCCCATGTTAGAAGAAACCCCAATCCCTTCCATTGACAGAACAATCTCCTCATCCAAAGAACCCTATGATAGGGCCATGCTCGATGAGACTATGTCCGAGCAACAAGATGTTGATTTGAGAGATTCTGAATTTCATGACCATGAGTAGTACGCCTGCCCTAACACCTTTGCAAAAATGGAAAACAGGCCCTTGCGCAAACTGTCTAAAAATGACCCGGATATAGGGTTTAAAAACAAATGGGTAGGGAGATTAATTTATAGGAGCCTATGAAATAAATCAAAGTCTCATGTGAGCTCGATCAAAGTGATCAAGGTCCATGAGAGCTCCGATTCTGAGATTAAGAAATTCTTGGCAAAAGAAGACTCAGGTTACCTCAAACTAGATCTCAACCATACCTACGATTTCGTAGACAATATGCCACCATGCCTGAAGCATAGTGAAGGTTTTACAGGGATCAAACTCGGTAAATAACCCACAGACAACAATGGTAGCATTCTAACACATGGCCATGGATATCCTCAAACAACTGTTCCACATCCACGGTGTGAGGTTTGTTTGTTTTGGATTGACAAATATTACATAGATATACCTTCCCTTCAACTGCAGATCAAAACCCTCACCACTTAGATTGACTCATTAATGAGTGAAAATCACAGACTAAAGTTCAGTGCTCAAAGGCAAGGGAAGCGCTTGAAAAAACTGGAAATGTAATAATAAAGAATGCTGAGTGTGTCAGAACAGTAGTTAACTTTGAGGTCTTATGAGTCAAATTTAGCATGCAGTTAAGAGGTAAAGATTTGTTTGTTTATCTTAGTTGTGTTTTTGTTCAGTTTTTCTATTAATATAGATTTAATTAGATTTCTGTTGTTTAAAATAAAACTAACTACAAAATTAGCTGATTCTGTAGCCAGTCTATTCTCATTCGAATTTTTGGAGATTATTGGTTAGAATATTATCTAAACTCCTTTATTTTTCGTTTTTCCTTTCAGGATATCATGTGGTTGGTGGTGATCTGATGATATGGACTATTTCTAAGCTTATTATCCATTTCTTTGGCTCATCTTTTGTAAACAGAAACAAGCTTTTTATAGTTTTGAGAGATACAGTGTGATATGGAGTGGTTCTATTACCCTCTATTTTGAAATTAGTAAATCATTTTGAGATTTAATCTTATCCCATAAGATAATATATTTAGCTTGACTGGACTCTTTAAATACTAGATATTTTTGTAATGAAGGCATCCTCGCCTGGGGCAGAAGATGGACGTTTTAATTACAGACTTTAATGGAACAACAATGCACATTTTGGCTTTAGCTTCTTGTGGATGGTGTCTTCATTTAAGTTTTGTTTATTCTGATATGATAATAGGTTTTGATAACTTTAGTCTTCATGATTTATTATGTTATTGGGATAATTCCTTTATAAATGTTGTCCATAAATAATTGCTTCAGATATTAATCGTGTGATCATCTATTTAGCTTCAATTACATGATTTCTCCTTTAATTTTCGTCGAAAGATTAAATGCAAGGATATTTGCTAACACATTTTTCTTAATGTAATTACTTGCAATCATGAGATCACAGTAACTATTGGTATCATTCTTTCTGTTATTAAAATTTAACTGCCAACATAATTGTTCTGCATTTATTCAGAACAAACTTAAGGTTCATTGCAGGTTTCCCTCCTGGACAAGGCGATTAAATCTTTTCTGATCACACAGATGTTTGTATGCATACCATCATCTCACTAGCATGTTAGCTCAATTTCATTTTTTTGCTATTTGTTTATCACTGAAATTCGAACGTAAAGTTTGGATTCTGACTATCTATACGTTTCTGTTTCATAACATTTTCTTCCATTAGTTTAAGGCTTATAAAAGAAAAATCAAAATAATTTTTATGTTCTTTCTTTATCTGCTTCTTCAAAGAAGTCATTTTCACATTGAATTTAGTAATTTTAGATTAAAACTTACAGCTTGTAAATAATGTATATAAATGAAAGTTATCTATCTTTTGCTTAAATACGCCTATTACAGTCACATTAGAGCATATGCACATATATATATAGTATTTAGTAATTAGTTATTTATTTTTTTTCTTTTATTTTGTTTCTTTTAGGATTCTTAGATTGGCTAACAGAGCCATTAAACCCGTCAGAACGAGTTATACCAAATGACTTGGGTTACTTAGACAACCCCAAACCGGACTCGTTCTTCCAATTGATGGACGATCATTTTCGTCCGTCAACAAATGGTGCTAGAAGAAGGGCCTGAATATGATTGATGACACGTGGAAGTCGCAAGACTCCTCCCCCACACACTCGCTACCCTATAGTAACAAGGAGTCATTCTGACAACAACTTTATGTCTCAAACAAAAAATACCTCAAACGAAAATCCACAGATTATCGTTGAGGCAGTAACACCAAACCCTTAAGGGTTTGACGTACAAGAAATTGTTCACCAGTCACTACTAAGGACACATGGTGCTTTCGCTCGTATCAGACAACCTGGTTGGCCACTGAATCAACCTCTATATTTCTATGATATCAGAGAGAAACTTTAAGGCACTGGTTTTCTCCTAAACCCCATAGATCCAGATCACATCCCCACTCCTGTGGACGGGGGATCTGGTATCCCACCTTCACCACCTCATTCATATCCTTCCTCTTCAGGAGAGGAGTCATCTGACGAAGTCAGTTCTTCATTTGAACCATCTCAACCTTCAACACCACCCATGCCCATGGAAAATCAAAACAATCTCGCTAGACCTTGGCTTGATCAAGATGTTGTGGCCATACCTAGACCCCAACACCCTTTTCCTAAACACCCAGAGAAATGGCTACCTAAATTCGATCCAGACTCTAAGAAAATCATCGAGGATCACATAAAGAAATTCATGTTAGCCATTAGACTCCAAAGCGTAGAACATGAAGATGTAGTATGTAGACTCTTTCATTATACGTTTGAGGGCAATGCCTCTACATGGTATTTTTCCCAACAACCCCACACCATTGTATCTTGGGACAAATTTGAGTTCTGTTTCCTTGATAAGTTCAGGGATGATAAATCTCCTGAAGTCTTAGTCATGGAACTCTCTAGCTTAAATATGAACCTTCAGAAAAAAATAAAATATTTTAACCAAAGGTTCCTCACATTAAAAAATCGAATCCCCGTTGATTCAATGCCCGCTGAAAATCTCATTATCGCATATTACACCAAATCCCTACATCARAATGTAKMAATTTGGGTTAAAAGGTCTAAGAAGGCAACGTTACTGGAAGCCTTCGAGGAGGCAAGCCAAATCGAAAAAATATATTTTAAGCCTAAAAGATAATCTTAGTAACGAGGCAAAGATTAACCCGTCTTCTAAGAAGAAAATAGAAATTCTTCCTAGACCTCCCCAATCCAAAACACAATCAAAGAGCTCATATTTGGAAAGTTTATAAAAGGTTGTCCAGAAATTATCAAATCAAGTCGTAGACTTAAGGAGATCAGCTAAGGAAGCATCTTCAAGTAAAGGGACTTACAAACCTCTTTTTAGAAAACCTTTTCCCTCAAACTGGCCAAACCCAAACCCTGAAGGCTTGAATTTCGAAAGCTTACAATACACTATACAGACAATCCTTGAAGCACATGATAACTTAGTTCCCCATGAGAATTTTGAAGATGTGCTTGAATAAGAAACAATCGAAGAAGAGGAATCATCTCTCAATATCTTTGAACATTTTTCCGACAATATCTTTCAAGCTAATTTTGAAACTGTCCATCCTTACAATACCAGAAGTAAAACTCAGAATAAACCCTTTTCTGAAATAGGAACTAATGTGCCTCAGAAACAATTTAAACAAACTGAAGCAAAACAGAATTCAACAACCCCAAGTTTACAATATGATTTGATTGAAGACCTAAAGAAACTTAGAGCTAATATTTATGTTTATGAACTTTTGAAATTTCCTTTTCTTCTGCAGAAAATGCTTCAGAACATTGCAGAAAACATAAAAAACAACAATCTAAACAAGAAGAAAATTGCAGAAATCAGTCCTAAAACACCTCAAAAGGTCCCTATTAAAACAACACTAGAACCCTTAGATAAAATATACCTCACTGTAAAAATTGTATCAAATGTAGATAAAGTAATTTCAGGGACAACGACTAAAAACCAACAAAGTTCTACTGTTAATACTCGCAAAAATGTCCCACCTTTTTTATTAACTTTTGAAATTTTCAATAGAAATGTACATAACTGCATGGTAGAGTCTGGCGCATCATCAAATGTGATGCCTTTGTCTGTCTACCAAAAAATCAATGCTGACGTTCAACCTTCCAGTGTAAATATCATTCAGCTCGATCAGACGAATGTTAAGGTAATTGGTGAATTAAAAAATGTACTTGTTAGGCTATCCTCTAATCCTAAGGTTCACCAGATTATTGATATCATTGTTGTTGACATCCCTGAAGTATATGGTTTATTTTTAAGCAGGGATTGGTTCAAACAGTTGCATGGATACTTTGAGATTGGTCCCATTTGTGGCTGCCAGATAATGGAAAGCCTAAAAAAATTAGGATTGATTGTGAGCATTACCTCAAGCACACCGTGACTAATTGAAATGATGGTAATGAACCATTTACTGCTTCCACTAATTCACCTGAAATGCAGGGAATGAATACCTTTTTCGGTAACTTCATGGCGGAAACTTCCATCATCACTGATCCGGAACAACAGTAGGAACTCGTGACATGAACACAGTCAACAAGTCTATCTAATGTGCCTAATATGGTCGATGAATCTCACATATGGTTTCTCTACTTCTATGGATCCAAATCTAAAGAAGGAGCTGGTGTAGGATGTGTTCTCATCGACCCAACAGGTAATAAAACTCTGATCACTTGCCGATTAGAATTTGAATGTACAAACAACACCGCCAAATACGAGGCACTTCTGCAAGGACTCAAAAAGGTAGTAGATATGAATGTACAGAACTTAATGGTATTCGGTGATTAAGAAATTATGGTTAGACAGGTAATAAATTCCATACATTGCCTATCGCCACACCTAAAAATATATCAAGCCAAGGTATGGAATCTAATGCACAAATTTTTCGCATTTAACATTAAGTTCATTCCAAGATTAAACAACTCTAAGGATGACTTGTTAGCTAACGTTGCTTCCAAACTTTTGCCCATAGGAGGTCTTTCTTCAAACACATTTTCAATTGAGTTGTTGTTCAGACCATCAGTCCCAGACAACGTCACTAACTAGAGAGTGTTCGATGATGATCAACAGATCATCAGTTTTTTTCACATGGAGGACACTTTCTGAGGTGTGGTTATCGATGAGGGCACCCACAACGAAGATCTCCATAATTTTATGGTAATATCGGACCCAAGGTCTCCCTAATCAACATAAGATCTGGTAAATTCTATCCCTAAATCCGTGGTAAGATTAGAAAAGTTTTATGATTTGCATGACAAATTCAGGAAATTGGTAAATTGTAAAACAAATAGTTCTTCCTTGACCCATGAAAAAGTGAATCTAGGGACTAAAGATAATCCACAATGTATCAATCTGGGAACAAGATTTTTTGAGAAAGAGAAGTAAGCCTTCATAAAACTGTTTAAAGAATTCAAGAATGTCTTTGCTTGGACATACGACGATTTAAAATTTTTTTACCCTAACATTATACAACACATCATCCCCATGAAACCCCCGACTCAACCTTTTCAGTAGAAGTTGAGAAAGATGCACCCTAAGCTCGAACCAACGGTCAAAAAAGAACTAAACAAACTATTGAATGCAAAGATAATCTTCTCAGTGAGACACACACACTGGTTATCTAATCTTATCCCTGTAAGGAAGAAAAGTGGCGAAATTCGACTCTGTGTCAATTTTCGAAACTTAAACCGAGCGTCTGATAAAGACAATTACCCTGTTCCTCCAATGGAGCAAATTCTCCAACAAGTATTCGGTTCTAAAATATTGTTGCTACTAGATGGTTTTTCAGGGTACAACCAAGTCCTCATGTCTCCCCCAGACTAGTTGAAAACCACTTTTAGTACTCCATGGGGTACCTACGCCTATAGAAAGATGCCTTTGGGGCTTATAAACACTAGGTCCACTTTCCAGAGAGTAATAGATATTTATTTTCACAGTCTCATCAATCAATCCATAGTGGTCTATCTTGATGACGTCACTGTTTTCTCCGAAAATACGTGAGATCGCTTATCCCGTCTGAGATCTGTTCTGCAACGATGCCGCAAGTACAACATCTCTCTAAATCCTAAGAAGTCTATATTTGCAGTGGAACAAGGCAAGTTGCTTGGATTCATAGTATCCAATGAAGGGATGATCATTGATCCCGAAAGAACTCAAGTCATTTCCAAACTTCCTTCCCTCTCCTCCAAAAAATCTATGCAATCTTTTCTAGGTCAAATAAATTTTGTCAGAAGGTTTGTCCCGAGTTTCTAGGAAATGGTGAGGCCATTGCAAAATGTAATAAAGAAGGATGTTCAATATCATCGGGGACCACAGGAAAGTCAAGATTTTGACTCCATAAAAAAATCCATAGTGTAGGCTCCCTCCCTAATGAGCCCTGATTTTTCACAAGATTTCACTCTTTATACGTTTGCTTCTGATCGATCACATGCCACTGTGCTGACCCAAAAGAATGTTGAAAACAACAAAATTCCCATTTCCTTTATGAGCTCAGCCTTCAAGGGAGCATATCTTAATTACCCAGTCGTAGATCAATAGGCTTACGCTATTTTTAAAGCAATAAAACATTTTCGATCATATCTACTGAAATCCAGAACTAAAGTCATTGTGCCTTACTCTGTCGTCAGAAACTTGCTAGTACAAAAAGAACTAGGTGAAAAACGGGCAAACTAGACGACATCATTATAAGAGTATGAACTCGTGATTACCCCTATGCAAATTGTTAGAGGCCAAGGTCTATGTAAATTAGTGGCCAATTCAGTTGAAGAGCAACAAGGTCAAATTAATGTTTTAATTGAAAATCAACATAGTCAAAGTCAAATCTACTGTGCACAAGATGTTACTAATTCTTGGTTTGATGACATTAAGTTTTATCTAACACACGGTTTTTCTCCTCGTCATCTTGATCCGAAAAAGAGAAGATCATTAAGACTAAAATCTTCCCCTTTCTAGCTGGTAAATGGCGTATTATTCCACAATTTTTTTGATGAAGTCCTTATGCGTTGTCTGGAAAGAGATGAAGCATATAAAGTGTTATTTGAATTCCATGCAGGAGAAGCTGGTGGGCACTTTGGTGGAGACACTACTTCTCACAAAGTATTAAGAGAAGGGTACTATTGGCCCACGCTATTCAAAGATGCCCATACATTATGTCGTAAATGCATAATCTACCAAAAGGCTTTTGGACGAGTGCAGAAGGAAGCATTCCCGCTGCAATCTGTTTCGGTAGATTTCCCTTTTCAGCAATGGGGTCTTGACATCATTGGCCCTATCAACCCCACTTCCTCATAGAAGCATGAATACATTATTACAACAACGGACTATTTTACCAGATGGTCCGAGGCTTCACCATTAAAAGTGGTAAACACCAGTCAGATAATATATTTCCTTAATTCAAACATCATTATTCGATTCAGTATTCCTTAATGTTTGGTCTTCGATAATGCTTCCTATTTTTCATCCCTCGATATGAGTGCCTTTGCTTTGGAAAAAGGGATAAAATTGAAATATTCTACCAGCTATTACCCTTAAGGAAACGGGTTGGCAGAATCGACAAACAAAAACCTGAACAAAATCATCAAGAGGATAGTTTCCGAAAACCACAAAAATTGGCACAACACACTTTTTAATGCAATCTGGGCTGATAGGGTGACTCCGAAAACCGTTGTTGGTAAATCCCCCTTCTTTCTCGTTTATGAAAGAGAAGAAATTCTCCCTCATGTCCTGCTTCCCTTGATGCAGTTATCACAAAAAGTTCAGGAAGAGAATTGTCCTCCTCTTGAAAGTCACATTAACGCTTTGTTGAAATTAGATGAAGTGAGAACACGAGTGAAAGAAAGATTGAATCAACATCAACGTATTGTTAAAAGCTGGTTTGATTCAAGTTCTACCTCGGATAGGAATTTCTAGGTGGGAGATTTAGTGATCAAATGGGATAAACCTCATGAAGGAAAAGGGGAACATTCCAAGTTCCAAAATTTATGGTTAGGGCCCTTCTTGGTCGCTGAGAAACTAGGTCCTAGCTCTTTCCACCTACATAATTTAGAGGGACAACAGACCCCTTCCCGATGAACGATCAAGCCCTCAAAAGGTATTTTTCATGACGATTCCCAGATGCATCTTTTGTACATATTTTTTTGTTTTGTTTTGTTTTGATTTGGTTTTGTTTTCTAGTTTTTGCTGCTTTGATTTTATTTTATTGTTTGTTTTTATCACTTTCTGGATAAAACGTGCCCGTATCACATTTTAGTTCAAAGAAGGAAAACAAAATTCTTCATCTTAAAATAGTTTTCAAGGACTGCCAGAGTGTCAACTGCTGTAATTTCCTAAAATGCAGACTAGTTAAAGAGGTTTTTCTGTTCAGAATTGATTTCATGGTTTCACTTTGCAATTATGAGCAGACACAACTATCATTAAAAGCTCTTTATGCTGTCCCTTCTTTTAAGAAAGAAACTCAAGGATGGCTTCCTGTCCTTGAAAGATTAGTTTCATCAGTAAACTATTTTCAGATCATAATGAAGGTTATCAAGCAAAAAAATTAAAATTCTAGAAAATAACAAGTGTTGTAAAAACCAGGATTTTTCAGCGTCACCCCGCTCTCCAGAATGTCTTTAAATTTATATCAGATTGTGAATAAATTCTCGAGAGTTGTGGGAAGTGTTTGTAAACCCACCAGGATACTGAATAGGTCTACTGGAAACAGGTAAATTCATGCATGATTCCAAGACAACTTTTCCGAGGTACTGAACAGGCCTGTCGGCAACGAAGCAATGTTGGGTTCAAGAAAAATTCTCATGTATAAATTTGGATATTGACCATAAGCATCCTGCATTTTGAATTGAAATTTCTTGGACAAGATAGAGGCATCAAAGTGGGTTAATTGACATCCCTACTGAGGCTATGGAAGCCTGCTGGAAGTAGTGTCCCTATTAGTAGTATCAGAGCCATTGACTTGAACATCGTGGCTCTCATTTTTAAAAAAATTGTCACCAGATTTCATTTTAACAAAAATATGTCTAAAGATGGATTATGTAATGATTGTCGAGATGCTTGATGTCCTTCAGCTGTCCTTTGATCTGCAATCATTCTAACAATCCTAATCTGAACTCGTCAGTGATGCAGAGATAACTGCTTCTCCCAACAAGTCACCATTGTTGGCAGCCCTACAATATTTTCACTTCTTTAAGCAACGAATAATAAATTTTGTAGCTGCCTCCGCTTAATCACATGAACATTTCTACTTGAAAGATGAGTTTTGGGCTATAATTTTTATTTTTTATTTTTCCTGGTTCTCGTTTTCATGCTTTGTTCATGACTGAAAGCATGAATGAAGCATTGAAACTTGTGAATTTATTGCATTTGAATTTAAGGCTTATTTCCCTAGCAGAATAAATCATCATACAAAACTTTTTGAGAATGATATTTTTCTTTAAGGACTATCTCATGTCAATAAATTGGTTGTTTTAAAATTGCTCATTGTTATGAGGTTTACTCTAGACCTTTAAATAATACACCAAGAATCGATTGATGTTAGGCTATGAGTTTGTTTCATGTATGATTCTTGATAAATCCNAGAAAAAAATAAAATATTTTAACCAAAGGTTCCTCACATTAAAAAATCGAATCCCCGTTGATTCAATGCCCGCTGAAAATCTCATTATCGCATATTACACCAAATCCCTACATCAGAATGTATCAATTTGGGTTAAAAGGTCTAAGAAGGCAACGTTACTGGAAGCCTTCGAGGAGGCAAGCCAAATCGAAAAAATATATTTTAAGCCTAAAAGATAATCTTAGTAACGAGGCAAAGATTAACCCGTCTTCTAAGAAGAAAATAGAAATTCTTCCTAGACCTCCCCAATCCAAAACACAATCAAAGAGCTCATATTTGGAAAGTTTATAAAAGGTTGTCCAGAAATTATCAAATCAAGTCATAGACTTAAGGATATCAGCTAAGGAAGCATCTTCAAGTAAAGGGACTTACAAACCTCTTTTTAGAAAACCTTTTCCCTCAAACCGGCCAAACCCAAACCCTGAAGGCCTGAATTTCGAAAGCTTACAATACACTATACAGACAATCCTTGAAGCACATGATAACTTAGTTCCCCCTGAGAATTTTGAAGATGTGATTGAATAAGAAACAATCGAAGAAGAGGAATCATCTCTCAATATCTTTGGACATTTTTCCGACAATATCTTTCAATCTAATTTTGAAACTGTCCATCCTTACAATACCAGAAGTAAAACTCAGAATAAACCCTTTTCTGAAATAGGAACTAATGTGCCTCAGAAACAATTTAAACAAACTGAAACAAAACAGAATTCAACAACCCCAAGTTTACAATATGATTTGATTGAAGACCTAAAGAAACTTAGATCTAATATTTATGTTTATGAACTTTTGAAATTTCCTTTTCTTCTGCAGAAAATGCTTCAGAACATTGCAGAAAGCATAAAAAACAACAATCTAAACAAGAATAAAATTGCAGAAATCAGTCCTAAAACACCTCAAAAGGTCCCTATTAAAACAACACTAGAACCCTTAGATAAAAGATACCTCACTGTAAAAATTGTATCAAATGTAGATAAAGTAATTTCAGGGACAACGACTAAAAACCAACAAAGTTCTGCTGTTAATACTCGCAAAAATGTCCCACCTTTTTTTATTAACTTTTGAAATTTTCAATAGAAATGTACATAACTGCATGGTAGAGTCTGGCGCATCATCAAATGTGATGCCTTTGTCTGTCTACCAAAAAATCAATGCTGACGTTCAACCTTCCAGTGTAAATATCATTCAGCTCGATCAGACGAATGTTAAGGTAATTGGTGAATTAAAAAATGTACTTGTTAGGCTATCCTCTAATCCTAAGGTTCACCAGATTATTGATATCATTGTTGTTGACATCCCTGAAGTATATGGTTTATTTTTAAGCAGGGATTGGTTCGAAAAGTTGCATGGATACTTTGCGACAGATTGGTCCCATTTGTGGCTGCCAGATAATGGAAAGCCTAAAAAAATTAGGATTGATTGTGAGAATTACCTCAAGCACACCGTGACTAATTGAAATGATGCTAATGAACCATTTACTGCTTCCACTAATTCACCTGAAATGCAGGGAATGAATACCTTTTTCGGTAACTTCATGGCATAAACTTCCATCATCACTGATCCGGAACAACAGTAGGAACTCGTGACATGCACACAGTCAGCAACTCTATCTAATGTGCCTAATATGGTCGATGAAGCTCACATATGGTTTCTCTACTTCGATGGATCCAAATCTAAAGAAGGAGCTGGTGTAGGATGTGTGCTCATCGACCCAACAGGTAATAAAACTCTGATCACTTGCCGATTAGAATTTGAATGTACAAACAACACCGCCAAATACGAGGCACTTCTGAAAGGACTCAAAAAGGCAATAGATATGAATGTATAGAACTTAATGGTATTCGATGATTAAGAAATTGTGGTTAGACAGGTAATAAATTCCATACATTGCCTATCGCCACACCTAAAAATATATCAAGCCAAGGTATGGAATCTAATGCACAATTTTTTCGCATTTAACATTAAGTTCATTCCAAGATTAAACAACTCTAAGGCTGACTTGTTAGCTAACGTTGCTTCCAAACTTTTGCCCATAGGAGGTCTTTCTTCAAAGACATTTTCAATTGAGTTGTTGTTCAGACCATCAGTCCCAGACAACGTCACTAACTAGAGAGTGTTCGATGATGATCAACAGATCATCAGTTTTTTTCACATGGAGGACACTTTCTGAGGTGTGGTTATCGATGAGGGCACCCACAACGAAGATCTCCATAATTTTATGGTAATATCGGACCCAAGGTCTCCCTAATCAACATAAGATCTGGTAAATTCTATCCCTAAATCCGTGGTAAGATTAGAAAAGTTTTATGATTTGCATGACAAATTCAGGAAATTGGTAAATTGTAAAACAAATAGTTCTTCCTTGACCCATGAAAAAGTGAATCTAGGGACTAAAGATAATCCACAATGTATCAATCTGGGAACAAGATTTTTTGAGAAAGAGAAGTAAGCCTTCATAAAACTGTTTAAAGAATTCAAGAATGTCTTTGCTTGGACATACGACGATTTAAAATTTTTTTACCCTAACATTATACAACACATCATCCCCATGAAACCCCCGACTCAACCTTTTCAGTAGAAGTTGAGAAAGATGCACCCTAAGCTCGAACCAACGGTCAAAAAAGAACTAAACAAACTATTGAATGCAAAGATAATCTTCTCAGTGAGACACACACACTGGTTATCTAATCTTATCCCTGTAAGGAAGAAAAGTGGCGAAATTCGACTCTGTGTCAATTTTCGAAACTTAAACCGAGCGTCTGATAAAGACAATTACCCTGTTCCTCCAATGGAGCAAATTCTCCAACAAGTATTCGGTTCTAAAATATTGTTGCTACTAGATGGTTTTTCAGGGTACAACCAAGTCCTCATGTCTCCCCCAGACTAGTTGAAAACCACTTTTAGTACTCCATGGGGTACCTACGCCTATAGAAAGATGCCTTTGGGGCTTATAAACACTAGGTCCACTTTCCAGAGAGTAATAGATATTTATTTTCACAGTCTCATCAATCAATCCATAGTGGTCTATCTTGATGACGTCACTGTTTTCTCCGAAAATACGTGAGATCGCTTATCCCGTCTGAGATCTGTTCTGCAACGATGCCGCAAGTACAACATCTCTCTAAATCCTAAGAAGTCTATATTTGCAGTGGAACAAGGCAAGTTGCTTGGATTCATAGTATCCAATGAAGGGATGATCATTGATCCCGAAAGAACTCAAGTCATTTCCAAACTTCCTTCCCTCTCCTCCAAAAAATCTATGCAATCTTTTCTAGGTCAAATAAATTTTGTCAGAAGGTTTGTCCCGAGTTTCTAGGAAATGGTGAGGCCATTGCAAAATGTAATAAAGAAGGATGTTCAATATCATCGGGGACCACAGGAAAGTCAAGATTTTGACTCCATAAAAAAATCCATAGTGTAGGCTCCCTCCCTAATGAGCCCTGATTTTTCACAAGATTTCACTCTTTATACGTTTGCTTCTGATCGATCACATGCCACTGTGCTGACCCAAAAGAATGTTGAAAACAACAAAATTCCCATTTCCTTTATGAGCTCAGCCTTCAAGGGAGCATATCTTAATTACCCAGTCGTAGATCAATAGGCTTACGCTATTTTTAAAGCAATAAAACATTTTCGATCATATCTACTGAAATCCAGAACTAAAGTCATTGTGCCTTACTCTGTCGTCAGAAACTTGCTAGTACAAAAAGAACTAGGTGAAAAACGGGCAAACTAGACGACATCATTATAAGAGTATGAACTCGTGATTACCCCTATGCAAATTGTTAGAGGCCAAGGTCTATGTAAATTAGTGGCCAATTCAGTTGAAGAGCAACAAGGTCAAATTAATGTTTTAATTGAAAATCAACATAGTCAAAGTCAAATCTACTGTGCACAAGATGTTACTAATTCTTGGTTTGATGACATTAAGTTTTATCTAACACACGGTTTTTCTCCTCGTCATCTTGATCCGAAAAAGAGAAGATCATTAAGACTAAAATCTTCCCCTTTCTAGCTGGTAAATGGCGTATTATTCCACAATTTTTTTGATGAAGTCCTTATGCGTTGTCTGGAAAGAGATGAAGCATATAAAGTGTTATTTGAATTCCATGCAGGAGAAGCTGGTGGGCACTTTGGTGGAGACACTACTTCTCACAAAGTATTAAGAGAAGGGTACTATTGGCCCACGCTATTCAAAGATGCCCATACATTATGTCGTAAATGCATAATCTACCAAAAGGCTTTTGGACGAGTGCAGAAGGAAGCATTCCCGCTGCAATCTGTTTCGGTAGATTTCCCTTTTCAGCAATGGGGTCTTGACATCATTGGCCCTATCAACCCCACTTCCTCATAGAAGCATGAATACATTATTACAACAACGGACTATTTTACCAGATGGTCCGAGGCTTCACCATTAAAAGTGGTAAACACCAGTCAGATAATATATTTCCTTAATTCAAACATCATTATTCGATTCAGTATTCCTTAATGTTTGGTCTTCGATAATGCTTCCTATTTTTCATCCCTCGATATGAGTGCCTTTGCTTTGGAAAAAGGGATAAAATTGAAATATTCTACCAGCTATTACCCTTAAGGAAACGGGTTGGCAGAATCGACAAACAAAAACCTGAACAAAATCATCAAGAGGATAGTTTCCGAAAACCACAAAAATTGGCACAACACACTTTTTAATGCAATCTGGGCTGATAGGGTGACTCCGAAAACCGTTGTTGGTAAATCCCCCTTCTTTCTCGTTTATGAAAGAGAAGAAATTCTCCCTCATGTCCTGCTTCCCTTGATGCAGTTATCACAAAAAGTTCAGGAAGAGAATTGTCCTCCTCTTGAAAGTCACATTAACGCTTTGTTGAAATTAGATGAAGTGAGAACACGAGTGAAAGAAAGATTGAATCAACATCAACGTATTGTTAAAAGCTGGTTTGATTCAAGTTCTACCTCGGATAGGAATTTCTAGGTGGGAGATTTAGTGATCAAATGGGATAAACCTCATGAAGGAAAAGGGGAACATTCCAAGTTCCAAAATTTATGGTTAGGGCCCTTCTTGGTCGCTGAGAAACTAGGTCCTAGCTCTTTCCACCTACATAATTTAGAGGGACAACAGACCCCTTCCCGATGAACGATCAAGCCCTCAAAAGGTATTTTTCATGACGATTCCCAGATGCATCTTTTGTACATATTTTTTTGTTTTGTTTTGTTTTGATTTGGTTTTGTTTTCTAGTTTTTGCTGCTTTGATTTTATTTTATTGTTTGTTTTTATCACTTTCTGGATAAAACGTGCCCGTATCACATTTTAGTTCAAAGAAGGAAAACAAAATTCTTCATCTTAAAATAGTTTTCAAGGACTGCCAGAGTGTCAACTGCTGTAATTTCCTAAAATGCAGACTAGTTAAAGAGGTTTTTCTGTTCAGAATTGATTTCATGGTTTCACTTTGCAATTATGAGCAGACACAACTATCATTAAAAGCTCTTTATGCTGTCCCTTCTTTTAAGAAAGAAACTCAAGGATGGCTTCCTGTCCTTGAAAGATTAGTTTCATCAGTAAACTATTTTCAGATCATAATGAAGGTTATCAAGCAAAAAAATTAAAATTCTAGAAAATAACAAGTGTTGTAAAAACCAGGATTTTTCAGCGTCACCCCGCTCTCCAGAATGTCTTTAAATTTATATCAGATTGTGAATAAATTCTCGAGAGTTGTGGGAAGTGTTTGTAAACCCACCAGGATACTGAATAGGTCTACTGGAAACAGGTAAATTCATGCATGATTCCAAGACAACTTTTCCGAGGTACTGAACAGGCCTGTCGGCAACGAAGCAATGTTGGGTTCAAGAAAAATTCTCATGTATAAATTTGGATATTGACCATAAGCATCCTGCATTTTGAATTGAAATTTCTTGGACAAGATAGAGGCATCAAAGTGGGTTAATTGACATCCCTACTGAGGCTATGGAAGCCTGCTGGAAGTAGTGTCCCTATTAGTAGTATCAGAGCCATTGACTTGAACATCGTGGCTCTCATTTTTAAAAAAATTGTCACCAGATTTCATTTTAACAAAAATATGTCTAAAGATGGATTATGTAATGATTGTCGAGATGCTTGATGTCCTTCAGCTGTCCTTTGATCTGCAATCATTCTAACAATCCTAATCTGAACTCGTCAGTGATGCAGAGATAACTGCTTCTCCCAACAAGTCACCATTGTTGGCAGCCCTACAATATTTTCACTTCTTTAAGCAACGAATAATAAATTTTGTAGCTGCCTCCGCTTAATCACATGAACATTTCTACTTGAAAGATGAGTTTTGGGCTATAATTTTTATTTTTTATTTTTCCTGGTTCTCGTTTTCATGCTTTGTTCATGACTGAAAGCATGAATGAAGCATTGAAACTTGTGAATTTATTGCATTTGAATTTAAGGCTTATTTCCCTAGCAGAATAAATCATCATACAAAACTTTTTGAGAATGATATTTTTCTTTAAGGACTATCTCATGTCAATAAATTGGTTGTTTTAAAATTGCTCATTGTTATGAGGTTTACTCTAGACCTTTAAATAATACACCAAGAATCGATTGATGTTAGGCTATGAGTTTGTTTCATGTATGATTCTTGATAAATCCTCTCTTTGGTTGCTATGCTTAGATTTGTCAAGCACCTTATAATGAACAACTCCACCCTTTGCACAATGATGATACTTAAACGCATATGGTCGTATTCTGTACTCTGCTGATAGTGGATTTTTGAAAATGACATGTCCATCATCTCAAGTTAAGTCTCGGGCTTTGTTCTATACCCTCAATGATTCATTACACAAAATTCCCGATTCTCTTATGAAACCCCTTATTCCTCCATTTAATTCATGCAAGGGTTTTATTTCCTTGGGTTTAGACCTGGTTCTTTCTGCTATGTGAAACCCTTCTTGCTTACAGTGGCTTCTGTTGCCTCTGTGACTGCTTGTCCGAATCCACATGGACCCTGTTGTCCGCATCGAACCAAATGGCTCACAAACCCTGCTCCTGTATGACAATGCAAGGCAATACCTTAAGGGTCAAGGCTGGCTCGAATTCCTTGAGAAATTTCAAGGTTACAACTTGCAAGTGGCCCAGAAATTCACCCTCTCTTTCGATGGATGCCGAGCCAAAGTAGGTGACATTCAAGTTGAAATCACCAAGGAGTTTTTAAGCCAGAAAATAGGTCTTCCACTTAGCAGGAAAAAATGGTTTAAGAATACCAAATTGGAGGAGGTGCCATGGAGTTTGTTCTTTACCTCTCGGAAGATCCAGTGTTGTGATAAAGGTATGCCTATATATCTGTTAAAAACTAGGTGGAACGGTTTATTGGAAATATTGAGATAGTTCGTTACATGTGAGGGTCGCTTTGGCCTCATTTTTCTATATCACATAAGACTGTTAATGAACTTCATTGATTTCCAGTTGAATATGCATTTCTATTTATTAAGAAGTTTATATAAGATGGCCAAGAGGTATAAGAGACAATGTTTGAATTCTAGTTTATTTCATCATGGATTGATAATGATGCTATTAGTCCATCATTTAAAATTGCAGGGTGACTATTGGGACACTTTCCTATCTCAAAATAGCTTTGCTACACCTATCCACATAGAGGTTGATAAGCCCATGTTAGAAGAAACCCCAATCCCTTCCATTGACAGAACAATCTCCTCATCCAAAGAACCCTATTATAGGGCCACGCTCGATGAGCCTATGTCCGAGAAACAAGATGTTGATCCAAGAGCCTCTAAATTTCATGACCATTAGCAGTACGCCTGCCC
>JZKD02S0022177.1:0-26738 GCA_000966675.3 Picea glauca
TCTGTGTTTCAGCTTCTATGTTCCTGCCTCTGTTCTCCATAAACAATCGATTGCCATCAATGACAACCTTGATCATCTGCATCATCTCTGCTGTAGCCATATTTCCAACAAAAATGATCTGAAAAAAATTGCATTTTGATAATTTGTTTTCTTTCATAACGCCTTCTCATACCAATCAGCCCCTTTCCTTCCATATCAACTTTCACATTCTTAAGCATTTAGTCTCTCATTTTGAATCTGTTTACATGCTTGGATGTTGTGCTGAATGTCTTGAGCATCATAGAACATTTGTTGTAAGGACTTGGATCTTCTTTCCATAAGAAGTAGAGATGAATCTAGATGGAGAGTAGTTGCATAATGGAGCCTGCCAACAACTTCAGTGGGTAAATTTTTTTGGGTAAATTGTGATAGATACTGGAAAACCTTCTACTAAATACATAAATAGTTTCATTGTCCTTATTTTCAAAAGCATAGAACTCTCTAAGCTGTAGGTCTAAAGACTTCTTCTTGCACCAAAACTTTAAAAATACATACTTCAATTCCTCCCATGAGCTAATTGTCTCTAGTTGCAAATGTTTAAACCATTCTTTGGTGTCTTGTTCGAAAGATTGAAAGAATTCCCTTATACAAACATCATCATGGTCAATATCAAACAAATCTATAAAATTCTCAAAGCCTTGGATGTGTTTTTTAGTTGAGATGGTATTTTGTTCCCCATCAAACATATGTGGGTACTCATAGTGTTTTGGAGGAAAATTATGAAGGATGTGGGGTAACTTTAAGGGTATGTATCTATGCTGAGTCTTGGAGGGTGTTGGAACAAGTGTAGGAGATGAAATATCAACCGTGGTTTCATGAGGCTCATCAACTTGGTTATAGTCATCACGTGGCCAAGATGAATCTTTTTTATCAAAATGAGTGATAAACTGAGAGGACGTTCATGTAATTTTAAGAGGGAGATATATATCTTCTATATTGTCATGGCTATTATTTGCTGCAGTAAGTAAAGAAGAACTTGTCTAGCATTTTTGAGAAAGGACCAGAAACATATTATAAGAAATAGCAAAATGATTTGAAAAAAATCGCATTTTGAGAATTTGTTTTCTTTCATAACGCCTTCTCATACCTCAGCCAAGGGGCATCCTCTTTCAATGAATTATCTAAAGTGTGTTATGTATTTGAAATTTGAGTGGAGTTGCCAATAACTTCTTGGGATATGGATTATGCATTAAGAGTGGAGTCACAATTGATGTTTTGGAAGCTAGATTCTTCATTGAGAGGAGTCGCCAGTGAAAATTTAAATATTTGGATTCTTCTACTAGTGGAATCACCTTGAAACTGATTTTCAGATGTGTGGATTCGCTAGAGAAGGAAAATAGCCAATATAGGTCCAAGTGTCTGCTTCTCTCAGACCCTAGAACTCAACCATGTCGTACTTTCCCAGGGAATAATTTTCAATTTCATCCTTGACAACGACGCCATAATGTTAGCACTCTATAAATTTTGTCTAGATGAATAGACAAACAATAGAGGAAACTATTTCTACCTACTTTAGAGATGCATCACTAGCCTTCTCAATTCAGAGAGGGCTTTCTCATGTCACTTGATGTTTCTTTGGAAATCAATGGCTAGATTTGGTTTGTTTTTTGGGTTTTTATAAAATACCTGGAGAAATGAAGATAAAATTTGGGCTATGGAGTCTGGAATGAACAATGCATTGTCAAATCATCAGAACTATCAAGAGGAAAAGGATAAATGTGTCAGCGAGTATGAGTTTCTATCTAAAAATTTGCATGGGATCAGAAGGAAAAGGAAACATACAACTACATAAGAACATATCAAAATAAATTCAGAATCAATTGAGAAGAAATACAAATAGTCTAAATCGCTTAATCCAATAGCATCGCAATGATGAATTCTGGTTTTTTTTTCCTACAATTTAGATAGATGAATGAATAAATGAAATATAAGATAAAAAGAATTACATACTATGAAAAAACACAAAACTCATATCACCACTAGTTAGAATATGTTCGTAAACAGTCCAAAATCTACCTTTGTGTTTATATATTCATTCTAGCCCCAAAATTTACAAAGTCTTCATGCATAGAGGGTATGCTCCTCTTTACTCTATGGTTTCCATATTCTTGAGATAATATATATAGAGGAATTACTTGTGGAATTCAAAACGTTTAGACTTCCCCATAATTCTAAAAATAGAGATAAGTTACAAAAATGAGTGATTTATAACAACAATTATCCTATTTTAAAGGGANAATTTTTTTGGGTAAATTGTGATAGATACTGGAAAACCTTCTACTAAATACATAAATAGTTTCATTGTCCTTATTTTCAAAAGCATAGAACTCTCTAAGCTGTAGGTCTAAAGACTTCTTCTTGCACCAAAACTTTAAAAATACATACTTCAATTCCTCCCATGAGCTAATTGTCTCTAGTTGCAAATGTTTAAACCATTCTTTGGTGTCTTGTTCGAAAGATTGAAAGAATTCCCTTATACAAACATCATCATGGTCAATATCAAACAAATCTATAAAATTCTCAAAGCCTTGGATGTGTTTTTTAGTTGAGATGGTATTTTGTTCCCCATCAAACATATGTGGGTACTCATAGTGTTTTGGAGGAAAATTATGAAGGATGTGGGGTAACTTTAAGGGTATGTATCTATGCTGAGTCTTGGAGGGTGTTGGAACAAGTGTAGGAGATGAAATATCAACCGTGGTTTCATGAGGCTCATCAACTTGGTTATAGTCATCACGTGGCCAAGATGAATCTTTTTTATCAAAATGAGTGATAAACTGAGAGGACGTTCATGTAATTTTAAGAGGGAGATATATATCTTCTATATTGTCATGGCTATTATTTGCTGCAGTAAGTAAAGAAGAACTTGTCTAGCATTTTTGAGAAAGGACCAGAAACATATTATAAGAAATAGCAAAATGATTTGAAAAAAATCGCATTTTGAGAATTTGTTTTCTTTCATAACGCCTTCTCATACCTCAGCCAAGGGGCATCCTCTTTCAATGAATTATCTAAAGTGTGTTATGTATTTGAAATTTGAGTGGAGTTGCCAATAACTTCTTGGGATATGGATTATGCATTAAGAGTGGAGTCACAATTGATGTTTTGGAAGCTAGATTCTTCATTGAGAGGAGTCGCCAGTGAAAATTTAAATATTTGGATTCTTCTACTAGTGGAATCACCTTGAAACTGATTTTCAGATGTGTGGATTCGCTAGAGAAGGAAAATAGCCAATATAGGTCCAAGTGTCTGCTTCTCTCAGACCCTAGAACTCAACCATGTCGTACTTTCCCAGGGAATAATTTTCAATTTCATCCTTGACAACGACGCCATAATGTTAGCACTCTATAAATTTTGTCTAGATGAATAGACAAACAATAGAGGAAACTATTTCTACCTACTTTAGAGATGCATCACTAGCCTTCTCAATTCAGAGAGGGCTTTCTCATGTCACTTGATGTTTCTTTGGAAATCAATGGCTAGATTTGGTTTGTTTTTTGGGTTTTTATAAAATACCTGGAGAAATGAAGATAAAATTTGGGCTATGGAGTCTGGAATGAACAATGCATTGTCAAATCATCAGAACTATCAAGAGGAAAAGGATAAATGTGTCAGCGAGTATGAGTTTCTATCTAAAAATTTGCATGGGATCAGAAGGAAAAGGAAACATACAACTACATAAGAACATATCAAAATAAATTCAGAATCAATTGAGAATAAATACAAATAGTCTAAATCGCTTAATCCAATAGCATCACAATGATGAATTCTGGTTTTTTTTTCCTGCAATTTAGATAGATGAATGCATAAATGAAATATAAGATAAAAAGAATTACATACTATGAAAAAACACAAGCCTCATATCACCACCAGTTAGAATATGTTCGTAAATAGTCCAAAATCTACCTTTGTGTTTATATATTCATTCTAGCCCCAAAATTTACAAAGTCTTCATGCATACAGGGTATGCTCCTCTTTACTCTATGGTTTCCATATCCTTGAGATAATATATATAGAGGAATTACTTGTGGAATTCAAAATGTTTAGACTTCCCCATAATTCTAAAAATAGAGATAAGTTACAAAAATGAGTGATTTATAACAACAATTATCCTATTTTAAAGGGACCGTTACGAACAGGTCGGTCATATCTGGGGCCCCTTTATTCAACCTCCATCTGTTCAAAATTTGCTGGAATGTACTTAATTCTACCTGGGAATTCATTTCAGCTTGACAATTTCCTCCTTCAGAGTGCTCAACCAAGAAAGTTGATTTTCTCTGACTACTCTCCATTATCTCAACATTGATTTTTGTTCTCTGATGTATTCTCTACCTCTTCTTTGTTTTCTGCTTGTGGATTTTGTCTATGTGTTCATTGATGACTAGGTCCCTCATAACAAGGTTTAATATGACACCTGACTCTGGTTCAGTCATGGGTTCGTATGAAATTTAGTTTCTAATATCTTCACAACCCACTTTTCTTTTTCACTTATTGATAATCTTGGCACATTAGTTGAAAACCTTGTTGTACTAGATATTGTTCGATTGACGTTGTCCATGTATTCTAATCTTCACAAAGACCACTATTTTTGTCTCCCTTAACTCTACAGAACTCAGTAAATCCATCCAGCTTGAGGTTACTTCGCTTATGCATGGGACAATGATTTCCTAGAGTAGGATAAAGCTACCCATATGTGAAGATCTGTAGTCGCTGAATCCTAATCATGAATTACTGACAGGGTACGTTGGTTTTCCATGCTTCATCAATATACTTCGAATGATGAAATTTTGAGTTAGTTATACGACAACGTTCACTTGACATGTCAAACGGGAAGTAATTAAAGCAATGACATGAGGTGATTTGAGTAGCCATCACCTCCCCCCATGAGTTGTTGATTTGACACATTAGACCACGTGACATCAGGGCTGTTGGGAGAATGGTTTCAGGCAAACTTCTTTTCTCCCCAATGCACTTCTAAGGGCTCCACGCATCCACTACTAAAACCAAAATGGTTTTCCCCGGTCCGCCCACGCATAATTAACTTCTGTGCTAGTTCAATTCTCGATATGGGCTTCAACCATTGATATAGGCTACTTCAAGATAACCAGTCTGTAGGACTGCTTCCTTTTCACTTTTGATATATTTATCCACATCACCGCCATATATTACCTGATCCTCCAAATGATGCCATGTATCTACACTGATTTAGTCACCTGCTAAATTTAAACTCAGATTTGAAGTATAATCGTCATGGTGATAACAAAGTGATCAGAAGGGTTGCATAGCTGGATTTTCTAAAGTTCCAAAGTCTAGTTTGTATAATGATTCACCTTACTCTTCCCATATGATGGAATTCTTTAGACAAGTGTTTCAAGATTTGGTGTTCAATTAGAAGTCTTCTCCCTAATTTTAGGCAATAATACTCACTTTTCTTAAGATTAGAGGTTTGTCCATTTGTTGAAATTATTGTACATCCTAATTTTGGATATACCTTATTTGTTTCTTATGTTGTTACCTTGTGACATGTCAATTGACACATTTTCTCCTAGGTGGTTGTTACTTGCATTTAGACTTTCTTGCTCCTTGAAGTGGTGCGCTGCAATTTGAAGGAGTGCTTAGATTCCTTATGCCAGAATTTAGTTGCTTGTCACTCACTTACTATGAAATGGAATAAACTAATGAATTCATTGTGCCATCAAGTTATTGATGTTGGATTTGTAGTAGAACCTTCAACTGCGCCTTCAAACTGATGATTAAGAATGATTTTTGCGTGACCAGATTTCGTGCTCCTTGGAAAGTGGGTTAATGATTAAATGCTTAAGTGTTTAGCCTTTCTTGCATGCAATAGAATTACAATGTAAATGATAGTTATAGATTTTGTACTTCATGCACCTTGTATTTGTTGTGATTAATAGTCGATATTTGCACGCATTGAATATTGATGAGGCATGTATAGTTAGGTGATTAATTTTTAATGCGCACCTTGAATTTTGTATGGTATAATGTTTACATTATACTTTTTTTGAGAGCAATGAAATAATTAAGGTAATTATTGTTCATTGGGATATTTCTTCCTTTGCAAAAGGAATGATCAATGAAATGATTGGTTGATGGTTATTTATGTTTGTCGCCCCCCAAAAAAGAATTTCCTGTTGTATGTTGTTGGTTGGGCATAATGGTAGGGATGTTACATTGTGTAATGGCAGGGTCGTTACAAATGGTATCAGAGCGGGTTCAACCATGCGATTGTGGATCTCCATGCTTTCCATTTCAGTAAATCCTTGAATAATAACCTAATGCTAATTAAAACTTTAACGTGTCCATGCAGTGATATTGATTAGAGGGCACCACATAGGTTCATAGTGTGGTGCCTTGGAAGGAGGTGTGATGCCTCTAGAAGTGACCATGCCCTCAGAGTCTAACCCCCAAGGGGGAAGAACAAGCCCTTGGGCTGGATTTTATTATTGTAAGGGATGATGATGGTATGACCAGGGTCCTTCAAGAGATTGTCAGAGGCCTTGATTCACCATCTGTACTGAGATGAGGTCGAGGCAGCTATACCCCTTAGGATCCACAACATGCCCAACTAGTACCATTAGTATTCACCACAAACTCAAGAAGGTCAAATTTCTCGAGTTCTTTAGTGTCCCGGATGATGCAGCAACCGAGGCATGGTTGGAGAATATGGCGATGTTCTTTGCACTTCGCGACTATACCTCCAACATGAAGGTTTGCATGGTAGTATTTCAACTGAAGGGGAGCATTCTTCTATGGTGGAATATGATCCTACCACATTTGAACATGGTCGTCGGAGATGTATCATGGGAACTGTTCAAGAAATGGTTCCAGGAGAGGTATATTTCTGAGGAATTCGTTGAGCGTCAACTCAACAAATTCAACGCCTTGCGACAAGGTGGTCGTATGGTGCTTGAGTACAAGGGGAATTTTTGGATATGTTTCAATATGATCCGCAAAAATTTACAAAGAAACTTAAGGTCAACAAGTTCATGTTTGGCCTTAATGTTAGAATTTAGCTTCTAATTTGGGTACCAGGAATACTGGATTGAAGAAAGTGTGTTGGAATATGGGGAGCCACATTACTAGAGTGACTGCCTAGTACAGAGGACTAGAGCAGCTAGATTAGTCAGACCCACTGCCATGTGAGATTTAGGAAAGGCCCATCGGATTCATGAAGTTGTCAACAACCTCTAGAAAAAGCACTAGTTAACTATGCTCAAGACGTTACGTATTGTTCTTGACCAGACCCTTAGTATTTTGATAGATCCTAGTTATACCAAGAGTTTCATTTCTAGGGCAGTGCTAAAATAGAATTAAGGTAAAGGAAGTCGAACATGATGAGTTTATCTTTGTAGAAATGGATTTGGGAGCCAAACAAAAGGTTGGAGGGAAGATTATGAGATGTAGCCTTAACCTGGGAGAGTTTGTCACTAGGGTCAACATGTACATCACGATCTTAGGATATTATGATGTCATGATTGGTATGGATTGGTTCGAATCGCATGAGGCGATACCGAACTGTAAGATGAAATAGTTAAGCTTGGTTGATGACGAGGGACAAAGACATATGATTGTAGGTCAGAACCAGGGAGTTTCCCTGAGGTTCATCTCTTCCTTACAACTATGAAAGAGCATGCGCAATGGATGTAAGATTTATGTGATCCTTGAGTTAAAAAAGAGAAAGGAGTAGTGGAAGGTATAAAACACCTTCTGGTGGTGAGAGAGTTTGCAGACATCTTCCCTGAGGAGTTACCTAGGATGCCTCNATAAATGTGTCAGCGAGTATGAGTTTCTATCTAAAAATTTGCATGGGATCAGAAGGAAAAGGAAACATACAACTACATAAGAACATATCAAAATAAATTCAGAATCAATTGAGAATAAATACAAATAGTCTAAATCGCTTAATCCAATAGCATCACAATGATGAATTCTGGTTTTTTTTTCCTGCAATTTAGATAGATGAATGCATAAATGAAATATAAGATAAAAAGAATTACATACTATGAAAAAACACAAGCCTCATATCACCACCAGTTAGAATATGTTCGTAAATAGTCCAAAATCTACCTTTGTGTTTATATATTCATTCTAGCCCCAAAATTTACAAAGTCTTCATGCATACAGGGTATGCTCCTCTTTACTCTATGGTTTCCATATCCTTGAGATAATATATATAGAGGAATTACTTGTGGAATTCAAAATGTTTAGACTTCCCCATAATTCTAAAAATAGAGATAAGTTACAAAAATGAGTGATTTATAACAACAATTATCCTATTTTAAAGGGACCGTTACGAACAGGTCGGTCATATCTGGGGCCCCTTTATTCAACCTCCATCTGTTCAAAATTTGCTGGAATGTACTTAATTCTACCTGGGAATTCATTTCAGCTTGACAATTTCCTCCTTCAGAGTGCTCAACCAAGAAAGTTGATTTTCTCTGACTACTCTCCATTATCTCAACATTGATTTTTGTTCTCTGATGTATTCTCTACCTCTTCTTTGTTTTCTGCTTGTGGATTTTGTCTATGTGTTCATTGATGACTAGGTCCCTCATAACAAGGTTTAATATGACACCTGACTCTGGTTCAGTCATGGGTTCGTATGAAATTTAGTTTCTAATATCTTCACAACCCACTTTTCTTTTTCACTTATTGATAATCTTGGCACATTAGTTGAAAACCTTGTTGTACTAGATATTGTTCGATTGACGTTGTCCATGTATTCTAATCTTCACAAAGACCACTATTTTTGTCTCCCTTAACTCTACAGAACTCAGTAAATCCATCCAGCTTGAGGTTACTTCGCTTATGCATGGGACAATGATTTCCTAGAGTAGGATAAAGCTACCCATATGTGAAGATCTGTAGTCGCTGAATCCTAATCATGAATTACTGACAGGGTACGTTGGTTTTCCATGCTTCATCAATATACTTCGAATGATGAAATTTTGAGTTAGTTATACGACGACGTTCACTTGACATGTCAAACGGGAAGTAATTAAAGCAATGACGTGAGGTGATTTGAGTAGCCATCACCTCCCCCCATGAGTTGTTGATTTGACACATTAGACCATGTGACATCAGGGCTGTTGGGAGAATGGTTTCAAGCAAACTTCTTTTCTCCCCAATGCACTTCTAAGGGCTCCACGCATCCACTACTAAAACCAAAATGGCTTTCCCCGGTCCGCCCACGCATAATTAACTTCTGTGCTAGTTCAATTCTCAATATGGGCTTCAACCGTTGATATAGGCTACTTCAAGATAGCCAGTCTGTAGGACTGCTTCCTTTTCACTTCTGATATATTTATCCACATCACCGCCATATATTACCTGAGCCTCCAAATGATGCCATGTATCTACAATGACTTAGTCACCTGCTAAATTTAAACTCAGATTTGAAGTATAATCGTCATGGTGATAACAAAGTGATCAGAAGGGTTAGATAGTTGGATTTTCTAAAGTTCCAAAGTCTAGTTTGTATAATGATTCACCTTACTCTTCCCATATGATGGAATTCTTTAGACGAGTGTTTCAAGATTTGGTGTTCAATTAGAAGTCTTCTCCCTAATTTTAGGCAATAATACTCACTTTGCTTAAGATTAGAGGTTTGTCCATTTGTTGAAATTATTGTACATCCTAATTTTGGATATACCTTATTTGTTTCTTATGTTGTTACCTTGTGACATGTCAATTGACACCTTTTCTCCTAGGTGGTTGTTACTTGCATTTAGACTTTCTTGCTCCTTGAAGTGGTGCGCTGCAATTTGAAGGAGTGCTTAGATTCCTTATGCCAGAATTTAGTTGCTTGTCACTCACTTACTATGAAATGGAATAAACTAATGAATTCATTGTGCCATCAAGTTATTGATGTTGGATTTGTAGTAGAACCTTCAACTGCGCCTTCAAACTGATGATTAAGAATGATTTTTGCGTGACCAGATTTCGTGCTCCTTGGAAAGTGGGTTAATGATTAAATGCTTAAGTGTTTAGCCTTTCTTGCGTGCAATAGAATTACAATGTAAATGATAGTTATAGATTTTGTACTTCTTGCACCTTGGATTTGTTGTGATTAATAGTCGATATTTGCACGCATTGAATATTGATGAGGCATGTATAGTTAGGTGATTAATTTTTAATGCGCACCTTGAATGTTGTATGGTATAATGTTTAGATTCTACTTTTTTTGAGAGCAATGAAATAATTAAGGTAATTATTGTTCATTGGGATATTTCTTCTTTTGCAAAAGGAATGATCAATGAAATGATTGGTTGATGGTTATTTATGTTTGTCGCCCCCCAAAAAAGAATTTCTTGTTGTATGTTGTTGGTTGGGCATAATGGTAGGGATGTTACATTGTGTAATGGCAGGGTCGTNAACCTTCAACTGCGCCTTCAAACTGATGATTAAGAATGATTTTTGCGTGACCAGATTTCGTGCTCCTTGGAAAGTGGGTTAATGATTAAATGCTTAAGTGTTTAGCCTTTCTTGCATGCAATAGAATTACAATGTAAATGATAGTTATAGATTTTGTACTTCATGCACCTTGTATTTGTTGTGATTAATAGTCGATATTTGCACGCATTGAATATTGATGAGGCATGTATAGTTAGGTGATTAATTTTTAATGCGCACCTTGAATTTTGTATGGTATAATGTTTACATTATACTTTTTTTGAGAGCAATGAAATAATTAAGGTAATTATTGTTCATTGGGATATTTCTTCCTTTGCAAAAGGAATGATCAATGAAATGATTGGTTGATGGTTATTTATGTTTGTCGCCCCCCAAAAAAGAATTTCCTGTTGTATGTTGTTGGTTGGGCATAATGGTAGGGATGTTACATTGTGTAATGGCAGGGTCGTTACAAATGGTATCAGAGCGGGTTCAACCATGCGATTGTGGATCTCCATGCTTTCCATTTCAGTAAATCCTTGAATAATAACCTAATGCTAATTAAAACTTTAACGTGTCCATGCAGTGATATTGATTAGAGGGCACCACATAGGTTCATAGTGTGGTGCCTTGGAAGGAGGTGTGATGCCTCTAGAAGTGACCATGCCCTCAGAGTCTAACCCCCAAGGGGGAAGAACAAGCCCTTGGGCTGGATTTTATTATTGTAAGGGATGATGATGGTATGACCAGGGTCCTTCAAGAGATTGTCAGAGGCCTTGATTCACCATCTGTACTGAGATGAGGTCGAGGCAGCTATACCCCTTAGGATCCACAACATGCCCAACTAGTACCATTAGTATTCACCACAAACTCAAGAAGGTCAAATTTCTCGAGTTCTTTAGTGTCCCGGATGATGCAGCAACCGAGGCATGGTTGGAGAATATGGCGATGTTCTTTGCACTTCGCGACTATACCTCCAACATGAAGGTTTGCATGGTAGTATTTCAACTGAAGGGGAGCATTCTTCTATGGTGGAATATGATCCTACCACATTTGAACATGGTCGTCGGAGATGTATCATGGGAACTGTTCAAGAAATGGTTCCAGGAGAGGTATATTTCTGAGGAATTCGTTGAGCGTCAACTCAACAAATTCAACGCCTTGCGACAAGGTGGTCGTATGGTGCTTGAGTACAAGGGGAATTTTTGGATATGTTTCAATATGATCCGCAAAAATTTACAAAGAAACTTAAGGTCAACAAGTTCATGTTTGGCCTTAATGTTAGAATTTAGCTTCTAATTTGGGTACCAGGAATACTGGATTGAAGAAAGTGTGTTGGAATATGGGGAGCCACATTACTAGAGTGACTGCCTAGTACAGAGGACTAGAGCAGCTAGATTAGTCAGACCCACTGCCATGTGAGATTTAGGAAAGGCCCATCGGATTCATGAAGTTGTCAACAACCTCTAGAAAAAGCACTAGTTAACTATGCTCAAGACGTTACGTATTGTTCTTGACCAGACCCTTAGTATTTTGATAGATCCTAGTTATACCAAGAGTTTCATTTCTAGGGCAGTGCTAAAATAGAATTAAGGTAAAGGAAGTCGAACATGATGAGTTTATCTTTGTAGAAATGGATTTGGGAGCCAAACAAAAGGTTGGAGGGAAGATTATGAGATGTAGCCTTAACCTGGGAGAGTTTGTCACTAGGGTCAACATGTACATCACGATCTTAGGATATTATGATGTCATGATTGGTATGGATTGGTTCGAATCGCATGAGGCGATACCGAACTGTAAGATGAAATAGTTAAGCTTGGTTGATGACGAGGGACAAAGACATATGATTGTAGGTCAGAACCAGGGAGTTTCCCTGAGGTTCATCTCTTCCTTACAACTATGAAAGAGCATGCGCAATGGATGTAAGATTTATGTGATCCTTGAGTTAAAAAAGAGAAAGGAGTAGTGGAAGGTATAAAACACCTTCTGGTGGTGAGAGAGTTTGCAGACATCTTCCCTGAGGAGTTACCTAGGATGCCTCTGGAGAGGGTATTGGAATTTACCATCGAACTAAAACCAGGAACTGAATTGATAGAAAGAACGACTTATTGGATGTCGACCTCGAAGTTACAGAAGTTGAGAATGAAACTGAAGGAGTTGTTGGACTTGGGACTTATATGTCCAAGTGTGTCATCGTGGGGTGCACCTGATATTTTCATACGAAAGAAGGATGGGTCGTGGAGACTCTCAATTGACTACAGTAAATTGAAAAAGGTAACAATCAAGAATCAGTACATGTTTCCAAGGATTGATGATCTGTTAAATCAGATGAAAGGCACAATGATGTTTTCAAAGATTGACTTGCAATCAGGGTATCACTAGTTACATGTCAATGAGGATGACATCCCTAAGACCTCCTTTAAGACAAGGTTTGGACAATAAGAGTTTATTGTTTTACCGTTTGGAATGACGAATACCCCTAGGGTATTTATCNAACCTTCAACTGCGCCTTCAAACTGATGATTAAGAATGATTTTTGCGTGACCAGATTTCGTGCTCCTTGGAAAGTGGGTTAATGATTAAATGCTTAAGTGTTTAGCCTTTCTTGCATGCAATAGAATTACAATGTAAATGATAGTTATAGATTTTGTACTTCATGCACCTTGTATTTGTTGTGATTAATAGTCGATATTTGCACGCATTGAATATTGATGAGGCATGTATAGTTAGGTGATTAATTTTTAATGCGCACCTTGAATTTTGTATGGTATAATGTTTACATTATACTTTTTTTGAGAGCAATGAAATAATTAAGGTAATTATTGTTCATTGGGATATTTCTTCCTTTGCAAAAGGAATGATCAATGAAATGATTGGTTGATGGTTATTTATGTTTGTCGCCCCCCAAAAAAGAATTTCCTGTTGTATGTTGTTGGTTGGGCATAATGGTAGGGATGTTACATTGTGTAATGGCAGGGTCGTTACAAATGGTATCAGAGCGGGTTCAACCATGCGATTGTGGATCTCCATGCTTTCCATTTCAGTAAATCCTTGAATAATAACCTAATGCTAATTAAAACTTTAACGTGTCCATGCAGTGATATTGATTAGAGGGCACCACATAGGTTCATAGTGTGGTGCCTTGGAAGGAGGTGTGATGCCTCTAGAAGTGACCATGCCCTCAGAGTCTAACCCCCAAGGGGGAAGAACAAGCCCTTGGGCTGGATTTTATTATTGTAAGGGATGATGATGGTATGACCAGGGTCCTTCAAGAGATTGTCAGAGGCCTTGATTCACCATCTGTACTGAGATGAGGTCGAGGCAGCTATACCCCTTAGGATCCACAACATGCCCAACTAGTACCATTAGTATTCACCACAAACTCAAGAAGGTCAAATTTCTCGAGTTCTTTAGTGTCCCGGATGATGCAGCAACCGAGGCATGGTTGGAGAATATGGCGATGTTCTTTGCACTTCGCGACTATACCTCCAACATGAAGGTTTGCATGGTAGTATTTCAACTGAAGGGGAGCATTCTTCTATGGTGGAATATGATCCTACCACATTTGAACATGGTCGTCGGAGATGTATCATGGGAACTGTTCAAGAAATGGTTCCAGGAGAGGTATATTTCTGAGGAATTCGTTGAGCGTCAACTCAACAAATTCAACGCCTTGCGACAAGGTGGTCGTATGGTGCTTGAGTACAAGGGGAATTTTTGGATATGTTTCAATATGATCCGCAAAAATTTACAAAGAAACTTAAGGTCAACAAGTTCATGTTTGGCCTTAATGTTAGAATTTAGCTTCTAATTTGGGTACCAGGAATACTGGATTGAAGAAAGTGTGTTGGAATATGGGGAGCCACATTACTAGAGTGACTGCCTAGTACAGAGGACTAGAGCAGCTAGATTAGTCAGACCCACTGCCATGTGAGATTTAGGAAAGGCCCATCGGATTCATGAAGTTGTCAACAACCTCTAGAAAAAGCACTAGTTAACTATGCTCAAGACGTTACGTATTGTTCTTGACCAGACCCTTAGTATTTTGATAGATCCTAGTTATACCAAGAGTTTCATTTCTAGGGCAGTGCTAAAATAGAATTAAGGTAAAGGAAGTCGAACATGATGAGTTTATCTTTGTAGAAATGGATTTGGGAGCCAAACAAAAGGTTGGAGGGAAGATTATGAGATGTAGCCTTAACCTGGGAGAGTTTGTCACTAGGGTCAACATGTACATCACGATCTTAGGATATTATGATGTCATGATTGGTATGGATTGGTTCGAATCGCATGAGGCGATACCGAACTGTAAGATGAAATAGTTAAGCTTGGTTGATGACGAGGGACAAAGACATATGATTGTAGGTCAGAACCAGGGAGTTTCCCTGAGGTTCATCTCTTCCTTACAACTATGAAAGAGCATGCGCAATGGATGTAAGATTTATGTGATCCTTGAGTTAAAAAAGAGAAAGGAGTAGTGGAAGGTATAAAACACCTTCTGGTGGTGAGAGAGTTTGCAGACATCTTCCCTGAGGAGTTACCTAGGATGCCTCCGGAGAGGGTATTGGAATTTACCATCGAACTAAAACCAGGAACTGAATTGATAGAAAGAACGACTTATTGGATGTCCACCTCGAAGTTATAGAAGTTGAGAATGAAACTGAAGGAGTTGTTGGACTTGGGACTTATATGTCCAAGTGTGTCACCGTGGGGTGCACCTGATATTTTCATACGAAAGAAGGATGGGTCGTGGAGACTCTCAATTGACTACAGTAAATTTAAAAAGGTAACGATCAAGAATCAGTACATGTTTCCAAGGATTGATGATCTGTTAAATCAGATGAAAGGCACAACGATGTTTTCAAAGATTGACTTGCAATCAGGGTATCACTAGTTACATGTCAATGAGGATGACATCCCTAAGACCTCCTTTAAGACGAGGTTTGGACAATAAGAGTTTATTGTTTTACCGTTTGGAATGACGAATACCCCTAGGGTATTTATCAGTTGATGAACAGGGTGTTCCATGAATACTTGTACAAATTCATCCAAGTATTCATTGGCAATATTTTGATTTACTCTCAGGCAATGGAGGAGCATGAAGAGCACTTGTTCTTGGTACTACAATGTCTTTGAGAGAAAAAATTTTATGGAAAATTGTGTAAATGCTTGTTTTATCAATCGAAGATTCACTACTTATGGCATGTCAACTTCGACGAAGGTATCTCCATGGATCTAGAAAAAGGTCGAGGCTATTATGGAATGACCTGCACCGACAATTGTCCTGGAAGTGTGTAACTTCGTGGGTTTAGCAGGATACTATCGACGGTTCGTCGAGAGTTTTTTGAAGATAGAAAATCCGATTACGAAATTACAAAAGAAGGAAAATAATTTTGTTTGGACCGAGAAATGCACAGAAGAATTTCGAAGGGTCAAGGAGTTTTTGACAACGACATCGATATTGAAGGTCCCTGACATGGACGCAGACTTCTTGGTATGCATTGACACATCCAAGGAAGGATTAGGCGGAGTCTTGATGCAAGACGGTCAAGTGATCGCTTACATCTCGATAAAGTTGAGAATACATGCGGAGAACTATGCAATGCATGATTTGGATTTGTTAGCCATTGTTTATGCCTTGAGAGTTTGGAGACACTACATTATTGGATGAAAATTCGAACTAAAAATGGACCACTATGAACTACAACACATCTTTATGCAAAGCGACTTGAACGCATGACAACGACATTGGTTGAAATTTCTTAGTGAGTACGATTTCAAGATTACTTAAATAAAGGGAACAATGAACAAAGTGGATGATGCGTTATGTCGGAGACTGTACATATTTTATGTGATGCCTCTTCAGACAAATCTACGTGAAAATATTCTAACTTTACAGTGTGATGATGACTGGTAGAAGGAGACCAAGGATTTTATTCGACAAAACACAATAATGGTACCAAGATTTGAATGATTTACGTTTGACAATGATGGATTATTGAGATTTAAAAAATTGAATTTATGTACCACCCAATGACGAGTTGAGGAGTTTGATCCTAAATGAGGCTTATAGAGCCATGTACATGGCTCACTCGGGAGTCGCAAAGATGAGGCCAGACCTTAAATCCTTATTCTTGTGGAAATGAATGAAGGTAGACATAGTCAACTACGTGGAAAGATGTCTAGAATGTCAGCAGGTGAAGGCTGAACATAGGAATCCAACATTATTAATACATCCACACGCCATTCTGGAATCGAAATGGGAAGTCATTTCAATGGATTTCATTGTTGGATTTCCACTGATGACAATGACACATGACTCAAATTTTGTGGTAGTTGACACTATGATGAAGAGTGCTCATTTTATTCCTGTGCGTATGATGTATCAGGCACCTGACATAGCTAGAGTTTTCATCAGTGATATTGTGAGGCTGCATGGCATGCCTAAGAGGATTATATCTGGTTGAGGATTGATGTTTACTGGACGATTTTGGAATAGTTTCCAAGAGGCCTTGGGAACCCAACTTAACTTTAGTACCCCATATCACCCGGAGACAAATGGGAATACCGAATGAACAAACCAATCTTGGAGGACATGTTGCTTATGTACATAATGGAACAACATAACCGTTGGAAACAATTCTTCCCACTAGTAGAATTCGCATATAACAACAGTTATCAAAGCACCATTAAGATAGCACCTTTTGAGTTTCTTTATGGGAGACTGTGTCAAATGCCTTGAGTTAGGATCAACTTGAGGATAGGGTCCTAGTGGGGGCATAAGAGATCTAAGACATGGAATATCAAATGAGAACATGAAGACAAAGGATCAAATAAGCACAGGATCGACATAAGAGTTATGTCGTTGCACAACGTGTTGACCGTAGTTATGAAGTTGGCAATCGAGTCTTCTTGTAGGTAAAACCGCATAAGAGTTCAATTAAGTTTGGAAAGGGTGCTAAACTCTCTCCTAGGTTTGTGGGACCTTTCAAGATTGTGAAAAAGAAGGGGCCCGTGGCCTATCGACTAACCTTGCTTGATTCTTTGAGGAGTATGCACGATGTTTTTCATGTATCTATTTTGAGACATTATATTAGTGATACGACACATGTTATTGACATGAGTTCCTACCAGGTATCTAACGCGGGTGTGCTCACAACTGAGCCAATATGCATCATTGACCATCACATTCGACAACTACGACGTCGAACCATAAATCAGGTCAAGGTCCAGTGGGACAATTATATTTTGCACTTGATGACCTGGAGGGGATGGATATGATATGCGCCTGCAGTTTCCATTTTTGTTTGATAGATAGACTTATGATATTGTGATACACTTTATTTCGACACTTGTATACTGTGAAACTTCGGGACAATATTTAGAACAAGAGTGGGTGTATCTAAAATCCTTCTCTTGCATGCACTGAGAGAACTTATTCTTTAAGGACACTTGCTTCCAAGTGATCCAAATTATTATACTATTGGATGTGTGTTTATGATTATCAGGCCTTTTGGATATGATGATATGTTATTTTGTTGTATTGACATAGACATTTTCTATTGACTGGGTTCTCCTGAGTGTGAAGGACTTTGGACCTCGAGGATGCAAAGGCATCGATGAAACCCCTTGGACTCTGGATCGAGTCAATGAGTGGATTGTTGGATTTAATATTGTTGATATGACATATGTACATATCATTAGATGTTATGACAATTGATAATTATTGCTGACATGATACGTTGATGGATGCATGCTGACGATAGCTTGCCAACCAAACTCACATGTGGAGTAGAGGGGTCACACACGACAACCAAAGACTTTGAGGGAGAGGTGTGGGAGAAGCCCTGCCACAACCTACTAGCACTCTCATTGTGGCTTGAACTGTAGGTTAACGATTACCTAGTTTTAGAAGACCCACGATGTCATGAGAACAGATTGCGAAAATCACTCATGATGATTCTAAGGGGCACGCAATAAGGCAGGGGTCTTATTCCTTGGAGGTCCTTAGTCTCCCACAAGATCACATGGAAAAGTATTGACTCTAGGGGTTTGTGATGTCTACCAGGTTATTCAAGAGGAGAGTGGCACACTTGGAGCACATAGTGCATCCTGAAGGGCACGTCGCACAAGGTAAACAGAAAGAGGCAAGTGGCACCCTTGGAGCACCTAGTGCGTCCTGAAGGGTACGTCGTGATTTTAACTAGTAAGTGAATAAACCTATTCTGCCTTAAAATGAATGATGTGATAAGTAAGTTTTAAAAACAATTTTCCCTAATAAAAAATTTGTTTCCCAACCTAGTGAAATTAAATCTAGGTCTAAGTAGAACATGTGGTAAAAAATAATAATAATAATAATAAATAAACATGTAACAAGAAGGGGGGTAACAAATTCAAATTTATTTATTAAAGTCAAAATTATAATGGAGGATTAAAATTTAAAAAGGGAAATGGTTGTTTTTATCTATTTTTACTAATTTAATTTTAGTTAAAAAGAAAAGAGGGTAAATGGTTGTTTTATCTACACTTACTAAATTGATTTTTAGTTAAAAAGGAAAAAGAGGGATACTTAAAAAAAATAGGAAAATTAAAGAAAAATGGGGAAACTTAAGGAAAAGGGAAAATGTAAAGAAAAAGATGAATGTCTAACTTAGTAAGGAATCTTTCCATTGGGACTTTATAAATTATGAACTCAACTAGGAATTAAGTAAGGCGTGAGTCATTTAAGAATTGTAAGGGAATTTTGGGACACCTAGGAGCTTTTTTAGGAATGATTTTAGGTGGGTAAGGAAAATAAGAATAATTAATTAATTAATAAAAATAATTTTCTAGTGCAACTAGAGGATCGGGTGACATGTGTACAAGGGAGGTCTTTCCTAATTAATTAAATGAAAAAGGAATTTAATGAGAATTTGTGAAACTAATTACTTGAAAACTCTATAAAAAGGATGGAGGAGGAGGAGTATGGATCTGATCTTTTTGCGTAACGTTACGATGCTTAATTTTTTCTTGACTAATCTTCTCTTGTGGGAGTTGGGATACCGATCTCAGGTAAAGAGTGGTAGTTGTACCTTGTGAAGTGAGTTGGGTGATAGCAGTTCTCTGGTATTGTGTGCCTGGCCCCTTTGTGGCTCTAGGGGCTCATGGGGAAGAAGAGTACCCCTAGCGTTGGCTGAGAGGTACTGGTGAGGTCATATCGGTTGACACGCAAGAGCTGGATAGAGCACGTAGTAATAACAAATTCATAGCATTCGCGTTTGGCTAAGGTACGACTATTAAAGTTGTTGATTGCAATGAAATTTAATTTACACTTGTTATTTTCCTATACTCGGTTGAAGATTGCATTTCCATGAGATTTCTTGCACCTAATTTCCTACGGTATTCCTAATCCCCTTGCTCATTGTTTTCTAAATTGATTTCTTGTGGTGAACCCAACCTCTAATTGCAATGACTTGTCTATGTTTGTATTTATTGATTAATGTGAAGAAGAATTGAGTTTTTATCTTATGTATCTTATACCTTTATTTATTAGTCCATGCCTGAGGAGTCGGTGTGGAGCCGAAACAACGATCATCACTCCATTGGTTAAAGACTTATAGATTCAAATACCTTTTTTTCCTATGTATGGATAATAAGTGAAGGATAATTTTTTCCAAGTTATCTATCCCTTACTT
Organism: Picea glauca; assembly: GCA_000966675.3. Lineage (NCBI taxonomy): Eukaryota > Viridiplantae > Streptophyta > Pinopsida > Pinales > Pinaceae > Picea > Picea glauca. The sequence goes on from JZKD02S0022177.1 coordinate 20,127, forward strand.
ATCTTTGTGTTTTTCTCTTATGATTAATCCATGATATTTGTGCCTTCTTATGATCGAGTAACTCTACATTTTGATTGTTTCAACTCTGAAAACCTCGGCGTTTCCTTGAGGGATTATATCTGCATTTCTTGAATGATTACCTCTGTATTGAAAGATTATTTTTTCATTTCTTTTGATTGACTACTTCTGCGCTTTCTTGTGTTTGATTATCTCTGAGTGTTCTTGTGACGGTTAATCTCTGCATTTAATTTATATCTGTGTCAATTTACCTCTGTGTTCCATTTATCCCTGCACATGAACAAACCCAAAAATTAGCGATGCGATTTAAATTCATATCTCAAGTAAGCAACTTATCACTGTGTTTTTATCTAATATAAGATAGACAACAAATTTATGACTGTGTGTGACTGTGTTATAATTGATGTTGTGTATCTTGAACATATTTTGACAGTGATTTATTCTTATACATATCATGTGATTTGTTATACCATTGTTATTTATCAAAACTTTTCTACCAAAATCGTTTCTAGCAACTCGTTTTACCAAAATCATTTTACCAAATCATTTTTAACACTGTGATTTTACTGACAGTGATTCCTTCCTATTATTTACCAGACATCAATATATCATTCTATTTTTATTTTTAAAAGACAAAAAAGAATTTTAAAAGACAACAAAATTAATATCTATTGACAACGAATGTATACATGTGTCTGCGTTTTTTTTTATAAACACAACCAATCTAGGTAACGAGTTATGCCTAGTAAAGGTAGAACCCTAGGCATTTTTCCTGGTGTTCTACACAATGTTTTCCCTTAAATGATTATGGTTAGATAGCATCTTTGGAAAATGATTTTACTGATTGATAAAGCATAGCCTTTACCCTGGTCACTGCATTTACAATTATATTCACAACATTCACCCCAATTCACAACGATATATTTGATTGATAAATCACAACATTTACTAATTACATTCGATATATATGTTATGTGAATAATCACTTGGCTTCAGTTTGATAGTCAACGAATTCGATTGACACTAAAAAATTATAGTTTGAAAGATATTTACCATTTATTTTCACCTCTGCGATTTTCCACAGTGGTTTTAACTGAAGGATATATATGTATGACAACGTTGTATTATTATTGACGTTGTATTATTATTTGCAACGTTGTATTGTGTGTTTGACAATGATCTGTATGACAATGTTGTATTATGTGTTAACATCGATCTGTATGACAACGTTGTATTGTGTGTTGACAACGATTTGTATGTATTGGGACAGAGATATCATGGTTAGACATTGTTTCATTATTGGACAACAATTTGATTGTGTGTTTCTTTTTAAGAATTCCACATATTGGCTTCAGATTTTGAGCTTAGTTGAACGTTTATGTATTTATTTTTAAGAATTCCACTTGGAATCCCATTTAGTATAAGTCATATGTTTATAGTACACTGGTAAGTATTCATTCCAGTTACGCGGATAACCTGTCCGAGAACTATCATGTCTACTGTATGTGATATGTTGATTGTTTTGTTAGTGGCAACAAAGAATTTCAATTTAATTTAAATCATTATGGCGTTGGATTCACTAAATTCCAAAAATGATTTGTATAAGATATAGTCTAAATGTTTTATGTTTTTCTTTGAAAAACCCAATGAACAAGAAATTTAAAAAAATAAAAAATTTAAGTACTCCTTTGTATAACTATTCAACTCTCTTTCAATATGATATGTTCTGAAGTGATCAGAAGGGTTACATAGCTAGATTTTCTGAAGTTCCAAAGTTTATCTTGTATAATGATTCACCTTACTCTTTGCATATGATGTAATGATTTAGATGAGTGTTTTAGGATTTGGTGTTCCATTAGAAGTCTTCTCCTTAATTTCAGGCAATAATACTCACTTTGCTTAAATTACAGGTTTGTCCATTTATTGAAATTATTGTACATCCTAATTTTGGATATGATTTATTTGTTTTTTCTGTTGTTACCGTGTGACATGTCAATTCACACCTTTTCTCCTAGGTGGTTTTTACTTTCATTCCGACTTGCTTGCTCATTGAAGTGGTGTGCTGCAATTTGAAGGAGTGCTTAGATTCCCTACGCCAAAATTTAGTCGCTTGTCACTTGCTTACTATGAAATGGAATAAAATGATGAATTCATTGTGCCATCAAGTTATTGATGTTGGATTTGTAGTAGAACCTTCAGCTATGCCTTGAAACTGATGATTAAGAATGATTGTTGTGTGACTAGATTACCTGCGCCTTGGAAATTGGGTTAATGATTAAATGCTAAAGTGTTTAGCCTTTCTTTCATGTAATGGAATTACAATGTAAATGATAGTTAAAGATTTTAGACTTCATGCACCTTGGATTTTGTTGTGATTAATAGTCGATTTTTGCGTACATTGAATATTGATGAGGCATGTATAGTTAGGTGATTAATTTTAAATGCGCACCTTGAATGATGTATGGTATTATGTTTAGATTTTACTTTTCTTACGTGCAATGAAAGAATTAAGGTAATGATTGTTCATTGGGATATTTTTTCTTGCGCAAAAGGAAGGGTCAATGAAATGATTGGTTCATGGTTATTTACATCTGGCACCCAAAAAAAAAATTACCTGTTGTATGTCGTTGGTTGGGTGTAACAGTGGGGACATTACATGGAGGAACGACGGGGTCATTACCTACTGGTTACTAATTGTGATTTTATTTAGGGCATGGTAATCAATGTACTGTCCCTAAGAATCGTCTTTCTTCTACACAAGCATGATTGGCTTCCAGAAGGTGATGAGTTTGGGTAGATGTGACCCTTTTCGAGAAGCTCTTGGATTTGGATTTCCTCATTTTCTAATAGAGAGCTATGATAAACTAGCCCATTGGGTAGAAGTGTACTGGGGTCAGATCAATTGAGTGATTAACCTGATAGTGCAGAGGTACCCTAGTGGGTGAGTCGAAGATGTCTGTATGTCTTTGTATTCTTCCATGACCTTATCGACTTTCTTTTGCTGCATGGAGAGACCTGTCACGAAGGCCATGGATGTGGCTGCTACCTTCCGCTCACTTTGAGCATGAATTGTGAAGAAGACAAACTTCCTTATCTGAGAGATGACCTTCCTAGATTGCTTGGAAGAGATCAAGGAAATGGCGATAGATGGGACTACATCTCGTATCCTATCTAATTTCTTGTCGAACGTAATAATGACACTATGAAGCCTAGACTCATATACAAAATGAAATTTCCATAAATAAGTTTGGCCCAAAAGAATATCAAAAACTTCAAGGAGGGTGACATCACACAATACCTAATCTTTGAATGGATTGATGCCATAGGTCAGGTGACACTATTGGTTAATGAAGAGATCGCTCCATTAGAAGAGCCATCCTATGGTATACATGTTATAAAAATAGGACTGTGAAGAAATAAAATAAAACAAATGCGGAAATAAAACATAGAATATACACAATACAATAGAGACACAGATATATGTGGTTCTCCTAGTATGGGCTATGTTCACCAGAGAAATTGCAAGGTTCGTCCTTATTATTATCTAGAAAAATGAATGGATACAACCTACAACACACATTCCATAACTTCCTCTTCTTCCTCTCACAGTCTCCTCTCTCATAATACAATATTTGCGATAATACACATCCAAAATACAATTATGTTCTAAGAGAGGGTTTCCTTCTAGAAAAAAAACCCCTAAAATAACTTATATCGTTAGATCTGCGACCTTATAATGAATGGTCAATATTGAATACGAAATTACAATATTTACAAGGAAAAGTTTCCCAAACTTTTGCTTCATGGGTGTTGCCCTCGAATCCCCCACCAGGGGGGGCTACAAAAATTGTCGCCTCCCCCCTAGGCCCCCATATATAGAGTTGCGGAGAGGGAATACCCCCCACACCCCCATTAGGGAATGGGGTCCAAGAACAACTGAAACAAACCTCTGAATCAGGAAGATAATCATGTTTCAAAACCAACAATCTCCCACTTCGAGACTAATCACAACAACTCCATTGTTGTTGTACCTGTTGGAATATAATCCACCTTGGACCTGGAAAATTTATTATCTTCACCTTTATGCTTGAATACCAACTAAAACTGAGAAGGAACTTAGTTTCTCCCTGGTTACTCCCTTTTTTAACATTTCTGCAGAATTTTGGCTAGTGTGTGTCTTTTCCAACTTCAAATGTCCATTTTCCAAGATGGATTGTATGAAACAGTACCCAAGTTTTATATTCTTAGTATTTTAATGGAACGTTGAGTTTTTTGCAAGAAGAATGAAACTCTCACTATCAAAATACAACTTTCTATTCTCCTTCTTCTTTCCCAATTCCTCCATAAACCTTTGTAACTAATTCATTTATTTACTAGCCTCTGTAATAGCAACATACTCTGCTTTTGTTGTTGAAAATTCAACAAAATTTTGAGATTTTGAAATCCAACTTACTGATGTTCCACCTACAGTAAACATGTACCTTTTGGTGCTCCTCCTACTATCTTTATCACCTTCCATATTTGAATCAACATATCTATGTAGAACAGTTTATGAACCTCCAAAACATAATGCATGAGTAGAAGTACCTTTCAAATACTTGTGAATTCATTTTATTGCCTCCCAATGTTCTTTACGTATATTTTTCATATACCTTCTCACAAATCCCACTGCATGTGCAATATTTGGTCTTGTGAAAACCATCGCATGCATCAAGCTTTCAATTGTTGATGAATAAGGGACCATGGACATGTATTATATCTCCTCATGTGTCTTGGGACACATTTCCTTAATTAAATTGAAATGGTTGGCCACATGTGTACTAATTGGTTTTCCATTCTTCATTCTAAACCTCTCCAACACCTTCTCTATTTACTCACCTTGAGAAAATGTCAATTTACGATTTTTCCCATCTCTTCTTATTCTCATACCAAAGATTTTCTTTCTAGCACCCAAAGCCTTCATCGCAAATTACTTAGCTAATTTCTTCTTGAGAACATTTATATCTTTCATATTAGACACTGCAACAAGCATGTCATCTTCATACAATAGAAAGATAATATAGATTCCATTTTCTATCATTTTAAAATAAACACAGTGATCAGAATGACATATACTATAACCTTGTTTTTTCATTAAACCTATCAAACTTCAAATACCACTACCTTTGAGATTTCTTTAGGGAACACAATCTATTCTTCAATTTGCATACAAAAGTTTCCTTCTCTTTGACCTCATACACCTCTGGATACTGCATATAAATCTCTTCATCCAAATCCCCATGGAGAAAAGTTGTTTTTACATCTAATTGTTCAATATGAAAATCTTCTACTACCACAATCTACTTCAAATAGTCCTAATTGAAGTCATATTAACAAAAAGATAAAATATTTCATCAAAATCTATATGTTTATTTTGTGCAAACCCCTTTACAACAAGTCTAGCCTTATACAATTTTTTTTCTCCATCTTCTTCCTTCACCTTGTAAACCCTTTTATTCTACAATGCTCTTTTTGCTATAGGAAATTGAACCAAGTCCCAAGCCTGGTTATTTACCAAGGAATCCATTTTCTCTTTCATTCATTTCTCCCACTTATTTTTAGTGTCTACCTGCATTGCCTCTTCATAACTTTCTGGTTCACCAGAATCAATCAACAATAAATAATTCAATGAAGGAGAGTATCATTCAGGGGGTCTACTTAACCATATATATATCCTAGCAAAACTTGTGGGATTTTGAGGTACCTGCTTCTCTTGTTGTTGTACATTTTTATTTTCTGGTACCTTTGGAAATTATTTTTCACTGATCTCATCAATCACTGTGTATTTTAGTTTTTCTTTTTCCTGTTTCTTTCCCTGCAACTGATATTTGTACACGACCTTCTCTTTGAATATGATATCTCTACTTGTAATGATTTGATGATTTTCATAATCACATAAGCGATAACCAAAATCATTAACACGTATCCAATAAAGTTACACTTCTTGGCTTTTACCTCAAGATTTGTTCTATTTTAATTATCAATATGGATAAATGCTTCACAACTAAAAGTTTTAAAAAACGAATAGTTTACCTTTTTACTTGTCCATTCCTCCTTTGGAATTCCACCATCTAAAGATATTGAAGGTACTCAGTTTACTAAGTAAAAAACAATATCTACAACATTTTCCCATAATTGTAAGGGGAACCCTACATGCAATCTCATACTCCTTACATGATCCATGATGGTCATGTTCATTCTTTCTAACATGCCATTTTCTTGTGGTGTTCCTACAATTGTCTTCTCTCTATGAATCCCATGGTATGAATAGTAATCATCAAACTCCTTGCTTCAATATTTAGCTCCATTGTATGATATGAAACGCTTCAAACTTTTTCCTCTCTCATTCTCAACCAAGTCTTTCCATTTCTTAAAAGTGTCAAAAACATCATATTTTTGTTTAATGCAACAAACCCAAGTTTTTCTAGTTGCATCATCAATAAAAGTAATATAATAACGAGATCCACCAAGATACGATACTTGATTTGGTCCCCATACATCTGTATGCAAAATATCTAACCTTTAACTCTTCTTTTCCTTTCCAACTCCAAAAAA
>JZKD02S0022188.1:0-21170 GCA_000966675.3 Picea glauca
ATTGCAAACATAGTATGTCAAGTATTGTTTTGCAAAGTCGAATATGATCAACTCATGGGCCTTGAAACCATTGCTATCAAACCTTATAACCTGTCAATGTATTTGGTGTATATTGTATTCCAAAGTTTTATACAATCAAAATTTCTTCATATAATAATTGAGTGCAAGTCCAAAGCAAGGATAAAAACAATATGACCAAATCCATTAGAATTTTCATAGATCAAAACAAATAACTTTCATGTCCAAAGGTTCAACTGTGAAACATACCCAAATGCACAATCAAGGTAAGATCATGCTCAAGAACATACGTCTGATACAACATTTAACAATCATGTGATAAACCAGTGATCGAGTATCAACCAAAAACGACGACAATCTAACCAACGAAAGAAGTGTTTTCACACTTGCAGTTGTGAAAACTGGGTCGAAATTGAATTGTAATGGTCACAAAAATGAGACGAATGTCCATTAGCACAATGTGACAATGACTTCGTCGTAATACGATGAGGGGTGTAGGCAGCTTTTGAGAGTAATCGAAAAAAAATTGGGTTGGCTGCCAACACACCGACGTTCTCATATCCAGGGGGGGTTGGCGATGAACGATACATTTCCAGTACGTGAATCTGAGTTAAAAAAGGCTAATTGGTCGATAGTAATTACCTTTCCTTGATGTTGGAAACATACAACACGGAAAAGAGTCGACATAATTGCGCACATGGAATCAATCCAGCTACAACCAAGTAGAAGGTTGTAATCGAGAGGAGCATCAAAGACTTCCACTTCAACTTGGACCATTTTGCCTTCCAACGTGATTGGCAGCGAAGGGAGGACACTGTAAGGCTTAAAACCGAAGCCATTAAAGGCTTTGAGTGTGTTATGGGATTCAATAAAAGGGGGAGAGCCGATGAATTTCTAGCAGGTAATAGACATGACACACGTCGAGGCACCCTCGTCGATAACAATTCTACAAATGTTTTTGCCGGAGACAATAACTTGTATTTGGAATGCGAGTTGAGGGGGTAACCTTGGAATGTGATCTTCCAAGTCAAAAATTATTAAATTTGTATCCGTAGGGTCGATTCCACCGATAGCTTTCAATAGTGCCTTCCGTTGTATAAGACAACTTTAAAGGACTTCGAGGGCTGACATCGTGGATGGTGCTTGGGCCAGATCTTCAACAATACTGTAGTTCTGGGCAGCACGGTCATGAGGATTGAAAGCCGATTTATGAACGACACCCTTTGGAGGAGGGCAGAGGACTGTGTCGAGGCTCGGTCATTCAAGATGAAGAGGACCATTGGTAGGTGGAGTCATGGGATATGGTTGGGCCAATGAAGGAGGTATAGCATCAACCTTCTCTTTAGAGGAGGAATAATCTTTGGCTCGAGTGGTAAGTGTGATGTCGTTTTGCTTTGAATCTCTTGTACACATTAAGACATAGAATGTATTGGAGGGGGAGGGTTGGTTGTGAATGACCAATTGGGCCTGAAGAAGGGAAGGGTTGTGACAAAATGGCCGGAGTGGGTGGTTTTGGGGTCCCTTGAAGGAACTTAGTAACTTCGGCTCGTCGTAGAAAATCCTTAGTGTAGTGATCATCACCACAGATAAGACAAGGTTATCGGGGTTTGTGCTTATCCCTATCGTCAACAAGTGGTGTTTTGGTTCTCTCTACTTGCGAATTATTTTTGTCCTCCTTATTCTTACCCTTTCATTTTTTGGATTTGTTTTTACCGGCGGGGGTAGATTGAACAACATTTACCTCAGAAGTCTTGCCGATGGGAGGGGTAGGAGACAAAGCATTTTGAACATTAGAAGAAATTGGTTTGGGGTTGTTGCTAGAGGTTTGGGTGGAATGTGGTTGGGCATGGAAAGTTCCAATCACACCATCAGCTGCATGAGAAGCAGCAAGAGTAGTTGAAGTGGCGGAAGTAGAAGGCTGAGGTGCATCAGGGTGTAAGTCGTAAAGAGTACCCATTTGTGAGTAAATGAGGTCAAGGTATTGAGCATGACTAATGGCCTGTTCTTCTGTGACAACTCCACCCATGGCGATCTCACGACCGATGTCGTTCACAAACGATTTCGTGAACCACTCTGCCAACAACTGATCGAGAAGTTCTAGTTTGATGAGACGTTGTTTCCGTCGCCATTCATGAATGTGATCAGATATATGAGTGGCTTTTGTTTGTTTGAAAGAACTCAAAATCTCGGTCCCCGTTTCATAGCGGATCAGTAACTGGTAGTGGGTGAGGAAAGCCATAGTGAGGGTGTTGAAATTGATGAAGAAACCTCATGGTAATTCTATATACCACTTCGCGGCAGAACCCATGAGAGTTCGTTGGAAAAGGTGTAAACGAATAGAGTCAACCATCAAGGAGTTGGATGAGCACCAAAGGTGAAAAGTCATTACGTGATTGTTCGAGTCCTCTCCCACTTTGCCATTGAATTTAGGGATGTCAGATGGTAGTTTGGCCGGTATGGCGGGCCATTGGGGAGAGTGACGGATCAGATCATTTAAAATTCTCAACAGATATGGGAGGTCCAAGGTGGCTAAGAAAGGTAACTGTCTATTCACATGCGGGTACTGGTGGCTTTGGGGAGGGGTCCCGTTAGCAAACTAGTGGGACCATAGGCAGTCTGCATATAATGTGAGGATCCAGGCAGATTCAATGGTTGTTGTGGAGGCAAGTCACTCATGGGGTTGTACCCTTGAATAGGCGTGTGGGGTGGAGCATTCGAGACCCAAGTAGGATTCGGCATACCTGGATATGGTTGGACTATACTAGGGGGTGTAAAGGATGTAGCGTGAGACTGTTGCCCCCCAGTAGATTGAGGATTATGTTGTTTCAGATGGTTCCAATACTGGGTCAAGGAGGGTGGTAGGTTCTTTCTATAGGTTGGGGTGGGTGGGGGTTGGCCTACAATCGGGGGTTTGGTTCCAATTGAGATTTTCCTTGCAAGGGGGGGTTGAGTTGGGCCTCCTTGGTGAAATTGTCCATTAACAGGAATCTGGTAATTTGGTGTGAATGATGAAATGGTGCCACTAGGATCAGCACCACCGATAGAGGATGGAAAAGGTCCTCTAAAAGGGGGCGGAGGAAGTGTCGGAATGAAACCGGGAGGAGAGTGCCCAAAAGAAGTGGGACCACTAGGAGTTCTGTATGTGATTTGCATAGAAACGGGAATAGAGGCATTCAACGCACGGTATCCGGGTGGAAGTGTTGGGGTGTTACTGGGTGAAAGCGGTGTACCAATAGGGTCTTGGCTAGCCATGGAAATCCAGTGTGAAGACTCATAGTATCTGTGTAATGGACCATTTGTAAAGGGAGAGTCAAGATGTGGCCAGCTCTGGGAGCTTCTGTACCAGGAAAATAATAAGCAGTAGTAAAAGGTACTGCGTCTGGATCAGATGTTTCGGGTAGCGCATGTGAGATGGTGATATCAACACCTGCTCCTGAGCCAAAGAGATCCCGTCTAAAAATGCCAGTAGTCCAAAAAGGGTCTTGACCCTCAGGTCCTGGAAAAGGTCCAGTCGGTGATCCAGAAGACAAAACAACAAAGTCTCTGGAAGAATTCACTCGCATAATATGTCTCTCAGAGTCAGGATGAAGTTGAAAGTCCTCTTGAGAATTGGAAATTCAGAATCATTCTAGAGAGTCAGTTCTTTCCACTTGTGGAGTGGTGACATCTTGGACTTCACTATGTTGAGGAGAGCCCTCCGGTGAGCTGGTAGGCAAGGGTTGAGAACCTTCCAAATTGTTTGGGGGTAAGCCTTGCATTCTACGCGAATGATGTGGAGGGTCAATTGTGATCGAGTTGAAAACTTACGAAGAAAATTCTATGGTCAACTTGGGTAAACAAACAACATGCACTAGTAAAAAAAAATCTAGGAAGCAAAACCAAGCAAACAAGACCTTCTAATTCCGAAGTCACTAGTTGGTGATGAAATCCAACGTCGCAACAATGAGACGAGAAGGGGCTGGGCTAGGGTGGAAAAGTTACGTTGACGACCTACTTAACGGACTTACACCCTGGTGCAAGCTCCCACACATAATCATGGGTATACCCTCCAAGGAGCCCGAGTGAGTTTATCCAACGTCGATTCCAGTTACCGTGAATACTTGCCCCTTCACAGTCACCTTGTGTAATACCCTAAGAAGATAGGCCACTAAGGTTACCACCAACAACAATAAAACCTGGGGGGACAGTCAACAGTTCGATCCACACGCAAGGGCAGGGTATCTAGTCCGAAATCAACTTGAGAGGCTTCCACTCATCATTGTTGGTATACCTTCAAGTGACCCCCAGTAATACGTGCAATCTCTACATCGATATCAACAAAGCAGGGTGATTAACTCTGTCAATATCAATGCAACCTCGGGTTTGACCCTTGTGTGAGAAGGGCTTCCCAGGACAAAATGTTGCAAACGAAATTTGACACTCCTTACCACAAGATTCTATTGTGTGTTTTGTGCTTTGGAGAGTGTATCTCTCTGCCTATTCCAAAGCTCTAGCCTAGCTAATGTTGGTGTAATAGAGTCCTAGAAAAGAGTTACTAGTTAAATTTTAAAATTTGTGCGATATTATTAAAGGCTGTTGTTACTCAACGAAGACGGAAATGAAACCGATGTTGTGTGAGACTTTGACCCAACAATGCATAAATAGGAATGAAAGATATCAATTTTTGTTCGATGAATCCTATTTAAAGGAGGGAAAGAGGAGTTTTCTGGAACAATCTTGAACTACGATATATAATCTTCTTTGAAAATGCAATACCAATGAATCATGGACAATGCCAATTCTCTATTCGTTCGATTTCAATGATTGAGTGCCAATCTTTTGGAAATAAAAATTTGCTTTAAAAAGAAAAATGTTTTTTAATTTTCAATAGAAGCCACACAACAGTGGTGGAACTAAGAAAAACAAACAACTAATGAAAAACAATATACAAAAAACCCAAACCAATCTTTCAATGAAGACAAACATAACAAGCAGACAAGACTAGTCTTTTCAAATGCATGAGGGTAACAATTTACCAAGTAATGAGCAATTAAAAAAGACAAATAATCCCAACTTTTAAACTGATCACCGACTCCCAACCATACAAGCACTTGGATTTCAGGACCCGAGATTATATCCTCGTTAAGAAAAGGTCAAGAGATAACAGTTGAGAAAAAACGAACGAGAAGTGCTTTCGATTTTCGAAGACTAATCATTCACAACACCCAAAGTCAAGAAGCAATCAATCAATGGCCCAAGAAGTTCTCTTCAGACACATGTACAAGTATGGGCATCTGAGCATACAAAAAACCTTAATCCCAAAATTTTACAATTCGGTTCACAGGCAGGCAGTGGTGTACAGTGCGAGAATGGAGCATTCTCGTAGGCTAGCCATAAGAAGAGTGCGAGAGGTTCGCACTGGACTGAAAAGTAGGGTGCAAACTCTAGGGGTTCTCATAGGCTACAAAAGGGTTCAGTGAGAGAATGCTTGAAACTAAGCAAAATTTGAAAAAAAGACAATTTTTTTTAAGGAACCTCTGGACCCAGAGAGTCTGTCAAGGTCTCCTCAAGACTCAGAGATTGATAGAGATGAAAAATGGTAAGGTAAGAGAAAATGGCCAAGGAAAAACACCAAAAACCACTAAAAAATGGGTTGCATCCCCAGTGGAGTCGCAAATTTTGTTATCGAACTAATCGGTAGGTGCAGACATTAACAGATCTCCCTAGATCCACCTGGATCTAGAACAAAACAGGACAGGACGCGACTCTTTCCCTAAGTTGTAATCATTTAATCTACTAAGAGGGAGGAACAAGTGACATACCTTTATATCGCTTCCTTAGGTCTCTGTTGCTCCCGCTTAGCTCCGGTGCTCTCGTGAGGTCAAGTCCAAGACAACACAAACCAACTAAAGTGAAGATAACAAAATGTATTCAACGTCAACTTATGCATATGATCAAGGAATTACACAATAAAGTAAGAGTGACTTTATGGGAAAGGGACATGCCGCTGTATCATATTAATTGAAAGTAGAAGATACAACCTGATCGCCTTGATGTCGCAAGCTTCCTTTCAGTGACCCTTGGTTCCAACACACACACTTGCTCTGTACTTGCATGAAGAAGATCCAATTCCTCTTGATATACCAACTAGAGTCTTCAAGCTTCTGTCCAAGCAGGGTTCTTCACAAAATTCTTTCACCAATTCTTCATTCAATCTTGCTTAACATTTTCCATGAGAAACCTTGCAATATATAGGAGAAGGAGAGATGGTTACATGGATGAGGATAATCCCATCAAATCTGAGAAGTCAGTAAAATGACAACCATACGAATGCTAACTCATTTTCTAGAAGATTCCCTTCTAGAACCCTCGAGACCTCTTCCTCTTTTCAGGCCTAAAAATAGGTTCGCACCCTTTGTATGGAGAAAACTGTGAGAAGTTCGCACCCTAAGTGTAGGTGGCTTGTGAGAATGAGGGATTCTCGCACCCTAGGCCATAGGTAGCCTGCGAACTCACTTTAAAAATATTTTTTTGGAAGGAGGTAAGGGCCACTTTTCTCAGGCAAAAAGTCCTTGTTGGGAGCCTGAATACACCATTGTTAAGACATCACTAAGATGACCAAAACCATGTGTAACAGAATGCCCCCCAAAGTATGAAGCCGGAATCAGTGACAACTGAAATACTTTTTAAATTGCGTGTGTGTCGGAAACCAGGAGTGCACCTAATCAGAAACTTGCAAACAACCAAGCATCTGCAGAATATAATACCAGTTCCGAGGTGGGCATTCCCATACTCATATCACAGACGGATGATATCATGAACGTAGGTCATGGCCACCAATCATACACCGTGGATCCATGCCGTCAAAAAATATTGCATAGCCACCAGGAATACATTGTGGATCTATGCGAGAAGACTCAAATTAGGACGACATAGCCACGTGACATACAAAGTGGATCTATGTGTCGATGCAAATCATACATACTCCATCGTAGCCTAGATCAAAAAGATGAAATCCAGGGTCTTCAATCCCATCACTTGAAAGTACGAATATAACCATGTGATTACATGTGCTGAAGTCGAACATGGTAGAAACCACTTGATTACCGGTCATTGATGAAACCGTTAACAAGTGCGAGGGAAATCACCATTAATGTCAATGACTCCCAAGGTACACTAGTACAATCCATCAAATGTGAATAAATGAGTTGAGGTCAAACATTCGACATAATCTCTCGATCAGAGGTCAATGATGAAAACCCACTGTCAAAAGCGAGGAAACCTGCCATTGAGGCATGCAAGTTTCAAGGTACCAAACAATTTCTAAGTCTTGTTTCCGGATAATGAGCTGGAGTCGACGGAACAAAACTTGTCACAAGAGGGCCTTGATGTATCCCCCATCAATGACACGAAATGAGTAACAGATTTTGAAGGTGAATCAGAGTATGATACAGATGAAAATGGACACAGGGAAGGCTGACTGGGTAAGAATGGACAACTGCAGATGGCTGACTCAATAGAGGTTTTGGATGAACTTCTCTTGAACATATGAACGACACGACCGAGGATTTGGTAGCACTGACTCAGAGACGACTCAGGATATGACCTTGTAGCAAGTCGAATGAGAGACAAAGAGATTTCCCAAACCAGCTTCAAACAATGAATAGGGGGTGTCATGTTCAAGAGCGACACTTATTGCCAAAAAATATGAATACGAATACACATCCCTTCCCCAAATTTTCTCCCACCATTTCTGGCAAGTACCTCTTTATTTTTATGCAAGCTCGAGGAGGATAACATATGCTTGTTGATGTAAGCTCATCCTTGGGACGAATCCCTCGGAGTATGTTTAACGAACCCTAGGAAGGAGTGGTTCGGTCCCATTACAGGTCTTTCGATGTTTGTTTAACGAGTCCAAACTTAGAAAACTCGAAGGTTTTTCATGATTATAGAGTCTGGAAAAACACTTAAAAGAGAACTCTCTCAGTTCCTTTTTTGTAACGTAGTCTGATGAGACCAAAAAAGAGATAAATTATCGTCCAACAGACATTTTCTTCATATACTTTAACGAGCGTGAAAAGAACAAGATCGCTCAGCAATCTTTTCATGTTTAGAGAGTCCGAAAAGATATTAAAGAGAACTCCAGGGGGTTCCTTTTTCGTTTAACCTTTACGAGCCCGAAAAAGTGATAAAAGTGTGCTCAATTATGTTCTCATGTATTTTCGAGCATGAGAACGAACAAAGACTAAGCTCGAGGTTTTGTCTAAAAACCATAAAAAACAGTTATGCATGCGATGAGAAAAGAGAAAACATTCGTACTCCTTCATGTGGACTTCAAAGTCATTATATCTGCAAAAAGTCACACTCATAGGGCTATTAGGCATTAGGTTTGATGAATAAAACAATATAAAAATCAACAAAAATGGTAAAAAGTAAATATAAATGGGTAAAAGGGCTTTTACCATAGTCATTGTGATTTTGCCAAGAATTTTTCCCAAAACAACTCTTTTTACCTCAAATTTCATTGCTCAATCTTGGGAGGCACAGGCGACCATTTGGCGAACCATCTCCATCAACGAGGTACGCTCTTGATATCCTATCTTTTCCATGGCTTAGTTTTTATTTTCATTGGCAAATTTTAGGGTTTTGGATTTGTTTTAGGGCCAAAACTTGCGCATGGGCGTTTTCGCAGGCTAGTCATACGGGACCTGTGAGAATGCATGATTCTCACAGGTGGCCTCAAAGGCACATGCGAGAATCTCGTACTGTACTCAAGGGGCACTTGCGAGGGCCGCAAAATGAAATTTCACTTTGATTTTTACCCAATGCAAAATAGCCCAAGGTTTGAAATGAGTTGTTGACTCTCTTATTATGGTTCTTATGCAGGCATTTGACTGTCATCATGCTAGAGTGGCAAGAAAGAGAACATGAAGAAGATGATGCTATTGTCGGGAATGACCCGGGTACCATTGCTGCCCTCCGAGACTGTGGGCTTTTGAAATTCTTCCGGATTCCGGGCATGAGAGCCCAAATCAGGTTGTTGGAGTACCTGGTTCATATGTGGGATGTGGACCAACAGTTGTTCCACGTGGGAGTTCATACCTTGACCCTAGATATCGAGGATATCTACTTTCTGACAGGGTTATCATGTCATGGGTACCACGCTATCTTGACCACTTGCCGAGTTGGCAGACTCCCCATGAGTGAGTATTGTCGCCATCACTGTTTTCCTGAGGTGGAAAGAAGCAAAGGCAAGGTGGCTATTTGGGGGGTCCAAGACTTGACCCTGCGAACCATCTTGTTCACCATAGCATGCATGGATAGGAGCGCAGCTCCACACATGGCTCTTCAGAGCTACTTCCAGTATGCCATAGAGTGCATAGAGCCACGAGTCTTCAACTGGTCAGATGTAGTTCTTCGCAGTATGAAGAGGCAGTTGTCAAAATGCAGGAAAGGTGACCTGAAGCAGTTCGGTTATGGATCACTTTTGGTGTCCTTATTTCTTGAGAGGGTTCCATTAATGAGATTACAGGTTGAGTGGGGTTTACCGGCCCCACAGGATCCGAGGATGCTGAGGTGGTGCAACCTCATGGCCCGACATGTAGCTGGGCCTATCATCAAATACAATGATTCTTTCTTTGACTGGTTGCATCCACATATGTTGATGGTTGATGACTACGCCTACACCGGATTGGATTTCTGAGGGGATCCGGATTTATCCCTACCCGAGGATGCTCAATGGGGTGACCTAGGTAAGAAGTACACACTTTGTTCTTTTAAATGTTTTTGTAATTTTTATCATATAAAATGTTTTTTATGTTTGCCCAAGAATTGATCAAAAAATCTCTTTTGGATGACACAGATGTGGGGCCATATCGCCCTCTAGGTACGTCGCTTATTCAGTGACGAGGACAGGCGGCTCCAGTGCCGCGATGGGATGTTGAAGACTATGAGGTAGTGGAGCAAAACTTAGAGGGGTTGACTACTGACATTCCCGACATGCGTATTGGAGAGATCCCTCGGCGTTATCAGCGCCATACAGTGGGTGTGTCAGAGTGTATTGGCCAACTTCTTCATAGGGTTGCCCTGGCAGTCGTGTGTTATCGTGAGCGTCACCCATGACGCTACTATGTAGAAGCTACGAGCTTCAGATTTTGAAATTTTGGTCCTTGGACAAAACTTTTTTGTAAAATTTTTTGATCGTTATATACATATATACGACTTTTACTGGCTTATCTTGTGTTGTGTGATACATGTGATGTGATTGGTTTATAAATGGCTCAAATTTCTGTCTAATACATAGTTAGCTAATGCATCAATTAATGTATTTAGACATCTAAGAATATGCTGAAATTCAATATAATCAAAATAACGTTCCAAGAGGCGAATTCGTAAATATACCTGTAATAAAATAGGACTTTGAATAGCATAGACATTACTTAACTGCAGTACTACTAGCTGCGAATCGAGTCGTACAACCAAGTGATGGATACTGAGCGAAATAACATCAATCAATAATTCGATAACGACGCTATACTCTGTAATATTGTTGGTCGCACAACCGAGACACACACCTCATAGAGTGATAAGTTCGTTTGTAGGGGCGTAAATTTCCCAAACAACAGAAGCAAGGTTCTGAGTACTACGGCTAGCACCATCAGTGAAGCCAATGTGGGGTAATGAATACTCCGACATCTAGAAACCAAACACAACGTAACATAAGGGCAGAGACCAAATAACGAAAAAGCATACTACAGTAACACACAAGAAGTATGATACAATAAAATACAAGTACTCATGTACAAGTGATCTTAGGCATAGTACTTCTTTAAGTACAACCCATTTTTGGGTTCACTCAAAGGGATACCATCGTAATCTACTAACGCGTAAGCCCCTTTCTCCAAAACTCGTCTAACGATATAAGGACCTCGCCACATAGCTTCAAATTTTCCATCCCCTAGCACGTCCCGATCTTGTTCGTAAAGGAGAACCAAATCACCTTAAGAGAAAATGCGAGGCTTGACATGTTTGTCGTATTGGTATTTAATGTGTTTCTTTTGGGCTTCTATGACTAGGGTGGCATCGTGATGAGTTTCGTCTAATCACATGAGATACAACATACGTTCTTCTTCGACATAAGTGTTTGGTAGGAGTTTGACGATTAGTTTTAGGGAGGGTATCTCACATTCAATGGGAAGGATGGATTCTAGACCATAGACTAACCGGAATGGTGTAAACCTGGTAGTAGACTTAACGGATGTCCGGTAAGCCCACAATGCTGAAAATAACATCGTGTGCTAACTCGTTTTGTGAATCCCTATCATTCGTCGAAGCATGGTTATGAGGACTTTGTTAATTGCTTCGACTTGGCCGTTGGCTTGTGGGTAATAAGGTGTTGAGTTCTCATGGCGAAGACCCAACTTTTCAGTGAGTTCGGACATCATGAAGTTTCTAAAGTGGCTACTGTGATCGGTGATGATAGCCCGAGGAACACCAAAACGAGCTATGATGTGATTGAATATGAATAATGCTGCGGTCTTTCCGGTATTGTCAAATGTCAACATCCTCGGCCCATTTCGTAAAATAATCTACCGCTACAATAATGTATCCATGCCCCCCATCCAAGTGAGGGTGAAATGTCTTGAAATCGATACCCCATTTCGCAAAAGGACCGATGGAGACCACAATGTGGAGGGGAGCGGGATGCGATCGTATTTTATGGTTGTAGGTCTAGTAAGCGTGGCACTTTTGGACGACAATTATACAATCGTTGAATAAAGAAGGCCAAAAATACCCAGCTCGCAAAATCTTCTGGGCAGTAGCATACCCAAACATATGACCGCCACAGGCTCCAGAATGGCAGTCATTTAGGGCTTTCTCGGCTTCATCAAACATGAGACAGCATCGAAAAACTGAGTGAATCCCACGATGATAAAGAGTATCACTGAGGATAATATATTGACGGGCTTAGTAGCGTATTCAACGACAGTTAGTACTAGACAAATTGAGCTGGAAAGTCTGGGTTTGGAGATATATGATGATATCGCTATACCAAAGATCATCATAACTAATTAGGAAAAGGGATTCATCAGGTAATGAATTGGCTGCTACCTTTTCCGTCTCAGAGTAGGGAAAGTCGCATATCAACTCGAAAAACACTAAGGATTTCTTGGACTTAGAGCATTCAAATTCCAAGTCAAACTCTTGGAGTATCATGATCCATTTGGAGTATTTTCCCCCTAGCAGTTGACATGTGAGAATATGTTGCATAGGGTTGCAGTTAGAAATTACCGTAGTCTTGAGAAAGAGGATATAGTTCCAGAAACATTGAACTGCTTGGACAGCTGCCAAGGCCATTTTTTGGACATGTAAATACTTGGTTTCGGTAGGCGTTAGGCTTCGAATCAAGTAATAGATGACATGTTCGTCATGCGAATCATCCTCCTGGACAAGAGCCATAGCGATGGTGTAATCCGAGGCTGCGAGGTAGAGGAAATAATCGCGACTGTAATCAGTGGGGAAGAGAAGCGAAGCACGTGTCAGGGACAGTTTCAGAGCTTCAAAATATTTGTTTGCGATGGTATCCCATATGAATTCAGACCCCTTTTTGAGCAGTCACGTAAATCCAAGAGTTATCTCGGCATAGTTCAGGATGAAACGACGAAGAAAATTTGCTTTCCCTTGCAAACTTTTTAACTGGGGAAGTGAAGAAGGAGGAGGGAGATTGAGAATCTCCTCGACCTTCAAAGGATCTACCCTAATCCCTTGACGTGAAACGATAAAGCCTAGAAGTCGGCTGGATTCTACGTAGAAAATGCATTTGTGAGGATTCAAGCGTATATGCTAAAATCGACATCAGAGGAAAATGGCTTGGAGGTGTATGGGATGATCAACACGGTGCATGGAATGAGCGGGTAAGTCGTCGAGATATGGCTGCACGATGTGCTTGATATCATGGAAGACATAAGACATAGCGCGTTGAAAAGATGCGCCAACGTTTTTTAGACCGAAAGGAAGTTTCCGATAAGAAAAAGTGCCCCAAGGACAAATAAAAGCGGTTTTGTGTTGATCCTCCGGAACAAGATTGATTTGATTATATCTGGAGAAACCATCCATCAGAGAGAAAGTTTCACTTCCGACACAATCGTCGACAATCTGGGCGATGAAGGGGGTAGGAGAGTTGTCATTAGGACATGCTTTGTTAATATCCCTATAATCAATGCACACGCAGATTGTGCCTTGTTTCTTGTCGATCTGGACAGGATTGGAAACCCAGTCAGTGAGAGCCACCGGGTAAATTAAGCTGGATTTGAGAAGTTTCTCGACTTCTAGCTTAATAGTGGCCGCTTTACGTGGGTGGACCGGACAAAGGCGTTGCCGGACAGTTTTAGTGTCTGGGTATGTCTTGATCTCATGGATCACAATGTCGGGGTCAATACTCAGCATTTCTTCATAGCTCCAGGTGAATACATCACGAAATTATTTTAAAATTGACTTGTAGGTGACAATTTCGTCAGGGGAACATGAAGCTCTGATATGCACATTTTCAAAAATTTCAGGTTTTATGGATATGTCGAGGGGAATAGTGGGTGAGATATTGCTTAAGTTCTCTTCGGAAAACACATCGTGTGTAGACTCGGGAACGGTGGAAATGACGACAACGATCGACGAGGCCGAGATCCATTGGTCGCTCTCGATGCTGTGTTGTTCCAGGAAGAGATAGAACGATGATGTCCATCGTCCTAGGGGGTGTCTTAAATGACAGACATAATCATTTCGTCCATGGGAAAAATGACGCAGAACGGATCTGGAGATAAATCACCAAGAGAGGGGGTAGAAGGAGTTGCTGATTGAATTGCCTGATAGGCGGATTCAACTGGGCTCAACGACATTTCGTCACCATAACGAAGATGATCGTCGGGGTTGGGTACCATCCATGGGTTGTGAGACGCAAGGGTTCCGTGAATAGAGGTGGAGATCATGTTGATTGAAGTGACAGACGGATGTGGAACATTGGGTGGTGGGATGGGGAAGGTACCCATTAACGAGGAGTCTTTAAGAAGACCCACACCGACGTTCTCATATCCCGGGGGGGGGTTTGGCGATGAACGATACATTTCCAGTACACTCATCCGAGTTAAAGAAGGCTAATTGGTTGATGGTAATTACCTTTCCTTGATGTGGGAAACGTACAACACGAAAAAGAGTCGACACAACTGCGTGCATGGAATCAATCTAGTTACGACCAAGTAGAAGGTTGTAATCGAGAGGAGCGTCAAAGACTTCCACTTCAACTTGGACTGTTTTTCCTTCTAACGTGATTGGCAACGAAGGGAGGACACCGTAAGGCTTAAAACCAGAGCCATTAAAGAATTTGAGTGTGTTATGGGATTCAGTCAAAGGGGGAGAGTCGATGGCCTTCCAACAGGTAATAGACATGACACACGTCGAGGCGCCCTCGTCGATAACAGTTCTACAAATGTTTTTGTCCGAGACAATAACTTGTATTTGGAATGCGAGTTGAGGGGGTAACCTTGGAATGTGATCTTCCCAGTCAAAAAATATTAAATTTGTATCCGTAGGGTCGATTCCACCGATAGCTTTCAACAGTGCCTTCCGTTTTATAGGACAACTTTGAAGGACTTTGAGGGATGACATCACGGATGGTGCTTGGGCCAGATCTTCAACAATACTATAGTTCTGGGCAGCATGGGCATGAGTATTGAAAGCTAATTTCCGAACGACACCCTTTGGAGGAGGGTGGAGGACTGTGTCGAGGCTCGGTCGTTCGAGATGAAGAGGACCGTTGGTAGGTGGAGTCGTGGGAGATGGTTGGGCCAATGAAGGAGGTATAGCATCAACCTTCTCTTTAGAGGAGGAATAATCTTTGGCTCGAGTGGTAATTGTGATGTCGTTTTGCTTTGAATCTCCTATACACATTAAGACATAGGATGTATTGGAGGGGGAGGGTTGGTCGTGAATGACCAATTGGGCCTGTTGTTGAGAAGGGAAGGGTTGTGACAAAACGACCGGAGTGGGTGGTTTCGGGGTCCCTTGAAGGAACTTAGTAACTTTGGCTCGTCGTCGACAATCCTTAGTGTAGTGATCATCACTACAGATAAGACAAGGGTATTAGAGTTTGCGCTTATCCCTATCGTCAACAGGTGGTGTTTTGGTTCTCTTTGCTTGCGAATTATTTTTTTCCTCCTTATTCTTACCCTTTCCTTTTCTGGATTTGTTTTTACCGACGGGGGTAGATTGAACAACATTTACCTCAGAAGTCTTGCTGGTTGGAGGGGTAGGAGACGGATCATTTTGAACATTAGAAGAAATGGGTTTGGGGTTGTTTCTAGAGGTTTGGGCAGAATATGGTTGGGCATGGAAAGTGCCAATCACATCATCAGCTGCATGAGAAGAAGCAAGAGTAGTTGAAGTGGCGGAAGTAGAAGGACAAGGTGTTGGGATGGAAAATTTCCTCTGAAAGGGGGCGGGGGAAGTGTCAGAATAAAATCGGGAGGAGAGTGCCCAAAAGAAGTGGGACCACCAGGAGTTCCGTATGTGATTTGCGTAGAAACGGGAATAGATGCATTCAATGCACGTTATCTGGGTGGAAGTGTCGGGGTGTCTCTGGGCGAAAGTGGTGTACCAATAGGGTCTTGGCTAGCCGTGGTAATGCCAGTGTGAAGACTCATAGTATCTGTGTAATGGACCATTTGTAAAGGGAGAGTCAAGATGTGGTCAGCTCGCGGTGCTTCTGTACTAGGAAAATAATAAGTAGTAGTAAAAGGTACTGCTTCTGGATCAGATGTTTCAGGTAGCGCAGGTGAGATGGTGATATCAACGCCTGCTCCTGAGCCAAAGAGATCTTGTCTAAAAACGCCAGTAGTCCAAAAAGGATCTTGACCCTCAAGTCCTGGAAAAGGTCCAGTCAGTGATCCAGAAGAAAAAACAACCAAGTCTCCGGAAGAATTCACTCGTATAATACGTCTCTGAGAGTCGGGATGAAGTCGAAAGTCCTCTCGAGAATTGGAAATTCAGAATTGTTCTAGAGAGTCAGTTCTTTCCACTTGTGGAGTGGTGACGTCTTGGACTTCACTCTGTTTAGGAGAGCCCTCCGATGAGCTAGTAGGCAAGGGTTGAGAACCTTCTAGATTGTCTGCGAGTAAGCCTTGCATTCTATGCAAACGACGTGGAGGGTCAATTGTGATCGAGTTGAAAACTTACGAAGAAAATTCTATGGTCAACTTGGGTAAACAAATAGCATGCGCTAGTAAAACAAAATCTAGGAAGCAAGACCAAGCAAACAAGACCTTCTAATTCTGAAGTCACTAGTTGGTAATGAAATCCAACGTTGCAACAATGAGCCGAGAAGGGGCTAGGCTAGGGTGGAAAAGTTATGTTGACAACCTGCTTAACGGACTTACACCCTGGTGCAAGTTCCCACACATAATCCTAGGTATACCCTCCAAGGAGCCTGAGTGAGTTTGGTCAACGTCGATTCTAGGTATCTTGAAGACTTGCCCCTTCACAGTCACCTTGTGTAATACCCTAAGATAGGCCACTAATGTTACCACCAACAACAATAAATCCTGGGGGGACAGTCGACAGTCCGATCCACACGCAAGGGCAGGGTATCTAGCCCGAAATCAGCTCGAGAGGCTTACACTCATCATTGTGGGTATACCTTCAAGTGACACCCAGTAATACGTGTAATCTCTACACCGATATCAACAAAGCAGGGTGAGTAACTCTGTCAATATCAATGCGACCTCGAGTTTGACCCTTGTGTGAGAAGGGCTTCCCAGGACAAAATGTTGCAAATGGAATTTGACACTCCTTACCATAAGATGCTATTGTGTGTTTTGTGCTTTGAAGAGTGTATCTCCCTGCCTATTCCAAAGCTCTAGCCTAGCTAATGTTGGTGTAATAGAGTTCTAGAAAAGATTTACTAGTTAAATTTTAAAATTTGCGTGATATTATTAAAGGCTGTTGTTACTCAACGAAGAAGGAAATGAAACCGATGTTGTGTGAGACTTTGACCCAACAATGCATAGATAGGAATGAAAGATATCAATTTTTGTTTGATGAATCCTATTTACAAGAGGGAAAGAGGAGTTTTCTAGAACAATCTTGAACTACGATGTATAATCTTCTTTGAAAATGCAATATCAACGAATCACGGAAAATGCCAATTCTCTATTCGTTCGATTTCAATGATTGAGTGCCAATCTTTTCGAAATAAAAATTTTCTTTAAAAAGAAAAATGTTTTTTTATTTTCAATGGAAACCACACAACAGTGGTGGAACTAAGAAAAACAAACAACTAATGAAAAAAAATATACAATAAACCCAAACCAATCTTTCAATGAAGACAAACATCACAAGCAAACAAGACTAGTCTTTTCAAATGCATGAGGGTAACAATTTTCCAAGTAATGAGCAATTGAAACAGACAAATAATCCCAACTTTTAAACCGATCATTGGCTCCCAACCAAACAAGCACTCGGATTTTAGGACTCAAGATTATATCCTCGTTAAGAAAAGGTCAAGAGATAACAGTTGAGAAAAAACGAATGAGAAGTGCTTTCAATTTCTGAAGACTAATCGTTCACAAAACCCGAAGTCAATAAATAATCAATCAGTGGCCCAAGAAGTTCTCTTCAGACACACATACAAGCCTGGGCATCTGAGCATACAAAATACCTTAATCCCAAAATTTTGCAAATGGGTTCACAGGCAGGCAGTGGTGTATAGTGCGAGAATGGAGCATTCTCACAGGCTAGCCACAAGAAGAGTGCGAGAGGTTCACATTGGACTGAAAAGAAGGGTGCGAACTCTAGGGGTTCTCACAGGCTACAGAAGGGTTCAGTGCAAGAATGCCTGAAACTAAGGAAAATTTGAAAAAAAGACAAATTTTTTTAAGGAACCTCTGGACCCAGAGAGTCTGTCAGGGTCTCCTTAAGACTTAGAGATTGATAGAGATGAAAAATGGTAAGGTAAGAGCAAATGGCCAAGGAAAAACACCAAAAACCACTAAAAAATGGGTTGCATCCCCAATGGAGTCACCAATTTTGTTATCGGACTAATCGGTAGGTCCAAACACTAACAGATCTCCCTAGATCCACCTAGATCTAGAACAAAACAGGACAGGACACAACTCTTTCCCTAAGTTGTAATCATTGAATTTGCTAAAAGGGAGGAACAAGTGACATACCTTTATATCGCTTCCTTAGGTCTCTGTTGCTCCCGCTTCGCTCCGGTGATCTTGTGAGGTCAAGTCCAAGACAACACAAACCAACCAAAGTGAAGATAAAAAAAATGTATTCAACGTCAACTTATGCATATGATCAAGGAATTACACAATAAAGTAAGCGTGACTTTATGGGAAAGGGACATGCCGCTGTATCATATTAATTGAAAGTAGAAGATACAACATGATCGCCTTGATGTCGCAAGCTTCGTTTCAGTGGCCGTTGGTTCCAACACACACACTTGCTCTGTACTTGCATGAAGAAGATCTAATTCCTCTTGATAGACCAACTAGAGTCTTCAAGCTTCTGTCCAAGCAGGGTTCTTCACACAATTCCTTCACCAATTCTTCATTCAATCTTGCTTAACCTTTTCCATGAGAAACTTTGCAATATATAGGAGAAGGAGAGATGGTTACATGGATGAGGATAATCCCATCAAATCTGAGAAGTCGGTAAAATGACAACTATACGAATGCCAACTCATTTTCTAGAAGATTCCCTTCTAGAACCCTCAAGACCTCTTCCTCTTTCCAAGCCTAAAAACAAGTTCGCACCTTGTGTATGGAGAAAACTGTGAGAAGTTGTCACCCTAAGTGTAGGTGGCCTGCGAGAATGAGGGATTCTCGCACCCTAGGCCATAGGCAGCCTGCAAACTCACTTTAAAAATATGTTTTTGGAAGTAGGTAAGGGCCACTTTTCTTAGGCAAAAAGTCCTTGATGGGAGCCTGAATACACCATTGTTAAGACATCACCAAGATGACCAAAATCATGTGTAACATTGAGCCAAGCTCCTGCAATTGTAAAGTTTTTATTTAAAATATGGTTATCCATTATGCTATGAGATTTGAGACTCCTTATTCAATCTAAGTCAGTTTTCCTTTTTGTCTTGATGCATCTGATATTGAAGACTCGGGCATGGATGATCTAGCTGAGTTGTTATGATTATGTTGTAATGGATGTTTGATTGCAGCATTGTTGTAGCGTTTTTAGCTTCCTGAAAGTTCGAGTCCAAGAGGATCTTGTTCTCTGAGTTTTTCTTCATTTGGCTACTGGAAGACCTGATGTCCATAGAAAACCATTACACTTTCTCTTTAAGATCTTCCTCATACTCACCCTTATTACAACTCACTGATTGAAGTTGGATCAAGGCCTCATCTACTTGCGCATACCTTATCCAGTTTTCTGAGTTAGAGCGATATCTGCCTGGGCCTGCGTCCATTTGACCACCTTAATTTTATTCCTTGTGACATAAAAATCGATGGGTATCAGGCTTACCTCTGCCGCAATCCAGAGGTGATTTTTGGTGCTAACATTTCTGGTGTCGTTGTCATGAACAAAATTTTAGATTTTACCTGGGTAGAACGACAACAAGCCTCTGATTCTGAAGGTGCATCAGATACCAAAGCCATTGAAGATTGTGCTTGCACCTGGTGACTCCACTGAGATGACTTCACCGTCTCGACTCCACTGTTTCAGTGTGGCTACCTCTGGCTACACCTGGTAGCCCCTAGGAGAACACAATGATCAGATCTGGTCTTTGATGGTGGACAAAGACCATACACACTCATTCTGCACATGTTTCACCTGGTGACTCCATGGTTGAAGAATCGATTGGCAACTCCACTGATTCAAAATGGAAAGAATCTTGGCTCAGAGGTTTTCTCCCTTTAATTTTTTTTGTTGTTTTTGGTTTTCCCAATGTTATTCCTGCTCCAAATGAATGGAATGATTAGTTTCCTATAAAGAGGACAACCCTGCTCAACATCTCATAGAGTTTCATGAACTCATGCATCAGTGGGAGATACATCATGAGGATGTATTAATGAATATGTTCATGTTCTCTTTAGCAGGGGATGCTCCTGAGTGGTATCATTCTTTACCCCCTGCTAGAATTTCTTCACTGGGATAATTTCATGCAACTTTCAACGCTCATTATCCGAAGTTTTATCCCTCTGATTTAATTTTTCATAGCTGTTGTGAGGGATGCAACGACTGTATTCAAGATAGAGTTTCTTCCTACGCAGGCTGTGAGGATGAGCCTGATGTATTGGATCATAAATCAGTCCTTTCTCATCCCTGTTTGTTTGCATCAGAGGAAATCTATGAGGATGAAGGCTACGAGGAGGAAGGATATGCTCTGAGTGAGTTGATGGAGCTAGTGAAGTCTCTTTATGCAGAATTAAAGGAATTGAAGGTAGAACATGAGTGCTACCTTTTGGAAGAAAATGGAGAGGATTTTCCAACCCTTGAAGCAGAATCCCTACGAAGGATGATGATGAAGATTTCATGATTGTAGAGGCCCTGCATTATTTTCCTGAGGTGTTTGTTGTCCCTAGCTTTGATGATTATTCAGAAGAAGAGCAACAGAGCCCTACATCACATTTTGTTGACTAGAGGAGTAGTTAGCCTGTATATGACAACTATAAATCAAATTATGAGATGGATATGCAGGATATCCAAGAGCACACAATAGAGCCTTATCCTCTTTTTCTTAAAGGATATTATCATGAGGAAATCAGCCCTCCTGGGCCTGCTGAATAAACTGAGTAGCAAGATGAAGAGAAGAGCTTTCCCACGGGTCATGTTTATGATGATTATGGATCTGACCCTTGGGAGAGCCAAGAAGATGAACCAGAGGGGCAGTTTATCTCATGTTCAAATCCTGTCAGTGAGCAGCCATCATCTGAGGACAATCAACCTGTATTAGCTTCCCATCCACTTGTGCCTTCCAATGATATTCAACCCTGTATGAGTAGTTGTGGAGCAGAGCAGGTTTTCTACTACAAATTTCACAGGATTTGCCACTCATTCTATGAGCCTATAACCGAGTACATGGAGTGGCATTTCCTTCATGCCTTGGAGCCTCCCTATTTTATCTCAACTTCAGCCCTTGGAGAAAAGTTGAAGGATGTAACCATTCT
>JZKD02S0022232.1:0-26738 GCA_000966675.3 Picea glauca
CACGTTCTGTCATAAATGTTTTCCCCCTATCCCGGGTCACCCTTGGTGTTTTCAGGTAAGCCTGTGAGCATTCTGCCCTTGCATATACTCCGTTCGAACCCTAACCTTGCACTCTACTCACTGTGCACTCTTGTCTATGGCACTAGTGGTCCGCATAGAGTCGAACGATAGCTAAGCTTTGTTGCTATTCGATAATGCCCGTAAGGATTTATAAGACAATGGTTGGATAGTGTTTATACAGAGGTTTGAGGGTTTCAATATTGTTGTTGCCCAACAATCCTCCCTCACATTTGACAGGTGTAGGGATAAAATCAGTGACATTCAGCTTGAGCTGAATGAGAAGTTCATAATCTCTGCTATGGGACTAGCAGCTACAGGCCAGCGATGGTTTAAAAACTCCAAAGTCGACGAGGTGTCGTGGCCTTTGTTATTCGTATCACGAACGGTTACTTCCTGTGACAAAGGTATGCCTATTTCTACCCTCAAACCCAGGTGGCACAACCTTTTGGTTATTGTGAAACAATTTGTGACCTGTGAAGGTCGGTATGGATTGGTTTTTCTCTATCACCTCCGGTTGTTGATGAATTTCATGGGATATCCTTTGAATATGTTGCATTACTTCTTGTGTAGTCTTTACAAGATGTCTAAGAGGTTCAAATGCTAGAAGGCTGATAGCAGCTTGTTTCATCATGGCTTGATCAGACTCATCGTCATCCACCATTTAAACCTTCACGGCGATAATTGGCAAGTCTTTCTATCTCGAAATGGCTTTGTTGATTCAGATTATGTTCAAATCGATAAGGCTGTGGTCAGTGAGACTATGGTCGAGCCACCCGTGTCATTCCATATCCTCCTACCCCCTGCCAAACCCTCGGTTTTCCCTGACATCAGCCTACCCGACATCATAACAGACAAGATTGAGGCTGTCAAGAAGCCTATGAGTAAGATCCTACTATCGACAACAAAGGTAAGAAAAATGATCTATTGATATCTAGACTTGCCTGGAATAAACCTAAGCCAAATTTCGACCAAAAGCCCATAGTGTTGAGAGAGGACTCAGATTCTGATATTGAGAATTTCCTAGCCGAAGAGTACCCCTATTCCCATGGCTTATGTTCCAAGCAACCCTATGACTTTGTATCTAATTTTCCCCCGTGCCTAAAAAACAACACTAGCTACCCAGGAATCAAACTGCACAATGAAACCCCTAGTGGCCTGAACAGACCCTCACCTGTGTTATCAAAGTCCGAGAAATCGTCATGTATCCAATGTAATGCTTGGTTAGAGCGTTATTATGTCGATGTCCCCCTGCTGCAATCAAAGATAAAAGCATTAGAAGAACAGGTGACAGTGCTGGCGAGGGAGAACGGTAAGCTACGGACCAATGAGAAGAAACAAAAAACTACTGGCTCAATTGCTTTCAGGAATGTTGAAGCGGCAACAACTTTTGTCAATTCCAAATTATCATGACCGAGTTGTTTTCTGATTGTCCAGGTATGGATTTCGATATGAATTTTGCCTTGTAAGTATGATTGAATTAATATAACAAATTTGTTTTTTATTTCAATTAGCTCTATTTCATTTTAATACATTTAAAACGATTATGTTATAGTTTGATCATCAAAACGGTTATGTTGTGGATCTTGTACAGTAGTTTCATTTTACCAAATTCAAATGTAGCTATGATTTGGTTATGCGATTTTGTCGTGCCTAGCTGAGTAGAAGCGATGGATTGGTTTTGACTTGGTATGGTTCTCTTTAGAAAAATTATGTTGGTTTGAATTAATGTAATCAATGGGGTTTGTTTTCCTTTAGATTTTGATTTCATCTGACCTGTATAGGAGATTTTTGTGCTAAAATCAGAGCACGACTATGTTTGATTTGGTACGATTTTGTTGTGGTTCGATTCTATTAGCTCTGATTTGGTTCTTATGGTTTGATTTTGGAACGATTTTGTGGGATTGAATTGGTATGATCCTTTATATGTGTTATGCGTCATTATTAGTAGCTGGGTTGATAAATACGATGTAATCTAATAAACTCAAAACAACCCTGATTGAATTCAATTTACCAGGAATGACTCTGTTTTGTATTAAATCAATATTCTCGTTTGGATTTTGATTACATTTGACCTGTTTTGAAGATCAATTTGCTAAGATCGTGGAGTTGTATTCATTCATAACGACTATGTCAGCCTCAAACAGTTTCGATTCATTCTTGTTTGATTGGATTTGCAAGTGATTATTGTGTGCCACAATTAGCATGATCGTTTGTTTATGTTTAATATAGCTATATCAATTTGAAAAACCATCCTGTTGATTTCGTTTTGGATTCAAAAAACGATTTTGTTAATGGAGAAGTCGACATAAACTATTGCATGGAAAATCTGTTAGCTAGTTATAGTTTGTGTCGATCTCAATTAGTTTATGAAAATGATTTCATCGCTGTCAAGTATCTAATGCGATTCTGTTTACCCCAATTGGTGATAAAAATTGAATAGAGTACATGTATCTCTGTTATCATTCGATTGATCACAGTCTTGTTCGCTCTCAAATTAGGATAACAGTGTCGATTTGAATGATTAGTTTGGTCTCTAATTAGCAATCAAATATTGATTTAATAGTTTGAATACAATTCTTTAGGATTTGAATTGGTTTTAAAAATGATTCTGTGTTAAATTTAGACCAGCTACAGAATCGCAAGATTCTGTAGCTAGTCTTAGAAATTAGATTTTTATCAATTTTATCAATAAAGATCCTCTAATCTTGTCTATTTTTGTCCTCTTTCAAGTGCATACGAATTTACAATGAGCTATTGGGCATGATGTGGCAGTTTAGGAGATACTTTGGATTTGGTTTTGTCTTAGGTTGTTAGCTTGAGTCAGAAACTTGGGATATTTTCCCAGATTTGTGTAAATTGTTTTGATAATTCCCACAGGAATGTTTTACTCTGTGGGAGGTATTTAAATACTTGTTATTTTTGTAATAACCATCATCCTCACTTATGGGAGAACAAGACTATGGATTTATGATACAGAC
Source organism: Picea glauca (assembly GCA_000966675.3). Taxonomy (NCBI): domain Eukaryota; kingdom Viridiplantae; phylum Streptophyta; class Pinopsida; order Pinales; family Pinaceae; genus Picea; species Picea glauca. The sequence goes on from JZKD02S0022232.1 coordinate 3,039, forward strand.
TGAGATGAAAGTTGATGTCTTGTAACAACTTTCGCTTTCAATATATCAAACTTTTGTTTCAAGTTTTATTCGTATCAGTTTGCAGTTGATTATAGACTACTTTAGCTATCGTAATATATTGCAGGTTGATGTGACTTGATTAATGTGTTATCCATATTTGATCTCTTTTATTATTCAAAAAACACAACAATTACTCTAGTTCAGTTTAATGAATACAGGTTTATCTTATCATTAATTGAATTATTATGTACAAATTTTTCATAAGGATTTATCTGAATGTGAAGATTTGTAAAATATAAGATTGTTGTAATTTTTTATGTCTTGTTTGTCCTGTCATTGATATTTGAAGAGCACTACAACTTCCTATTTATGAGAAGCTCGTGGTGAATCCGGTGCGGGTTTCATCCCACCGAACTGTTGAATCAACTACTGCATACAGTACAAGCCTGAAGCATTACTTCAGGTCAGTTTGCTATTTGTCATTTAACAGATAGCTTGTTAGTGTTATTTAAGTAGTTTAGATAAATATATTAGTTTATATTCATAGTTAGAGTTATTATTTTAGTTTCTTAGCTTGGATAGTTTTTGTTCTATTTTTTTTTTATAAAACTATAAAAAATAATAAAACAATGGTTTCGTTGTCTTAGGACAGATTACAAATGATTTTTTCAGGTTTTAATTTAAATATGTAATTTGCAAATATTGTATATTTGTAATTAAAGATGATTCTTCTGATAATTAAATATTTACTTTTACAGTTGTATGATTTAGGAAATAGATTGTATATATGTAGTTTAGATTTTTTTATTAGTTATTTTTAGTTATTGTTTTTATTTAGATTAGTTTATTAGTTTAGTTTTTATTTGTTTTCCTAGGACTTAGATCGGCCAACAGAGCCGCTAAACTCATCAGGGTGGGTTATCCCAAATGGCTTGGGTTATTTAGACAACCCCGGACCGGATCCACTCTTCCAGTTGATGAGCGGTCAATTTCGCCAGTCAACAATACCTTAGAAGACACTATCCAGAAGGCAAGGTGTTGTTATGAATAGTTCAGGAGTCAGAAAGAACCTCGCGAGGATTGCAAGAAGAAGAGTGGTTCGAGATTCAATAAGAAAGGGTCAAAGTCCTCAATATTTAAGAACTATAGAAAGTACTCTATGATAATACTTCGTACTATAAGTGGATATCAGGAAAATTTCCCCTCCCAGAGTGGAAATAAACCTTTTGGAGAAACCCTAAGAAAGACGGTTAACCCAAAGAAGGAACCCTCAAAATTTAGGGGTTCTGGAGAAGAACATCTATTGAGGGAATGTCCACACAGACAACAAAACAATAAGATAGTTTACAAAAATCCAAGAATTTATCACCGTCAATGACGTGTCTAGGGGTATGACACAGATTCATGCATTCATGGATAATAAAAAAGCTGACCACCAAGCTTCAGTGGTGGATATGGAAGGTATGATCGCCAACCATCTAATTTATATTTTAATTCACCCTGGTTCTAATTTGAGTTATGTGGCCCCTCAGACTATTGATAAGTGTAAACTGCAACTAGTTAGGCATTTTAAGCCATGGTTAGTACAACTAGCCACTGACACGAAAAGAAAAGTAGCAGAGGTCATACCAGATTGCCAATTTACTATGGATGGATTTCCCACTCAAGCTACCCTTAACATACTTCCCCTAGGATCTTATGACCTTTTGATTGGTATGGACTGGCTAGCTGCATATAAAAATAAGTTGGACTATTACCATAAAAACCTTATAATGTGTAAATGAATAAGGGAGAAAGATAACCCTCCTAGGGACTCAGAATCATGTCTCAGTGAGACAAATATCAACCCTTCAAATTAAAAAGTATTGTAGAAAGGGATGTCCTTTATATGCAATACAGGTGTTGGAATCTATTGAGGATGAAAGAAAAAAACTAGAGGACCACCCCCTATTAAGGGAGTATAGAGATGTGTTTCTAGAAGAGGTATCAGGTCCACCTCTAAGAAGAGACATTGAATTCTCCATAGAGCTTGCACTAGGAGAAGTGTCAGTGTCTAGGACACCCTATAGGATGAGTACACCCAAGCTAGTTGAGATTAAGCTACATCTAAAGGAAATGATGGATAAAGGCTACATCCATCCCAATGTGTCTCCATGTGGAGCATTAGTCTTGTTTGTGAAGAAGAAAGATGACACACTCCGACTGTGCATAGATTATAGACAACTCAATAATACGACCATAAAGAACATTTACCCCTTACCAAGAATCGATGACTTGTTTGACCAATTAGGGGGTGCTTCCATTTTCTCAAAGATTGACTTAAGGTATAGATATCATCAAGTCTGAATCAAGGATGAAGACATTCACAAAACAACCTTCAAGACAAGGTATGCTCATGAATTTGTGGTGGTGCCATTTGGATTAACCAATGCCCCTACCACTTTTATGTGCCCGATGAATAATATACTCAACAAATTCCTAGACATATTTGTATTGGTTTTCATTGAAGATATCCAAATATTCTCCAAGAACAGAGAGGAGCATGAAGAACATCTTATAATTTCACTTCAAGTATTAAGAGAGAATCATCTCTACACTAAGTTTAGCAAGTGTGACTTTTTCCAGAAGCAAGTCCATTACTTAGGCCATGTTATTTCTAAAGAAGGAGTGGCAATAGACCCTGGAAAGATCAAATCTATTATGGAATGGCCTACCTCAAAGGATGTATCTGATATCATATCCTTTATGGGATTAGCAGTATATTATAGAAGGTTTATAAAAGAATTTTCCAAGATTGGTTGCCCAATCATTGCCCTTCAGAAAAAGGGGGTTAAATTCACTTGGACATTAGAATGTGAAGAAAGATTTTAGGAAATGAAATAACTTCTGAACCATGCACCCATGATGAATATTGCAAACCTTGATATTGACTTCCTCGTATGCACATGTTCCTTCAAGGAAGGACTTGGAGGATTCCTCATGCAAGAAGGACATGTAGTTTGCTACGAATCCAAAAAATTGAATGAATGTGAAATCAATTATTTGACTCATGATCTAGATTTGGTTGCCATAGTGCATGCTTTAAAAATGTGGAGGGATTACCTCTTGGGTAGGATATTTATACTTATGACAGGCCAATATGGATTGAGGCACCTATTTGATCAATCAAAACTCAATGTTAGACAAGCTAGGTGGATGGCTTTCCTTAGTGAGTTTTATTTTGAAATCAAACACATCAAAGGAAAGGAAAATAGGGTGGTTGATGCCCTTAACAGAAATATAAAAATGATTCACCTAGAAGCAGTGAGAACATGTGAATTGTATGTAAGGGAAAGAGTTAGGAATGCACAAGAAACATATGCATTCTTCAAGACCGTGACATCGTACCTAAAGCAAGATCCCACAAGGCTAAAGTATGAAGGCTATCAGATGTTGGAAAAAGGTCTTCTGACTTACATAAACAGATTGTATATCCCAAGTTGTGATGAATTGAAGAGGTTCATAATGTATGAACTGCACAAGAGACCATACACTAGTCATCTAGGTTATCAAAAAATGATTACGGCCACTAGAAAACAATTCTATTGGCCTGGATTGAAAAATGACATAGATAAATATTTATCTAAATGTGTAGAATTCCAACAAGTTAAGGAAGAACACTGACAACAAGCAGGTTTTTTGCAACCTCTACCAATTATGGAATGGAAATGGGATACCACCTCCATGGATCTCATCACCGGATTACCAAAATTGGCCAGACATAATGATTCCATCATGGTAGTGGTGGACAAGTTGAGCAATTTTTCTCACTTCATTCCTATCAAATCGGATTGCAAGGAAATAAATATTTCCAACATATTCATGAAGGAGATATTTAGATTGCATGGCATGCCTAGGGATATTTTTTCTGAGAGAGACACAAAATTCACTTCAAGCTTTTGGAAATCCTTGATGGCTAGTTTTGAGACTAAATTGTTGTTTGGAACAACCTATCACCCCCAAACTCATAGGAAGACAGAACAAGTAAACCAAATATTAGAAGACATGCTAAAAATGCATGTAATGCATCAACCAAAGAAGTGGGAATACTACCTTCCACTTGTAGAATTTTCCTACAACAACGGTTATCAAGAATCACTGAATATGAGCCCTTTGGAAGCCCTCTATGGTAGACAGTGCAAGACTCTGGTCAGCTGGAGTAATCTAGTGGATAGAATTACAATTGGACCTGGCATGATGAAAGAAATGGAACAACAAGTGATTTAAATAAAGAAAAATATGAAAATTTCTCAGTATAGACAAAAACGATACGTCGAAAGAAAGATAACTCCTAAAGAGTTAAAGACAGGAGACCATGTCTATCTTAGAGTTAGGCCCAGGAAGAGTTCCCTGAGAATGGGATCTTGTGCCAATCTGGTACCTCAGTATTGTGGACCCTTTGAGGTCTTAGATAGAGTGGGACCTGTAGCCTATAGGCTATAACTCCCTCCCACAATAAAGGCACATAATGTTTTCGATGTTTCATTATTGAAGAAATATGTACATGNTCAAACTTTTGTTTCAAGTTTTATTCGTATCAGTTTGCAGTTGATTATAGACTACTTTAGCTATCGTAATATATTGCAGGTTGATGTGACTTGATTAATGTGTTATCCATATTTGATCTCTTTTATTATTCAAAAAACACAACAATTACTCTAGTTCAGTTTAATGAATACAGGTTTATCTTATCATTAATTGAATTATTATGTACAAATTTTTCATAAGGATTTATCTGAATGTGAAGATTTGTAAAATATAAGATTGTTGTAATTTTTTATGTCTTGTTTGTCCTGTCATTGATATTTGAAGAGCACTACAACTTCCTATTTATGAGAAGCTCGTGGTGAATCCGGTGCGGGTTTCATCCCACCGAACTGTTGAATCAACTACTGCATACAGTACAAGCCTGAAGCATTACTTCAGGTCAGTTTGCTATTTGTCATTTAACAGATAGCTTGTTAGTGTTATTTAAGTAGTTTAGATAAATATATTAGTTTATATTCATAGTTAGAGTTATTATTTTAGTTTCTTAGCTTGGATAGTTTTTGTTCTATTTTTTTTTTATAAAACTATAAAAAATAATAAAACAATGGTTTCGTTGTCTTAGGACAGATTACAAATGATTTTTTCAGGTTTTAATTTAAATATGTAATTTGCAAATATTGTATATTTGTAATTAAAGATGATTCTTCTGATAATTAAATATTTACTTTTACAGTTGTATGATTTAGGAAATAGATTGTATATATGTAGTTTAGATTTTTTTATTAGTTATTTTTAGTTATTGTTTTTATTTAGATTAGTTTATTAGTTTAGTTTTTATTTGTTTTCCTAGGACTTAGATCGGCCAACAGAGCCGCTAAACTCATCAGGGTGGGTTATCCCAAATGGCTTGGGTTATTTAGACAACCCCGGACCGGATCCACTCTTCCAGTTGATGAGCGGTCAATTTCGCCAGTCAACAATACCTTAGAAGACACTATCCAGAAGGCAAGGTGTTGTTATGAATAGTTCAGGAGTCAGAAAGAACCTCGCGAGGATTGCAAGAAGAAGAGTGGTTCGAGATTCAATAAGAAAGGGTCAAAGTCCTCAATATTTAAGAACTATAGAAAGTACTCTATGATAATACTTCGTACTATAAGTGGATATCAGGAAAATTTCCCCTCCCAGAGTGGAAATAAACCTTTTGGAGAAACCCTAAGAAAGACGGTTAACCCAAAGAAGGAACCCTCAAAATTTAGGGGTTCTGGAGAAGAACATCTATTGAGGGAATGTCCACACAGACAACAAAACAATAAGATAGTTTACAAAAATCCAAGAATTTATCACCGTCAATGACGTGTCTAGGGGTATGACACAGATTCATGCATTCATGGATAATAAAAAAGCTGACCACCAAGCTTCAGTGGTGGATATGGAAGGTATGATCGCCAACCATCTAATTTATATTTTAATTCACCCTGGTTCTAATTTGAGTTATGTGGCCCCTCAGACTATTGATAAGTGTAAACTGCAACTAGTTAGGCATTTTAAGCCATGGTTAGTACAACTAGCCACTGACACGAAAAGAAAAGTAGCAGAGGTCATACCAGATTGCCAATTTACTATGGATGGATTTCCCACTCAAGCTACCCTTAACATACTTCCCCTAGGATCTTATGACCTTTTGATTGGTATGGACTGGCTAGCTGCATATAAAAATAAGTTGGACTATTACCATAAAAACCTTATAATGTGTAAATGAATAAGGGAGAAAGATAACCCTCCTAGGGACTCAGAATCATGTCTCAGTGAGACAAATATCAACCCTTCAAATTAAAAAGTATTGTAGAAAGGGATGTCCTTTATATGCAATACAGGTGTTGGAATCTATTGAGGATGAAAGAAAAAAACTAGAGGACCACCCCCTATTAAGGGAGTATAGAGATGTGTTTCTAGAAGAGGTATCAGGTCCACCTCTAAGAAGAGACATTGAATTCTCCATAGAGCTTGCACTAGGAGAAGTGTCAGTGTCTAGGACACCCTATAGGATGAGTACACCCAAGCTAGTTGAGATTAAGCTACATCTAAAGGAAATGATGGATAAAGGCTACATCCATCCCAATGTGTCTCCATGTGGAGCATTAGTCTTGTTTGTGAAGAAGAAAGATGACACACTCCGACTGTGCATAGATTATAGACAACTCAATAATACGACCATAAAGAACATTTACCCCTTACCAAGAATCGATGACTTGTTTGACCAATTAGGGGGTGCTTCCATTTTCTCAAAGATTGACTTAAGGTATAGATATCATCAAGTCTGAATCAAGGATGAAGACATTCACAAAACAACCTTCAAGACAAGGTATGCTCATGAATTTGTGGTGGTGCCATTTGGATTAACCAATGCCCCTACCACTTTTATGTGCCCGATGAATAATATACTCAACAAATTCCTAGACATATTTGTATTGGTTTTCATTGAAGATATCCAAATATTCTCCAAGAACAGAGAGGAGCATGAAGAACATCTTATAATTTCACTTCAAGTATTAAGAGAGAATCATCTCTACACTAAGTTTAGCAAGTGTGACTTTTTCCAGAAGCAAGTCCATTACTTAGGCCATGTTATTTCTAAAGAAGGAGTGGCAATAGACCCTGGAAAGATCAAATCTATTATGGAATGGCCTACCTCAAAGGATGTATCTGATATCATATCCTTTATGGGATTAGCAGTATATTATAGAAGGTTTATAAAAGAATTTTCCAAGATTGGTTGCCCAATCATTGCCCTTCAGAAAAAGGGGGTTAAATTCACTTGGACATTAGAATGTGAAGAAAGATTTTAGGAAATGAAATAACTTCTGAACCATGCACCCATGATGAATATTGCAAACCTTGATATTGACTTCCTCGTATGCACATGTTCCTTCAAGGAAGGACTTGGAGGATTCCTCATGCAAGAAGGACATGTAGTTTGCTACGAATCCAAAAAATTGAATGAATGTGAAATCAATTATTTGACTCATGATCTAGATTTGGTTGCCATAGTGCATGCTTTAAAAATGTGGAGGGATTACCTCTTGGGTAGGATATTTATACTTATGACAGGCCAATATGGATTGAGGCACCTATTTGATCAATCAAAACTCAATGTTAGACAAGCTAGGTGGATGGCTTTCCTTAGTGAGTTTTATTTTGAAATCAAACACATCAAAGGAAAGGAAAATAGGGTGGTTGATGCCCTTAACAGAAATATAAAAATGATTCACCTAGAAGCAGTGAGAACATGTGAATTGTATGTAAGGGAAAGAGTTAGGAATGCACAAGAAACATATGCATTCTTCAAGACCGTGACATCGTACCTAAAGCAAGATCCCACAAGGCTAAAGTATGAAGGCTATCAGATGTTGGAAAAAGGTCTTCTGACTTACATAAACAGATTGTATATCCCAAGTTGTGATGAATTGAAGAGGTTCATAATGTATGAACTGCACAAGAGACCATACACTAGTCATCTAGGTTATCAAAAAATGATTACGGCCACTAGAAAACAATTCTATTGGCCTGGATTGAAAAATGACATAGATAAATATTTATCTAAATGTGTAGAATTCCAACAAGTTAAGGAAGAACACTGACAACAAGCAGGTTTTTTGCAACCTCTACCAATTATGGAATGGAAATGGGATACCACCTCCATGGATCTCATCATCGAATTACCAAAATCGGCCAGACATAATGATTCCATCATGGTAGTGGTGGACAAGTTGAGTAATTTTTCTCACTTCATTCCTATCAAATCGGATTGCAAGGAAATAAATATTGCCAACATATTCATGAAGGATATATTCAGATTGCATGGCATGCCTAGGGATATTTTGTCTGAGAGAGACACAAAATTCACTTCAAGCTTTTGGAAATCCTTGATGGCTAGTTTTGAGACTAAATTGTTGTTTGGAACAACCTATCACCCCCAAACTCATAGGAATACAGAACAAGTAAACCAAATATTAGAAGACATGCTAAAAATGCATGTAATGCATCAACCAAAGAAGTGGGAATACTACCTTCCACTTGTAGAATTTTCCTACAACAACGGTTATCAAAAATCACTGAATATGAGCCCTTTGAAAGCCCTCTATGGTAGACAGTGCAAGACTCTGGTCAGCTGGAGTAATCTAGTGGATAGAATTACAATTGGACCTAGCATGATGAAAGAAATGGAACAACAAGTGATTTAAATAAAGAAAAATATGAAAATTTCTCAGTATAGACAAAAACGTTACGTCGAAAGAAAGAGAACTCCTAAAGAGTTAAAGACAGGAGACCATGTCTATCTTAGAGTTAGGCCTAGGAAGAGTTCCCTGAGAATGGGATCTTGTGCCAATCTGGTACCTCAGTATTGTGGACCCTTTGAGGTCTTAGATAGAGTGGGACCTATAGCCTATAGGCTATAACTCCCTCCCACAATAAATGCACATAATGTTTTCGATGTTTCATTATTGAAGAAATATGTACATGATTCTAATCATATAATTGACTAGTTTGTGATCCAGGTGGAGCCAGAGGGAGAATACTTACCAAAACCTCAATGCATACTAGACAGTAAGGAAACCCCACTCAGGAAACAAACCATTGCATAGGTCAAGGTGCAATGGAAACACTTTGGCCTGAATGAGTCTACGTGGGAAATGGAGGATGCCATGAGATAGGCATATCCATTTTTGTTAACTTTTGTATATACAGAGCATGTTGACAGATAGAACATCGAGGAAGATGTTCCTTTAAGGGGGAGGGAATTGTAACACCCTGTTTCTCCCAGTTTGTAAATATAACTATAATGGCCAAGAGACTATGAAAAACTCAATATGTGTGAATGTTTGATTCGATGGACCTTTGTATAAAAGGTCAATGAATGTAAATTATGTTATTTACTAGAAAATGGATAAGTGTTGCATGATTTATGGAAGGGGGGTGTACTAATAAATACCACGAATGTTATGAAAATAAATGTTGAAGGGCACTAGTAATGGTTGCATTAACCTTCACCAAACCAGTACCTTACTAGATTTAATTTCTCAGGACCAGAACAATCCTCTAACCCGGAAATGAATTACATTCAAGATAGTAGGTGGGAAGACCTCCTCAAGAGTTAATGAGGGGATGGGACAGAGAACCCATCTGTAAGGCTTCCAGACCAGACAATGGGATGAGAATTCGATCCACACACAACATTGTTGAAGGAGGAAAGAATTCAAGGTGTGGTGGGAAGAGGAAGACCTGCGAAGAGTGTAGAGACGAGAGGTAATGATCTCGGGTTCAAGGAAGAACTGGAAAATAAATGTTCTAGTTGTAGGGAGATTACTAGCGGAGTTATGATATGATATGATAAATGAGGTTGGTCCTCCTTTCTCGGTATCATGTAAACCGTTGCCAATATCCTGCGGGTGGAGGAGAGTGACCTCCGTCCCTATTGTCGTTGAGCCAGAAGAAAGGATTTTATCACAAAGAATCATGGTCTATCTTGGGGGTGGATATTCTTAAATCCGTTAGGAGTGACTAATCCTATGGTTGGGTGGAAACGAGCACCCATTTCAACAATCACTTCTCATTATCTGGTTCTGATAAGTATTTTCCCTATTTTATGTATTGAACTGGAATAATGGATGAACGATTAGATTCACACATATGTGTATTTATAAATGTATTCTGTGTGGAATGGTTATGAGATGTGTATTCCTTCATATATTTGTGAACTTACACTTCCGAATGATAGTCTGTATGCCCAAATTATCTCTTGAGGCTTCCTGGGGCATAATCTTGTAAGACGACCAAGATAGGAGATATCATGTCCACCTGAACCTATCCGTCTGATGAGGATATCTATTTTAGACTCTTTGTCGTGCGACTAGAATTCCAAACCCAAGTCCTTAACCATTTCACGGTAAATCTTGGTAAGGATAGCGAAGTCAAAGCCTTGAAAAGGGGATATCTCTTTGTTTGGAAGACGAGTGTATGAGATCTGTTTGAGAGGACCCATATGACCAACACCCAGGAACCTTAGGCTAAGCCTAAGGAAGCTATGTCCCCTTGTCTTTAGAGCTCCGGAAGTTCAGGACTTCAGAGTATGACCGACCTCACCAGCCTTCTATTGACCGAAGGTAACCAAGAGACTTGGTTTCCTATAAGGTTGTTTAGCATTAGGCGGTTCCCCAGGTGGTTAGGTAGACCTTTCTAACCAACTAGAATAGGATATGAAACCCTGAAGGTCGGACCCACGAAGGACCCAGAACCCTAGATCGAGGAATCCTTTGGATCCTTTCCTAGTTGTCGATATATCGAGGATGTTTGGTGCTAGCCCCTTTAATTCATAGAATGGTCTATTCAGGAGATAATAGGAGTATGAATAGAAACAATCTCGACCACTAAATCCCCAACATAACCAGAGTAGTAGATCTATAAGTATACATGACCGGATCTCAACCGTGAGATCTGAGGAATGTAGAGGCCTGTCAGTCCGGGGTGACGAGTTGTAGTGATGCCACCCAAGGTGATGTGGACCCCAACTTGACATTCCATGTGTCACCCAGATTCATGTGTATCACGTACCCTATAGGCCCATTGGAACATAACACGTGTCACCCTGACCCCTCCTAAGTGTTAGTTCTTGATATGTGTCTACCTAGCCAACGTGGTTGGTGAAGTGACCGGGACTCTGAAAGTCCAGGAATTCGAGACTTTGGAGGGTTTGGGATGTATTTTCATAGAGAGACCAAATGAATCAGAGGATGGAGCCACGTGGTGAGATTATAGGACTTCATAATTTTAGAACTCCGGGTGGTCTCGTGCGTAGATAGTAAAGAGGCATGAAGCACTGGAGCGTCGAATTCCTCCACAAATGATATAGGAGAAAGAGAGTAAGTCCAACCATGGGATCGGGTGGTGGATGGACTTCCACCATGGAGGAAATAACTTGGAAATAACACGTGTGATGTGGATCCACGTGGGCGCCACATGGCACCCCAACCAATGAATGCCCGAAGAACATCGGAAAGGTATATCCATCGGTTCTAAGCTTGGGTTTGAGAATGGATACCATGGTTAGGAATCTTTTTATGATCATAGTGTGGTAGAAACCCCGAATGAAGGATTTTATCCGTTAAGGAGAATGAAATTTTGAGGCCCCATCCCTAGGAAAGTCACTCATGGGTCGAGTGCATTACAGGTTCCCACCTCAACAATATGAGGAAAGAAAAGAAAAATGTTTATGCTTTAATTGTGACAGTAAGTAAAGTAAGGGACATAAATGTGGTGATAAGAAATTATTCTACATATATTGTGAAGATGAAGAAGAATAAGAACCATATCAAAATGAAAATTTAGAAGAGATTTCTTTTGAAGAGTTTACTCCCACCATATCATGTAATGCATTGGATAGAATTAACACTCCTCAAACCCTCAATATCGAAGGATATATAAAAAATAAAAAGGTAATATTCCTAANACGTGTCACCCTGACCCCTCCTAAGTGTCAGTTCTTGATATGTGTCTACCTAGACAACGTGGTTGGTGAAGTGACCGGGACTCTGAAAGTCCAGGAATTCGAGACTTTGGAGGGTTTGGGATTTATTTTCATAGAGAGACCGAATGAATCGGAGGATGGAGCCACGTGGTGAGATTATAGGACTTCATAATTTCAAAACTCCGGGTGGTCTCGTGCGTAGATAGTAAAGAGGCATGAAGCACTGGAGCGTTGAATTCCTCCACAAATGATATAGGAGAAAGAGAGTAAGTCCAACCATGGGATCAGGTGGTGGATGGAATTCCACCATGGAGGAAATAACTTGGAAATAATACGTGTGATGTGGATCCACGTGGGCGCCACATGGCACCCCAACCAATGAATGCCCGAAGAACATCGGAAAGGTATATCCATCGGTTCTAAGCTTGGGTTTGAGCATGGATACCATGGTTAGGAATCTTTTTATGAGCATAGTGTGGTAGAAACCCCGAATGAAGGATTTTATCACTTAAGGAGAACGAAATTTTGAGACCCCATCCCTAGGAAAGTCACTCATGGGTCGAGTGCATTACAGGTTTCCACCTCAACAATATGAGGAAAGAAAAGAAAAATGTTTATGATTTAATTGTGACAGTAAGTAAAGTAAGGGACATAAATGTGGTGATAAGAACTTATTCTACATATATTGTGAAGATGAAGAAGAATAAGAACCATATCAAAATGAAAATTTAGAAGAGATTTCTTTTGAAGAGTTGACTCCCACCATATCATGTAATGCATTGGCTAGAATTAACACTCCTCAAACCCTCAATATCGAAGGATATATAAAAAAGAAAAAGGTAATATTCCTAATTGATTCTGGTAGTACTCATAATTTCATTCATTATAAATTAGCCAAATCTCTCAATTGTTTTATATATCCAACGCTAGAGTTTCAAGTAATGATTGAAAATGAAGGAACTATCAATTTATTAGGAAAATTCCATAAGATCAATCTTACTATGGGGGAATATGTAATGAATAGTCCAATGATTGATATACCCATGGGTGGTGTTTATGTCGCACTACGATTCCAATGGTTACAATCATTGGGAACAATGGATCTTAATTTTCAGGAACTTTTCATGAACTTTTCATTGGAAGGAAAGGAGATTGAGTTAATGTGTATCACAGGGAAACTCAGTAATACGGTAATCTCTAATGGCATGAAAAAATTATTAAAAAGGGGGCATCAGGGTGTAATTGTAAAACTATGCTCACTAGATGTTCAAACATCTAAGCCATATATTCCCCTAGATATCCAAAGGATAATTGATAAGAATAACAAAGTATTTGAAGATATTCCCATAGGTCTTTCATCCACTCATGATCATGATCATGTTATTCAACTAATTCTTGGGAGTGGTCCTCCTAACATCGGGCCATACAGATACCCTTATGCCTAGAATAGTGAAATTGGGCGTATGGTTGAAGAAATGTTAGAGGCTGGCATTATTAAACCTAGACAAAGTTCTTACTCTACATTGGTGGTAATGGTACTCAAGAAACATGGATCATGTCATATGTGTCCAAATTATAGAGACATCAACAAGATCACCATTAAATACAAGTTTCCCATTCTCATCATTGATGAATTTGTATATGAGCTACATGGAGCAATCTACTTCACAAAGTTGGATCTCCATTCATGATATCATCAAATTAGAATGAAGGAAGTGGATATCCCAAAAACAACATTTCAAACTCATGAAGGACATTATCGATTTTTGTTCATACCTTTTGGCCTGACAAATGCACCTTCCATATTCCAAGGGTTGATGAATTCTATTTTAAATCCCTTCCTTTGAAAATTTGTGTTAGTATTTTTTGATGATATACTAATCTATAAAAAGTCTTGGGAGGATCATGTTCAACATGTCAAAAGGGCGCTACAACTACTAAAGGAGAAAAAATTATATGCCAAACCATCCAAATGTTTCTTTTGAGGGAATGGGGTAGAGTAGTTGGGTCATATTGCATCTCATGAAGGTGTAAAGGTAGACCCTAATAAGATTAGGTCCATGTTGGACTGGACGATTCCCAAAACATTGAATAATATTAGAGGATTTTTGGGTTTGACAGGTTACTACCACAAGTTTGTTTAGAACTATGGAAGAATAGAAGCACCTTTAATGGAATTAACTAAGAAGGATGCATTTTCATGGACTCCAAAGGAAACTCAATATTTTGAACAACTTAAAGAGATGATTTGCAAAGCTCTTGTCTTGACCACACCAGACTTCACAAAAACCTTTATTGTGGAAAGTGATGCATCATGAAATGGCATTGGTGTTTTTCTAATGCAAGAAGGAAGGTCCCTTTCCCTTGAAAGTTGGTCACTCAAGGGAAAGGAGTTACAAAAAATGATTTATGAGAAGGAAATGATGGAAATACTACATGCATTGAAGCAATTGCTTCCTTACCTAATAGGTTGGCACTTCAAGGTCAAAATGGATCATGACAATCTTAAATACTTCTTGGAACAAATGTTGTCTTCAAAAGAACAACAAAAATGGGTGACCAAGATGTTGGTTTATGATTTTTAAATCATATACAAAAAAGGGAAGAAAAATGATGTGGCAGATGAACTCTCAAGAAAGGATGATCATGTTGAGGCCTTTGTTTGTGCTATCTTGATCATCCAACCTGATTGGATAACAAAAGAAATGGATGAATGGACGAATGACGAAAAGTGTGGACTCTCATTCAAAGGTTGCAGTAGGATTCCAGTGCATAAAATACATTTACATGGAAAAATGATTCACTATGGTACAAAGATCGCTTATACTTATGTAAGAAATTCCAACTCAAACGAAAGGTACTCTTGGAATTTAACACCTCTTAAGTAAGAGGGAATTCAAAATTTTTGAAAACCTATCATAGGCTCAATAAGGAATTTTTTTGGGATGGACTTAAAACTAATGTTCAAATTTTTGAGGTAGAATGTCTGGTTTTCCAACAAAATAAGGTGGAAAAAATTAATACCCTAGGTATTTTACAACCATTATCCATCCCAAGTCAGCGTTGGGAGGAGGTTTCCTTGGATTTCATCACAAGGTTACCAAGGTTTGAAGGAAAGAGTGTCATCATGGTGATTTTTGATAGTTTGACCAAGTACGCACACTTTTGTGCACTCTCTCATCCTTTCAAAGCCAGTATAATTTTCGCTGCATTCATGGAGACATTTCAAAAGCTACATGGAATCTCAAACATTATTGTAAGTGACAAAGATCTCATCTTCATAGGAAATTTTTGGACATAATCATTTTCTTGTTTGGGTACTCAATTGGCTCATAGCTCCTCTTATCATCCTTAATCTGATGGACAAACTGAGATAGTGAAAAAAATTCTGGAAGGATAACTTCGTTTCTTTGTCTCTGATAAACAAACCCAATGGTTCAAGTGGTTACCCTTGGAAGAATGGTTATATAACACTTCCTTTTATACTGCAACAAAAATGACACCATTTATGGCACTCTATGGATATCACCCAAAATCCATCACTTCTTCTCTAAAAGAAAAATCTAAGTTTCAAGCAGTGGAATATCTCATCGAGCATCAACAAAAAGTTCTCCAAATCTTAAAGGACAACATGACCATGGCACAAAATTGCATGAAACAACAAGAAGATCAGCATCGTAGTGAAAGGATTTTTAAAGTAGGGGAATGGGTATTTTTAATATTACAACCATAAAAACATATGTCCCTCAAGAAATATAAGAAGGATAATAATTATCACCAAAGTACTATGGACCTTATAAGGTGTTGCAAAATATTCGTACTATGGCATGCATATTGGAGCTGCCTACATCTTCGTGAGTACACCTAATTTTCCATGTTTAATGTTTAAATAATGTTATAGGTGACAAGATCCCAGTTCAAACCATATTCCCTGAACTTGAGGAGGAAGGAAAAACCATATTGGAGCCTGAATCTATCATTGACACAAGAATTCACTAATTGAGAAATAGATCCATTTCATAGTATCTCATTAAGTGGAAGAAACTACATGTTGAATAATCCACTTGAGAAGATGCGTCTTTTATATAGAAGAATGCAGAATTACTCAAGTGTTGCAGACAACACTTGTCTGAAGGAGAGGGGAATTTTAATCCCTTAATAGTGGCACAATACCCCTTAATTGGGCCATATTACATTAATATTGTTATTTTATTTATGTCGTCTTGGGTCCATTAGTTGTAATTGTACCTCCTAGTCTCCAATATATACCAAGGAGACATTTTCATTTGGAATCATATTGTATTTGTGAATTCATATGATATATAAGGAGGTTTCCCCCTTGATGAGGGTTATTATCTAAATTTCTCTCTTTGTCAAGGTGTTGAGTACTTATTCTGAAGTTCTTATGCTATTTTTATATTTTATTCCTAACAATAAAGAGAAGGGACACCCCTACAATCAATGTTATAGGACAATTAGTCGACCTCATGCTTGGAAGGATAATTGTTCCTAAGTATTTGGATCTAGGAATCCCTTTAGAAAATTTTCACATTAACAAAATATTGATCCAAAATACTCTCATATATTTAGGGGTTCCTATAAATATTATGACAACAGATACCATGTTGATATTAAACCTTGAAAAAATCTCTAAGAGACACCCCCACTATGCTCCAACTTGTACATAGATCCACAATAAAGCTTGAGGGGATGTTGGAAGACATAATGCTCTCTATTGTTTCTTGGGAATATCCCACTGAATTATTGGTCCTCCAAACCAAATATAAATTCAATAGGTATCCTCTTATCTTGGGAAGACCTTGGCTGACCACAACAGATGCATACATCAATTGTAGCATAGGAAATATGACCATCACTAACAGGAAGTCCCAAAAACAACTTTTCCTTTATCCCCCTACCCAACCATTAATGACATAAAATATTCCAATATGGGTGAAATAAGAATAAAAATACTTGGTCTAGACTATTTCCTATCATATATACATGATTAATACAACCTTGTCTAGTAGAAAAATTGATGAATACATCTTCATTTCAAATTTCCTGCAAAACCAATACCATGTTGATGTGAGAATAGAAGGCATAAATGATGAAATTGGATCTTAAAATTATGTTGATAAGAAAAAATAACTATGGGAATAGCTATTCACAGATGAAACTAAAAATTCCACTATCAAGACTATAGAAATCATCCCTTCAAAAAAGTAAAAATCAACACAAAACTTAGTGATGAATAAGAACATAAATGACTAGCTATGTTGAAAAGAAATATTACATCCTTTGCATGAATTAAAAGGATATGAAAGGAATCCTCCCTTCCATATGTACTCATCATATTTACATCAAGGAAGACTTCAAACCTATTAGGCAACCTCAAATAAGAATGAACCCTACATTGAAAGACATTCTCAAACAAGAATTGCAAAAACTATTAGATGTTGGTTTCATTTATCAAATCTCAGATAGTGAGTGGGTCTCCCCCTTGGTTTTTGTTCCTAAAAATAATGATAAATGGAGGATATGTGTGAATTATATGGAACTAAATAAAGCTACAAGAAAAGATCATTTCCCTCTACCCTTCACTGACCAAGTTTTAGATGTCTTATCTGTAAAGGAATATTTCTGATTCCTATATAGATTCAATGGATATAACCAAATTTAGATTAGTCCTGAAGACCAAGAAAAGACAACCTTTACCTATCCCTAGGGAACCTTTTCTTATAAATTCCTCCCATTTGGCCTATGTAATGCCCCAACCACATTTTAAAGAGCCACACTTAGCATATTCTCGTAACTTATCCATGACAAAGTGGATATCTATATGGATGAGTTCAATCCTTATGTAAACTCATTTGATGAAACACTATATAACCTAGGTAAAATTATCCAATGGTGTGAATAAATGAACCTCTCTCTTATACATGACAAGTGAAATATTATTATGAATGAGAGAATTGTGCTAGGACAACATTTTTCCTCTAGAGGGATTGAAGTAAATAAAAATAAAATACAAATCATCACAATATGACCTACCCCTTTGAAACCAAAAGATGTTAGAAGTTTCTTGGACTTGCAATTTACTATAGAAGATTCATCAAGGACTTCGATATAATAGTCTCTCCTTTATTTACCTTTCTCTCCAAATATGTACACCACTGTTGGACTTTACAATGTCAAGAAGCATTTGAAACCATTAAGGAAAGACTCACAACAACTCTTGTTCTACAGGGTCCTAATTGGACTCTTCCTTTCCATGTCCATATTGATGCCTCAGAAAAATCAATAGGAGTAGTCTTGGGATAGAATCGGGGTAATCATCCTTATGAATTCTATTTTATAAGAAATAGCTTGTTTGGTGCAGATCTAAACTACATTGTCATTGGAAAAGAATTTCTAGTAGTAGTTCATTCTCTTAACAAGTTTATACACTATGTTACATGGTATAAAGTTTTTGCACACATTTATCATGCTTCCATCAGATAATTAATAAATAAACCTGACATTAATGGTAGAATAATAAGGTGGATTTTTTTATTGCAACAATTTGATCTAACCATTCTTGACAAGCCTGGAAATCATAACGTCGTTTCATATTTCTTATCTAGATCAACAATTCCTATAAAACAAGGCATGATAGATGGACATTTTCTAGACAAAGACATCTTTTAAATATCAACACAAACCCCTTGACCTGCTGACATAGCCAACTATTTTTCAAAGGGAGGGTTCCTCAACATTTTTTCTACTGGGAAAGATGCAAAATTGTTAGAAAGAATACAACATATACTTGAGTGGCAGGATATTTGTTCAAGCTTGGGCTAGACCCAGTTCTAAGAATATGTATAAGAGAAGGTGAAGTACATGACATCATCAATTATTTCCATGACAATCCATGTGGAGGACACTATGAAAAAAAAAGGACAACCTACAATATCTTCCATGATAGATACTATTGTCCAACATTACACAAATATGCTCAATAGTATACCTCTCACTGTGGGGACTCCTACCAATAGAAATGAAATTCCCTTTCAGCCCTAGATATCAATGGACCCCTTTGAAAGGTGGGGTATGGACTTCATAGGGAAAATTGATCCACCTTTAATATGGAATCAATACATACTAGTATGTACTGAATATTTGACCAAGTGGGGTGAAGTGAAGGGAATGAAGGATGCTACAAAGAAAAGAGTGGATGAATTCCTCAAAGAAAGCATATTTTCAAGATTTGGATATCCCACAAAGATAGTCATATACCAAGGAGATTAGTTTACATCAAGGCTCATTGAGAAAATTATGCAACAACATCAAATACTCCATAGAAAATACCCTCACAAGATACTAAGAATGAACAAGAATAACTAGTCAAAGAAACTCGAAGAAGCAATATGAACATACAATATCACATGGAATACTACCATAGGGTTTACACACTTTGATTTAATTTATGGTAAGAAATCCATGCTCCCTATTGAGTTTGAATACCTTACTTATAGAACAACATATGAATTAGACATGGATATCCCATTATCACAACAAGAGAGATTGAATCAATTGAATGCCTTAGATGAGTGCATGATGCAATCACTATTCAACACTGAAGTAGTGTATCTACAAAGTAATGTTTGGAATGACAAGAAAAACAATCATGGAAAATTCAAAGAAGGATATTGGGCCCTTTTTCTTAATTCAAGATTCAAATAATTGTAAGGAAAAATGATGACCAGGTGGATAGGGCCATACATAATTGAAAAGTGTCATGACAATGGTTCATTTCAAATCAGAACCATATATAAATAAGGAATTCCATTTTTAGTGAATGGATTTAGGCTCAAAATGTACAATAAACCTTTGACAAGGGAGGAATTCATAGTCATAGTGAAATAAAAAGAATTGGATGTGATTGACAACAAACATGCTCTCAATCCATCCAAATAATGAGTAATATAGTAATAAAAAAATGACAAAATAGAATAAAATAAAATATAAATAAAATACTTATATGAAAACATCACTGATGCATCTAGGTATTTGATTGAAAAACTCCATGGAGGCAGTCTTAGAACTGAGAAATAAATAAATTCCTCATTAGGAAAACCTCTTTTAGAGGCTTGATGAGGTAGGACACTGGTGAAAACCAACAATGGCACCCATGTATTGAAGAAAAAGGAAACAATGAATGATATAATAATGATTTTTTTTTTTGCAGGTACCAAGACACCCCATATCAACAAGAATATATAGAAAAAGAAAAGTATTAACAACAATGAATTCATACAATCATGTACAACAATAAAATAGAAGTAATAATTTCAAAAAGTTCATATATATTCAATCATCATTTTCATAATAACGCTTTCCATACTATCATACATAGGGTAAAAAATAAAAAGATCATTTATTCTCTTCATTAGTTTAGATTTCCTATTTTCCCAAATTGCATTTTTTGTCCTCATCCCCAAGTAAAAAATGACCTACAAGATAATCTATAAGAAAACATAAATTTTTACCTGGTCATATTCAATGAATGAAAAGTTAAGTTTTCATCACATAATAAATTTTTCACAACCATATCAACGATATCTTATCTCTACAATAGAATCTACGTGATCTCATCTTTTGGATTGCTTGTAAGAATCCTGCAGGAAAAACTACAACAAGGGATTTTATGAAGCTCTAAGAAATTCTACAATTACAAAAGTCATCAAAATCATATTGCAACAAAGAAAAAATGGAAATTTATCACTTCCTCATTCCTATAGGATACTTTTTTCATGTAGAGTAATTCTAACACCCTCTAGAAACACTTTAATCAACATTCAACATATACAACATGATTATCAACAAAGAAAATAATCTTAAAGGTAAACCTAAGGTATTACTACGAATTCCTTTCTCCACTTTTAATTTTGCAACATATAAACATTCAAAATCCATAACTATAACTCATGGTCAATATTTAAATCAATGAAAAGGTGACACTGCAATACCCCAAGGACAAGCCCCAGTTATATATATGTATTTTAAACATGTTTTGTAGGTTGGTGAGCCGAGAAATTGTAAGCTAGTAAGCTTATGTGCAAGTAGGTCAGCGAGCCTAGGTGTTGAAGGCCAGGAGCCTATTTTGTACATGTAAATTATGCACTTTGTTAATATAAAAACATCTATGTGTGTAGACCAACCACGAAGAAAGAGTGATGGGGGACTAAGTTTCCACAAGGCTAGGTAAGGGAAAGGGGGCTGAAGGTTTGGGCCTAGGGGATAAGCTAGGGGGTTTACCTCTAAAGGGGATAATAATTTATTATAATTTCCTAAAAGGCTAAGGTAGAAAATTGACCAAGTGTTGTCCTAAGTTCCTGGAAAAGGAACATATAATAAATGGAGTGCATGCAGCTCCAGGAAGACAGGCGTTGACCTAGGTGCATGTAGTTAAAACAAATGTGTCAATTTGTGTTGGGGGTTTGTCCTCCATTCGGGCATCCACTATCTATCTTATTTTACTGGGCAACTGATCTTTGCATACCCTCACATAGCTATGAAACCAGAAAATGGTGAGGCTGACTTGTGATGTTTTACCGAGAAGCCAATGCATCCTCCGTCTGAACCTATTTTGTCTTTGCGCTGGACCTCTGCATAAGCCACACATCTCTAAAAATTAGACTCGTGAAGTCAACCCATATCTTCTATGAAGCCTGAGAATCCTGTAAATGTCTATGTCGTGTGTGTTAAAAATGTGGGTTGTTGTGGCCATGTCATCCCTTGGCTGAGTGTGGTTGTCGCCATCATTTGTTCCTTGCTGAGTCTTGTTGTTGTCCTCCTTGTGTGGGAATGAAGTTGAAGAAGCAGGTTATCAGTCCTGTGTGCAACACTCTCTCCAGGTGAGGGAGGTGGTTGTGGTTGAAGAGGTAGGTTGTTAGGCCTACGTGCAACACTCTCTCCAGGTGAGGGAGGTGGTTGTGGTTGAAGAGGCAGGTTGTCAGGCTTGTGAGCGACTCTTTCTAGGTGAGAGAGTGTGTCGAGGAAGTGAGAACTCCTATAAGGGATCTTGTAGCTGCTACAAAGATCTGAGAATTCTAATTTGGCTTGTTGCTGAAGCCCAAGGCAAGGGAGGTGAAGTAGCCAATGGATTGTGTGATAGTGAAGGTGTATACTCTTGGGGTGGGACAAGCATGTGGGGAATGAGATTCTATGAGCAATGGGCATAAGTGGCTCCTGGGAGAAAATCCTTTCTCATAAATTGTGTGTCTTCCTATTGACCTTTCCTATCCTAGGATTCCATTTCCCGATGGAGCTTAGTCCCAACTCAGGGGTGAAACACATCTGAGAGCGATGAGCAGAGTGGTCTAAGGATGGGAGGTTCGTGGAAGGTCTGCAAGCAGTTGGTGGCGTTATTCCAATTGAAAGATAAGTATAATTTGTGTGCTTAATTTTATGTTATGCATACCTAAGATGCTTGAATGTTATCATATATTCCATTGCATGTGGATTTACTATTAATCTTGTTTTGAATCTGAATGGTAACGACAACTCTGTGTTATGTTAGAAAAATAGGACTGCAGAGCAATAAAATAAAACAAATGCAGAAACAAAACATAGAAGACACACAATACAAGAGAGACAGGGATTTACGTGGTTCACTCAGTGTGGGCTATGTCCACTAGAGAAATTGATAGGTCCTTCCTTTATTAATATCCAACAAAACTTGTTGTAACTTCCTCTTCTTTCTCTCACAGTCTCCTCTCTTAGAATATAATACTCGCCATAAACCATATCCACAATACATTTCCCTCATAAAAGAGGGTTGCCTTCTAGGGTAAAAAACCCTAACATAATCTCTATCGTTAGATATGCGACCTTATAATGAATGGTCCAAATTTAAAATGAAATTGCAATATACATTTACAAGACAATTTCTCCTTTGGGGGCTTCACCCCCGAACCCTGCTGGGGGCCCGCTTGCCCCCAGACCCCGAAGATGGGGGGATAGCCCCCTCGGACCCCGCAAAGGGGGTACCCCCCCTCTGCACTCCCCTGTGTGGAAGAGTGTACATAATTATGGTGTGTAAATACTTCATGGGGTATAAACACAGCTGAAAGTAAAAGACCTCTGAATCAGGAAGATAATCAGGCTCCACAACCAACAATCTCCCACTTGGAGACTGATCTCAACAACTCCACTGTTGTTGTATATGCTAGACTCTGAACCTTCTTAGAACTAGAAAATTTGTCATCTTCATCTTCATTCCTTAAGACCAACTAAAACTGAGCAGGAATTTAGTTTCTCCCTGGTTACTCCCTTTGTTAACATGTCTACATGATTCTGGCTAGTGTGTATCTTTTCCAACTTCAAATGTCCATCTTCCAAGGCGGATCATATGAATTGGTACCTCAACTATATATTCTTAGTCTTCGAATGGAAGGATGAGTTCTTTGCAAGATGAATGGCACTCTCACTATCACAATACAAACTGCTATTCTCTTGCTTCTTTCCCAATTCCTCCATAAACCTCTATAAACAAATCATCTCTTTACTAGCCTCTGTAGCAACAACATACTCTGCCTCTGTTGTTGAAAGTGAAACAACCTTTTGTAGTTTTGAAATCCAACTTACTGTTGTTCCACCTATAGTAA
>JZKD02S0022243.1:13067-26737 GCA_000966675.3 Picea glauca
AAGATGATTACAATGAGGCTTTGAAGGCATTTTTACAATAAACAGGAATGCCAAAAACCCTAGACATCCAAAAACCTAACCCTAGGAGATGAAGCGCCAAAAGTCATGTGGGCTCCGTTTGGGTAACTTAGTACATCAACTTCCCGGGGTCGTAACTTTTGCATACGATCTCCATTTTAGGCATATAATAGCTCGTTGGAAAGGTATCATCGAGGATATTTATTTTGGGGGTTCAATCATGCCGTTAGCTATCATTGAGAACCTCGATCTCAAAAAACCTTCATTTGGGCCCTCAAAATGGCCCTGGAAGTAAATTGCCAAAATTGCCAGAAAATTGTTTTGAGCCAGTTGGAAAAGGTGGGTGGCCACCGATATCCACCTGGATCAGTGGAAGGCAGTGAATTTGGTGGGATTGGTATCCAACAATGACCAGAGGCTCGATCAGAATGTGCTGAGGAATCGACTGTCACGGTTTGAGATAATGGTTTGTGGGATCCCAAAATGTACCTATACTCGTTCAAAGAAGAGCTTGGCAGTGGCTTCTACTATGATGTTATTCTTCCATGCGGCTAGAATCGCCATATTGGAAAAGTGATCAACAACCACAAAAACACAGTCATTTCCCCTCTTGGTGGACGGGACGCCCGACATGTAGTCCATTGAGATGGATTCCCACATGTCAGGAGTAGGAAGAGAGGTGTACATGCCCTATTTCTTAGTGGTCGATTTGGAAATAACGCAGGTGGTGCAGGACCTGATATACTTGTCGACATCATGTCAAAGTTTCAGTCAGTATAAATGTTTCTGCAACACTACCATTGTCTTTTTGATGCCAAAGTGTCCCGCCACCCGAATTTAGTGAGCTTCCCAAATCAACTTCGCACGCTCGCTTGATGGAATGCAAAGATGGCCCAGAGGAAACAAAAACCCATACTGAAGATGGAAATTAGCGACCACTGAGTTGGCGCCCAACATTTGGTAGGTGGTGGAGAAGGCAGGGTCTATCTCGTAGAGGTGGGGCCATCTGGAGGTCTTGTGGCCACAAGAGTCTAGCACCATGGTGAGTGTTGCGACTGGAGGTCGGTTGAGGCAATCAACAAATCGATTGGTACTTTCTATTTTATACTTTATGTTGAGTTAGAACTATTGTAATTATGTGGACCAGTTTTGATGGTGGTCATTCTACAATTTTCCTTGGGTCTGCATGAACTATAGTGGCTTGTGATCAGTATGGATGATTGTCTCCTTCTCAAGAATGTAATGTCTCCTCTGGCGACAGGCTTTCACAATGGAGTACATTTATTTTTCATAAGTAGGGTACTTACAGATAAAATTTGATAGTGTCTCATTATGATATTCCATGGGGTGGCCGTGTTGAGTGAGAATATTGCACACATCATAGTCTGAAGCATCTGTCTCGATCTCAAGGGGATGTTGCAGGTCTAGTAATGAAAGTATCGGGGATGAGCACAAACGCTTCTTCAACTCATCAAAGGCTTGTTGTTGGGACATGCCCCACACAATTTTTTCCTTACTGCCACATCTAGTTACTTGGTTGAGGGCCCATGCGAGATGAGAGAATCCCAACATGAACCTGCAATAGAAATTGGCAAGGCCCAAAAAGTTCCGAAGTTCAGTGAGTGTGGTTGGGGCTGGCCAATCACAGATGACTTGGATATTGGCTGGATCCACATGCACACCATGTTGATCAATGATGTAGCATAAGGAATGGACCTTGTCCATGCCAAAGGAGCATTTTCCCAAGTTTACATATAGTTTGTGCTGCCACAGGGTGTGCAAAACCTGCTGAATATGCTGCAAGTATTCTTCCCAAGTATTGTTGTATATGAGGATGTCATCCAGATACACCACTACAAAAGCATTGTTGAAAGGTCGTAGGATATCGTCCATCATCCTCATAAAAGTTGTTGGAGCGTTTGTCAAACCAAAGGGCATGACCAACCATTCAAAAAGACCTTCTTTTGACTTGAAGGTGGTCTTCCATACATCTGTCTTTTCTATTGGGACCTGGTGGTAGCTAGACCTCAGATCAATATTATTGAAGTATTTTACCCCTGTGAGTTTATCAAGGAGGTTTTCGATTCGGGGAATTAGGTACCAGTTTCGGACTGTGATTTTATTCAGGGCCTGTTAATCAATGAAGAGTCACCATGTCTTATCTTTCTTCTGTACCAACACGATTGGGATCCTACAGGGTGATGTGTTGGGATGTATGTGCCCCTTGTGGAGCAGTTCTTAGATATTCCTCTTGATCTCCTCATTTTCTAATAGAGAGTGGCGATAGACTGGCCCATTGGGTAGCAGTGCACCTGGGGTCATATCGATGGGATGCTTGACCTGGCAGTGTAGAGGTACCCTGGTAGGAGAGGAGAAGATATCTGAGAATTCTTCCACGACCTTATCCACTTGCTTTTGTTGTGTGGAGAGATCGGTCACAGAGGCCATAGATGTGGATGTGATCTTTCGCTCACTCTGAGAGCGAATCACAAAGAAGAAAAATTTCTCGGTTTGAGAGATGACCTTCCTGCATTGATTGGCAAAGATCAAGGAAATATAACTAGGAGGGACTGCCTCGGGTATTCTGTACAATTTCCTGTTTAAAGTAATAATAACACTACGAGGTCTAGACTCATATACAACATGATGTTCCCATAAATAAGGTTGGACCAAATGAAAATTACAAACTTCGAGAGGAGCAACATCACACAATACCTCATCTTTGAAGGGCTTGATGTCGTACAACAGTCGACATTGTTGGTTGACACGGAGATCGTTTCCTTGGCGACGCCATCCAATCATGTAGGGTTGTGGTTGCAATGTTGTCGGCAGGGCCAACCACTTGATGACCTCTGCTGAGATGAGGTTCTTCTGGCTACCATTATCAATGATGAAGTGCAACGAGGTGCCTTTTACCCACATCTGTGAATGGAAGAGGCACTCTCCTTCTTCTGGTTCATATGGTTCACCAGGTTGGAGCTTGGTGGTAGAAACGGTGGCACTGGGTGCCACATCAGTGATCTATCTTCCCCTTTCTAGTTCTGACTCAGAGTCAGAACCTACATCTGATTTAGAGGCTTTCACATCGGCCACCAACGACTGCTTTGAGCGGAAGTGAGAAGTGTTATGCCAAGGGTTCTTATGGAAGTCACACCACTTCCAGGTAGGTTTCTTTGTCTTTCCGGTATCCTTCTTTGCTTGTGGCTTGGACTAGTTGTCTTGATACTATCCATATTTAATCTGTCCTTTGTTCTGTGGGTTGGGGCCGCCCCTTCCCAAATTTTGCTGTGAGGGGTTCCTAGGCCCAAATTGTCGCGTCTTTTGTTTGAGCTTCTGCTAAACTTTGATGACATATTGGTAGGTTGCATCCAAGGAAGAGATGTCCAGAAATCACATTTCAATCTGGATGTATCTATGCATAGCATCGTGATACTTGAGCACCATATGTCGCTCCGAATCTTTGATACCCATATTGGTGTGCAAGGTATGGAAGATATTTGTGAACTCTGGCACTGTGTGGTCCATTTGTTATACAAGTCATCATAACTTCCGACAGGGTAGTATTGTTCCTTAATAACATCCCCGAAGTATTCCCAGGTGGCTGCGACTGTAAATAATGAGGGTTCCTCTGTTTCCTTTTGCTCACAAAAAGTTTCCCACCAATCTTTGACATGGGGAACGACTTTGAGGAGTGCAAAAGTAATATTTTCTCTATTCGAAAAGTTATGGACAGAAAAATACTCTTCTAGTAGATTCAACCACTTGTCTACAACATCTGCATCTATATGAACTTCAAATATAGCAATATCGAATTTGATTTGTACCTTGAAGTGGGCGGTTCCTCTGCTCGAGGAAGATGCCTCGCTTGTTGGTAGTTGTCGAAGGATTTGCGTGAAACTATCCATCATCTTGTTCCTCTGTTGTGTGAGGGATTTCTCAAGCAACATTTTGATAGGATCTCCTGTCCCGTCATCTTTATTTTCTCCTTCCATGAGAGGTCGCTTGGGCGTGAGAGAGTTTTTGTCCTCGAGAGAAACAAGCTCGAGACCCAATTCTTTGTACCCTGACCTCGTTGGGGACATGCATTAAAACGACAAAGAACATACCTCTTTGATACCACTGATCCGTATTTTATGAGAAAAATGAAATGAATATAGATTATTAAAATATGATTAACACAAAATAACAAAGATACAGTAAAACTAGGTTTCTATTCAATAAGGAAATAAGCTGAAACTGTAAAATGCAGCGGAAACAAGCTTGTTGGAATGGTGGAGGCTTATCTCTGAGAAGAGATGTGACGGCTGCGCGCATTCATAAGAAGATGATTAAAATGAGGATCTAAAGGCCTTTTTAAAATAAACAGGAATGTCAAAAACCCTAGAAATCCAAAAACCTAACCTTAGGAGATGAAGCGCCAAATGTCATGTGGGTCCCGTTTGGGAAAGTTAGTACATCAACTTCCTGGGGTCGTAACTTTTGCATGCGATCTCCATTTTAGGTGCACGATAGCCCGTTGGAAAGGTATCGTAGAGGAGATTCATTTTGGGGGATTAATGAGAGCCTTAAATGTTCATTGAGAAGCTTGATCTCAAAAATCCTTCATTTAGGCCCTCAAAATGGCCTCGGAAGTTAAAAACTGCTAAAAATAGTAAATTGCCAAAATTGCCAGAAAATTGTTTTGAGCAAGTTGGAAAAGGTGGGTGGCCACCGATATCCACCTGGATCATTCAAGGGTTATACAGACAAGATTTTCCTTATTCTATAGCTCTCTGATATACGTGCAATATTCAACAGTAGTACTCGGCCCAATATCTCAGGGCACCAACTAAGGAGGCTAGACCGTACCCTTAGTCGTACTACTCGACTACCCAGGTAATAGAGAGTAACTTCTCGAGTGTTTTTCTCGGTGGCACTATAGCATTCAAGCAGCCGATCGGTTTATCTATTGAGGGCTTCAGGAGATCTATTCCAATCCATATACAGGTGTTGTTTGATGCATTACCACTCGAAGGGGTACATACATAAGTTACAAGGGTGGCCAAAAGATGTGCACTTAAGTACCACTTGTATTTCCTGTGTGTATGAATCCCTAACCACGGGTTTATGCGCGTAAAAACATATATATGTAGCTTAAAGACGTCAAAATACGTCTATAAATTTTAACCCACAATTTTCTAACGAGGAAGGTGATCTGATACCACTTGTAATATTCCAGGTATTAAATAGTATGCAGAACAAAAATAATTAGCTAGAAATGACAGATAAACAATGATATAACCAAAACAACACCACATTAATACCAAAATTATACCAGAATAACACCAAAAAGAGCACTTTGATTACTGAGAGCAATGTTCACTTGCTTCTTCAAGGGGGAAACCTCTAGCAAAGAAGAGCTCTATTACAATAATATCCAAGACAAAACTTCTAATATCCTCTATTTCTATTTATACTAAATCTATCTATCCAAAAGAACAATCTAGAGGAAGATCCTTCTAGAAGAGGAAGCTTCAATTAGGTCTTCTTACATTTGACTTATCCCTCCTTATTGCTAGGCCTTATTAATATCGACCTTTATTACATGGAAATATATTATTCTACCCACTTGATGGGTTAGGTAGGTAAGGTCCCTAACAAGCTCTCCCCCATGTCAAACATTGGTGGGAAACCTACTGAGAGCAAAGTTCCACATAGGAGTATGGAATCTATGGGGTCAATCCCACTTGGGATTTTGTTGTGGATGCGGTCAAAGAACAACACTATCTTGTTGATAACTGTGAAGACCAGTACATGAGATGGACCACACTGCGACAAGAGAAGAGCCAAACAATGTCAGACTTCACAAATACTTTCCATACCTTGCACACCAAGCTGGGTATCAAGGACTCCGAGTGACATCTGGTTCTGAAATACCGTGCGGCTCTACATATGTACATCCAAACCGAAATGGATTTGCTAAACATATTATCATTGGGTGCTGCCTATCGATATGATGTCAAAATTGAGAAAAAATGTAGGCACCAAAACAAATGGGAATTCAGGTCTGCAAATCTGCAACAACCAAAGCACAGTAAAGACGTCCCTAACCAACATCCCATAGACAACCAGTCCAAGACACATGACAAAACGGGTAAAGGGAAGATGAAGAATGACACTGGGAAGTGGTGTGACTTCCACAAAATCCCTTAGCACAAGACTGATGAATGTCACTCGAAACAATCATTGGTGGCTGAGGTCAAAGACACAGAACTGAACCCTGAATCAGAATCCGATCCAGAAAATATTGAAGATAGACAGATCATCAACACAGACCCCACTGCCACTGTCGTGACTGCAACAATTCAACTAGAAGAATCATTAGATCCTAAAGAGGGGGAGCACCTCTTCCATTAACAAATGTGGGTGAAGGGGACCCTGTTGCATTTCATTGTTGATAATGATAGCCAGAAGAACCTTATCAGTTAAGGCCGTCAAACAGTTGGGGTTATCGACAACAACACACTCACAACCATACAACATTGGGTGGCTTTATGAGGGTCGTAATCTCTGTGTCAACCAATAGTGTCGTCTGTCCTATGACATCCATCCCTTCAAGGATGAGGTAGTGTGTGATGTTTCTCCTCTTGATGTTTGTGATGTGGTTTTGGGCCAACCATATATGTGGAGACATCATGATGTCTATGAGTCTATACCTCGTAGTGTCATTATTACTCTAGGAGGTCAGCTCTATCAGATACCATAGGTAGTTCCAACTATTGCTCCACCAAAACAGTGCCGCAAGGTAATCTTTCATACTGCAAAATTCATCCTCTTCACAGTTTGTTCAAAGGATGCACAGAAGACCGCTACAACCACTGTAGCCTCAACACCTTCTATCCAGCAAAAACATATTGTCAAAGAGAAATAAGATATTGCTTCTTCACCTATAATGGCGCCTACACAATACCCCGTAAAACCTAGAGACAATAGGTTGGTGGAGCATATTCAACCCCGCCAACAACTAGTTTGTGACAGTCTTCCACATACCAAGCAACACAACTTCTCCAACAAAGCACGCAACTCACCAAGATTCATATTCAGAACATGCTTTCCCCTCTTCCCTGGGCACTCAATGCAATGGAGACCATTGCTTCCTAAGGGGGTGATTTGAAAATAGGGGGCTGACTTGTTTTACTATGCAAGCAACCTCTACTCCATTAAAATAAACTTCAGGACCTTGCTTAATGTCTTAGTTGTGCAAGAGGATATATGTGTCAAGTTTATGCTTCTTTTATGTGTTTATGTGTGAGGATTTTAAAAGGTTAAAAATGTTGTTTAAAGAATACAACAACAAATGAATTGCAACAAATAATAACTAACAAACTCACAACAACAACAAGATGATAAAGGAGTTCACCCCCAACTGGGCTACATCTCCTTGAGCGTCCATCAATAGACTAGGCTCTCTAGGATTCGTTTGTCAAAGATTCTTTTACAAGATGTTGCTCAACTCCAATGGATTTAATGACTATACCATTGGGTTCATAATACATAAAAACCCCAAAAATGACTAATAGAACTCTGAAAACAGACCATCGCTCATCCGAGCATGACCTCTTCTACTGGTGGCCTTGATCTTCCCTGAGCTTCCT
This sequence comes from Picea glauca, assembly GCA_000966675.3. Lineage (NCBI taxonomy): Eukaryota > Viridiplantae > Streptophyta > Pinopsida > Pinales > Pinaceae > Picea > Picea glauca. Next base: position 20,720 of record JZKD02S0022243.1, read on the forward strand.
TGTGGAAAAAAAACCTATAAAAGTCCTCAAATGCCTCTGAAATCTGTCCCAATGTGTTCAAAGCATAACAATTAGTCAAAAATGACTATTCAGTCACATAAAATAGACTTGTGCTCATCTCAGCATGACCTCCATCAATGGTGGCCCTAAGCTCCCTAGAGCTCCCTGAAACTTCAAAGTAGAAAAACCTGCAAAAAAATTCTCCAAATAACTTTGAAAATTGTGCCAACGGATTCAGAACATCCTAAAACCCTTAGCTGGGCTTTTTCGACACCTCATTTGGCCAAAAAATGAAGAAGATAGGCCTCCTGCCATTTTCCTCCTTCAAGCTTTATGTCTCTGGTTCGCCAAATTCCACCTCCTGTGTGAGTAACCTGGATTCTGGGCGTTTCCCGTGCCTAAACCTAGCACACGCGCGCATGCCCGCAAAACGCACCAAATTCTCGCACTGTTAGTGAACTAAGCCCCCTAAACACGGAGGTGTTGGGTGCATGAGGGCCATGTTGCCACGTCCTAACGCATAAAAAGGGCTACGTTAGCAAGATTTAATGTGATCGTGACATGTGGTGGGGGCAATGGTAGAGGACCGTTTGAACAAAGTCTGCATGCCATTCCATGTGTTGTGGTCACATGGTAGCGCTCATGAAAACGAGGGCTGGTGCTAAGCCCCAACCCAAACACGCCCCCAAAGATTTAACACACCACTTTGATTAAATCTCAACATATAATCTTTTAAGAAACACATGGAGGGTGCGATGGCAGCCCAACCCTTGCCAAGTCTTTGCATACGGTGGGGGAGGTCTAGTGTTTGAACCCCCATGGACTCCATCAAATTTTTAAACACCAAAACAATAACAGGGTGCTGCGTGGCAACCCATGCTTGGGCCACGTGGCACCACTCTATTGACCAATAAAATGCCAACTATATGCCACGTGTCAAAATCCCATTTGTCCATGTGTCTGCCGAAACTTCCAACTCAACATCTTGCCACGTAGGCTTGACACGTCACCTGCCACATCAGCTGTATGGCTCTGCCACGTCATTTGTATGACCCTGCCACGTTAGCTGTACAGACTGTATAGTCAACATTTTTTTGCATGTTTGGCAAATCGAACAGAATGCGATATCTCACTCATCTGATGTTCGTTTGAACCCGTTCGAAGTGTGTTGGGTTCATGACGATGAGATCTACGCACCCATCCATTTTGAAGCGATTCCAAACACTTTGATTTTTGGGCTAAAATTTGACCCCTAGTCCAGATTTTGATCAGGGGGGAGGATTGATCCATGTGGATATTGGTGACCACCCACCTGTTCCAACTGGCTCCTTATTCAGTTTTTAGTTTAACACGTTCTTTTGTACTTCTTTGTAATTGTGGGTTCTACACTTCTGGGGTTTTCTGAAGCCCTACACATCTTCCAGGTGGATACTGGTGGCCTCCCATCTAAACCAGCTGGCTTATTTTGTATGTTTTCATGTCAACACATCTTGTTGTACTTCTAGGGCTGTTTTGGGGCCCTAAACAATGTTATTTTGGCTCACCATAGTAAAACTGTAGACTGAGTCATATTTTGATGGTGTAATGCGTAGTTCTCAAAAAGACCTTTCCAACAGGCTATCACGCGCCTAAAACGAAGATCGTATGCAGAAGTTACTACACCAGGAAGTTAATGTACTAACTTACCCAAACGGGGCCCACACGACTTTTGACATTTCATCTCCTAGGGTTAGGTTTTTGGACGTCTAGAGTTTTGGCAAACCTGTTTAACATAAAAAGGCCTTTAGAGCCTCATTGTAATAATCTTCTTGTGAATGAGCGTAGCCGTCACATCTCTTCTCAGAGATAAAGATGCCACCATTCTAGCGAGTCTTACACTGTATTTTTACAATCTCTCTACAATTCTTTCATTAATAGAAATCAAGTATTGTTGTATTTCTCTGTTTCTGGCAATTTTCATGAGTATTTCATTGTAATATCTCTGCTTTCATTTCGTTCCGAACATAATCCAGATCACCCTGTTTGATTGCTAAATTGAAGATCTTGTGTATGTGAGGTATGAAAATAGGCCCTCCATTTTTTAATATTTCATCTTGGTTGCCTTCGATGTCCTTAGCTTTCTCGTTTGTGAGTCCTTTAACCCCAAACTTTATGTCTTCTATAGAAAAAAAATCATCCTCTGTAGAAACATTTGGAATTTTGTCGAGGATAGTAGGGGATTTTTAAAGTTATTTAAGGTAGGAATTCTTGTAAATACTTTTAAGAGTCCATGAGGGGAATCATACTTGTTTCTTTAGTTTTATGAGTCAAAATTAGCCTCCAAAATTTCTTTGGATCTAGCTTAGATAGGTGCAAAAGCTTCTCTTGTTTTCCATTTATGTAGTGTCTTTTTTTCATTTCAATTAGGGCTTTGTATCTATTAATCTTATCACATTTCAAGGACTCGATTTTTTTTATGGAAATCTTAAAATTATGATAGAGGTCTTCAATATTGTTCTTATATGATAGAATATTTAATTCATTGTTTAAGTCTTTTAAGAAGAGATCATCTTTATTTTTGTAAAGAACAAGTGCCTTTGGTAATAAAAGTTCTCTTCCATGAAGTTTTTGTGCATGATAAAGTTTAGAGTTAGGGTTAAAGGTCTATGATAAGAGTTAGGTTCATGGACATTTAAAATGTCAAAATTGACTATTTGGTTGTAGACACATATCACATAATCCAAGTAATTTAAAATATCATAATTGACTATAAAATTTTAGATAAAAATATCTGATATCACATAATCCACAACAACATTGCTACTCAACTAAGGAATACAACTCATCTATTTAAATTTCATTAAACCACTACACATTATTAAAATTTTACAACTTTAAATTTTTCAAAATACAAAATGTTAACAATCAATTTTTATTTTTTTGTTTTTTTGTTATATTAAGAATTGTTTCATATTTTTTCAAAATTAATTATTTTAAAAGATTATATAAAAATATAAGAAAAAGAATAATTTTACAAATATAAGTCTGTTTTCTCAAAATACAAAGATTTTAGAAAAAATTTCGTCTAATTTTAAGTCAACTTGAAAGTTGTGAGTGCTCCTGTACGCTGTTTGTTTCCGAGTTTCACAAGAGGGTTTCAGTATTTTTATTACATTATCACGGCGCCGAGTTTTTAAGCAAGAAAAGCATTATTCGGATTGTCGTCAAATTCAAATTTAATGGTTTTAACCATTGTAATGTACATTTAACCAATTTTAACCAAAAATAAATAAATTGATGAAAACATAATTTTTTTAATTATATTTAACAAGCAAATTAACTCATAACCAACAATTTACCTGTCAAATTTTATCTTAAACATCACCCATTAACATGGTGCATTAAAGATGCATACCTTCCGTTTTAAGTGATAAAAACGTCACCCATTACGTGTGCTCGTGAAATGACATGCATTGTACATCTGTAATAACGAATGGTATATATTTATATATTTGAGTATCATATATATAATTAATTATTTGATTGATTGTGAAGCACTTAATTATTTTAGGGTTAATAATGTTCGAGAAGTGTGGAAAATATAAAATTGTTTTTGTTTTATTATCATGATAGGATGTTTAGAAAATTCTATAAAAGAGATTAGAATTTTTTTTTTTTTTTTTTTTAAAGAGTTGAGTATTGTAGTAATGAAATTGTAGAAAAAGTTATTTTTAAATTTAAGAATAATGAAAATTAGTCAAAAAAAAAAAAATTTAATTGTAATATTGGGATTAGGCAAAGTTGTTTCTTGTCTTTTTGTTCTTTTTGAAATTTATATTGACAAGGTAAAGGCATCTCAGGAAGAAGCATGTTGTGATGACACTATCTTGGTTGGGATAGTGATTACTCTTTTCATAACACAAAAAAATAATATTATTTTGGCTAACAATGCTTATCATCTTGAAAAAACAATGAAAAATTTATGTTTTATTGTTGGCATGTCAATTAATATTGATAAGACTATGTCAATTAATATTGATAAGACTAAGGTTATGATCCTCAAATATGAGAAAATAACTTATCCAATTTTACTTATAACCATAACAACTTAGAGAAGGTCTATACATATAACTATACAATTATCTTGGAATTGATCAACATCACAAGCTCAATTGAAACTATAGGGTGGAGAAGAGGATTAATGGAAAGTGGAAAACCTATTTCAATATTAATAACCATTGTATTATCCTAAAATTAAAAACAACACCCCTTCTCACATTCTCATCTTAAAAGGAGAGTTTTTGTTTATTAATACTAAGTTATAACTAAATACCTAATATTCAATTATAAGATAATTATAATTATTACTTAATATAAAAACATAAAATAATTAGAAAAAGGATATTAAATTTTTTAATATAGTTTTTAATTCCAATAAAAATCATTTAAAACTTCAGGAAAAAAGACATAAATAAACAATGTTTCCATTTAAGATGAGACCATTCTTGAGAATATACATAACATTAAAAACATTATAAAAATTAAAATTAAAAAAATGGTGATAATATTAATTTATAATAAAAAATAATTAATTTCAAATTATAAATTTATTTTTTTTTAATTTAAAATTAAAAATCAACTTTTGTAAAATAATAATTCATAACAAAATTAAACTTTTTTTTTAAATTAAAAAAATCAACGTTATTAATATAACAACTAAATTTCATAATTCATAACAAAATCAAACTTCATATTAAAATTAAAAGTCACACAATACCGAAAAATACATATTAACCCCAAAATAACCTCAATCTAGAACAATATCTTGTCAATCTAAATATCTCGTCAATCTAAAGAAACAAGTTCTGTCTATTTTTGAGCTACTTGAAGACTTTTTATATAGTTACCGAGAGTTGTCACCCAAGAAAAAAAGGCACATATTACCGTTTTTTAATGAATACACGATATCTCGCCAATCTAGAGAAACACGTTTCTGTCCATTGTTTAGTTACTTCACAACGTCATAAGGAGTTTCTGGAAGATTATAAAGTAATTTTTTTTGGATGAAAATGAAAATGGTTGAAATTAGATAGATTCTTCCAATTGTATTATAGGAAAACATTCATTCAAATTATAGATAGAGAAATAATGTTAGAAGTTTGAAAATGTTGATGTTTTATTTTTTGAGTTTTTATTCATATATTTTTAGATATTTTTTATTGAAATTTGGTAAAAAATTGTTAGAACTTTATATTTGAGTTTATATAATCTTAATGTTTTGAAATTTTTTAGAAATGTTGAATTTATTTATACACTCAAAAATGCAATTTAAACAACAGAAAATGGTGATTTCACCAAAATCAGTTTCATAAGATTTTAATGAAAAAATTCAAAATATAGAATATTTAAACAACACCTTAAATAAAATATATATATTTCATACATTCACATGAGTACATTTGCTACTGGTAATTGTCATTGAATCGTTGAATTTCATCCATATTAATTAATTAATGAAGAATTGCAGCAGTTATGATCCACTCTCCCAGATCCCAATGGTTCAGCAGGATCTTTCCTTCTAAAAGTAAATTTGTAATGTTATAGATGGCATATTAAAAAGGGACTAATAATTATACAGTTTGAGTAGACCTATTGGTTAAAAACATGTGTTTTCTAATATAGACAGGAAAGTAAAAAATTGAAAGAAGCAGCCTGTGGTATAGTTACTGATGGCGGTGTTGTTTTTTTTTTTTTAAATTAAAAAGGTGGTACCTATTATATTGACATATTCTGAGTACAATGCTGAGTGTGATGCCAGCTGTCCCGCCTAAGCAGGAAACCGAGACAGCTGGGCATCCATGTCCAAAGGTGTCTCTGTAGCATGGTTAATCAAAATTAACAAAACGACTAATGCGACGTCCTATCCGAAGGAAACCAGGACGTCGCCAGCTTGAAGCTGATTATTTTAGCTACTACTAATTCAGTCTGCAACTTATCTAACATAAAGCTAAAACTGTAACTACTGCACCAGAACCTGTA
>JZKD02S0022254.1:429-11534 GCA_000966675.3 Picea glauca
TTTCCAAAGTGGGACTTGCCACTAAATTGGCACTGCGAGTTGATTCGTCCAATTTTCTCCATGTAGAAAGTACTAAGATAGATGATAAATTATATGATGATCCAATCTAGATTAAAAACCCCAAACCTAAATCATAAGCCCAATAAATAACAAAAGAAAAATCACTAGTCTTCTAGTATGTGACTAGCCCTCCCAAGTGGCCTAAAGCATCCACGACACTAAAGTCCCATCCTTTTAGAAATTTTTAGAGGTATTGTATTATTTCGGCCCTTTCTGTCATGAGTTCTTGCAGAAGAAGGACAAAGAGTTCATGAGTGTTTACTAACCTCTTGAGGGCCAATTTCTTATAGGGCTTAACCAACCCTCTACAATTTAGGATTAAGAAAATAATTTAGTGACAACCTTAGGGGTAAATGTTTTAAGGATCCAAGTAATGATCATTGTTTCCCATTTTTCACTTATGAGTTAGATTGCTTCTAGGAAATGGATAGGTAGGATTTCTTGCCTCTCTACCCTATCTTAGTTTTTTTTTTCTTCCAAGTGTTCAAGTCCACCTTCGAAACTTCCTTCAAATATTTTGGAACTTTTGTTATGCGATCTAAGATTATATTTTGAAATCTTAGAGGAAGGTGAGCTTTCTCTAGTACCTTTTTTAGAGAGGTTGAATGGGGAGGAGGGTCAGGGTCGAGTGGTTTCAAAGGTTCAGTCATAGATTCTCCCAATCCTTCCATGGGATGAATGAAGTAGGTTGGGGATTCATGAACTCTAAGAGGTTGGAGATAAAGTCCCCTTGGAGAGATCTCATACCCTTCTCTATTCCTATTTCCCATGTTCCAAATTGTTAGTGACCAAAGGAGTCAATAGGGTAAATGGGAGGAGAGGACTTCTTACTTAGGGCTAGTGAGTTTTTCTAAGGAGGATGTTCCTTGGGAGGGTCTTGTTAATCATCCCCCGTATTTCATGCTGAGTGGCCTTGTGTTGGAGGGTCTCCCTTCTGAGAGGTTTGCATAAAGGAGGTAGGACCTTTTCCCTATGCCATAGGTGCATGCTCTTTTACAAGGGATGGGGGATTTTTCATCTAGTTGTTTATGGAGAAATGGAGCATGCTTTCCCTAGCTAGGTTCCCATATTCATGGAATCTTCTACACTTGAAAGGAACTCCTTCATAATCAAGAGTTTGATGAAAGAAAGAGGGATCTTTCCTTATAATCATAGAGTCCACCAATCCTTTGGTTAGGTCCAGGACTACAAGGATCCTTGCCATCCCCATGTACCTTGAGTCCCAAAAAGAATTGTTAGATTCATAATATTAACCCAAGGAATACCGATTTCCTTAAACACATCCTCATACTAGAGAATTAGTGGGAGGCTTGTCATTCTGACCCAAATTAGGGTAAAATCTATTTGTGCCAAGGGTGCATCAAAGTCTAAATCCCACTTTTTAATAAAGAGGGCACAAGAGCCCCATTTCCAACAAATTTACAATATTTTGTCCACGTCTTCAGAAGCACTAAAAGACCAAGCTAGCCAACCTTTAACCAGAACCATACTTCTTGAAATGTAACCCAAAACAACCCTTAAATTCTCTCAAGTTTAACTTTTAAGGGAGGCTACTCCCATCCTATGGCTTGGGAATCTTCCAACTAGTGAAGACTTTTCAAACTCCATGATTTCATTTAACCTCACACTACCACCTAGGAGTACATTGATACCCTCATATTTCCTCTTAATGCACTTCTTTCTTTTGTGAGTGTTCCCTCATCCTCCTAGTCCTATACCTCATTTTGTGGGAGATATAGTATCAAGGAAAGACAGGTTTCTCATTAAATCATCTATGAAAAACTCCCTGATAAAACTATACCCCTATGAGCCATGGAAGCCTTCTTCAAAGTCCCTCGCTCCAAGCCCTATTGTCAGCATGTCAAGATTGATTTCTCCTTCAGTGATTGCTCTAATGGGATATTTCCTTTGGGATGGGACTAAATCTCCTTCCTATTCTATGAAGCCACCTTGAACATCATCATCTTGTAGGTGATCCTCAGGATCGCAAAATATAATATCTTCTTCTAGGCCTGGGTTTCTAGTGGGTGTTGAGGTGGTTATCACCACTGGTTCATGGGTATGAGCATTTGAACTAGGGAAAGAGAATGAATTTGGCATCACTCCTAAAGAGATCTTATTGACAACCTGTACATATTCTAAATTAAAGCTAGTACTAGTAGTTTTCAAGGGGTCTGGGGAGGTTTAGATGACCTTTGGGTCAGCCTAGATTCACTGATGGGTCAACCTAGATCCACTGATGGTCCAAAGGGTCATCTATATAATCAACAATTTCATCTTCCATAAGTCCCAACGTAGTGAAAAACATTGGATGTGACCCCTAGAAGCCTCCATGCCATAAAGCCTAGGTTTTGAGAAATCCCTAGGTGGCCTAGCTCCCCATCCCATGACCGCAGACCCTTCTGTTGTGCAAAAAATTATTACAAGAATCACTATAAAGATATTATGAAGAACCACATTTCATGATATGTTCCATGCATTCCAAATAAAGAGTAACGAGAAAAAAGAAAGAGAGTCTTTTGATGACTCCAAAAACTCCAGACAAGAATCGTTTGTTGAGAGAATGATGGGAGAATGTGAGAAAAGCCTTTGAATCAAATAATGGGAAGAACTTGGCTCACTTACAGAAGTTACATTGTAATGTGAGGAAAATATCAAGGTGACGTTCCCTGGCTAGGGCATGTAATTCTCTGAGCCACCCTATGAGAGGAGCAAAGTTGTGAGAAGGGAAGCCATGGTTTTGTTACAACAAATTTTTCCTCACTCCATGCAACTTGCTCGGATGGCCTTCCATTTCCTTATGAAGACTTGAAGTTCCATTTTTGTGTATTCCATAGCCAAAAAACCATATTTTTCCACATATACGCGCCCTATCAGTTATACAACAAGTGTATATGCAGGTTGCTCCACTACAGCCCACGTACATCGGGTTTGGTGCTCAAAATTAAAAATTATGTTGGGTTTCCATGCCGTGTCATGAGATCCATTATCCTTCACCTTCCATATACTAGAAACACTCCAACTCGGCCCTTAAGTTCCATTTGAAGGCTATAAATTGAGCCATATTAAAGTCTTGAGGGAATCAACAATTCAACTTTGAGAGCAAAGACACTCTGGATAAATTTCACTTCATATTGAGTCTGCATCCCTTTGTCCTTGAAGTCTGAACTCCTTGTTCAACCCCGAAGATCTTCCTTCTTTGTGATGGAGAACTTCATTGACTCTTATATATGAGCTTGTCTTTGGTGGAGGATTGAAGTGGTGGAGGCCCAGCTAGAGGGACTTAGTTTATCGGTTTCGATATGTGTCATTACAAAAGTTTGTCACCTGTGTACTTTTGTTGATTATTTTAATAGAAATACTCGTTTTTCGTCAAATTGATATCTTGCAAATATTTGAATTATTATTCCATGGGCGTATTTGTCATGTATGTTAATGGATTATGCTAATCTATATGCTAACATTATATATTATCACCATAAGATTGTGTATATTGGTTGTTGAGGACAAGTTGCAGGTATAAAGCTTTGGGTCACGTGCTCAATGGTGATCTTCTTTGAACATCCGGGCGAGGTAGGCTCTTAGCCTTGTCTTGTTAGCATTTCATTTATATAGCATACTTGGGATTAGAGTTGATTTCTGCGTGTCATTTCATCTATTGTAATTTACCCCTTTTCATAGAGAGATTTTCCTCGTAACAAAATCGGTGACCATACTGTGATTGATCTCCTTTTGGGGGGTTTGGAGTGTTCTTCTCATTGATTTTCTCTCTGTTAGCTTGAGTTTCCTTGTCATCTATTTCTTGAGAGCCTGTTTTTACCTTGCATCTTAGTTTCTTGGCTTAACCCTTGCCCTTACATTATTTTTCTTGATATACGTGACATTTCCCTTGACTGACGTGTATATATGCGAGTTGTCTTCATTTAGGGTGTGTATATACACTATTGTTACTCAAACAATCACGTACATCATCTCTTGAGTCTTGTTGGTTGAGTTTGGTGTTTGTTGGGTGAGTTTTTTTTGTTGTTGAGTCTTCTTTGGTCCCTATTCTAACTGTTAAGTGCCAACAGAGTGATAGGAAACCTTTTTATGGTTGAATTTTTGGGCAGATTTCTTTTTTATCATATTTTTCATTGGTTGTCCTTACACATTGGTCTGAGTGTTTTCTTCTTTGTGTCCGACTTGTCTTGTCTCTTTTTGCTTGCAGTAGGGTCTGCTTGTGAAGTTGTTATTCAGTCCTTGCATTTTCTTTTCTTTATATCAAAAATAAAATAAAAAATATTTGCTTATTTACATCATGGCATTTGCACTTTTGATTACATTGCATTGATTCTGACACATGTGGAGAGATTGCATTTCATTGAAATTGTAAAGATTGCATTTAGAAGCATACCATATCTTTGAAATTCAGGACTAGTACTTAGCAGTGTTTTTATATTTGCTTATTTTTATATGTTGAGTCGTAATACCATCAGTTTAATGATCGCACCTCTTGAGTAAGCAGAAGCCATTAAAATTAACGTTGACTAATTAAAACTGATTAGAAACGATTTTATTTTTCAGGGTACACAAACAAGTATAGGACATAGGGCCTTGGAATAAGATTTTGTGAGTAAAATTCTCCAATGCTATTAAACTAAACATATGTGTCTGACCAGGGAGTGGTGAAACCCATTGTGTAATCAGTGACGTCAAGAGGCTCCGCTCACACCGGAGTTAAGCACGAGGTCACGTGAAGTTGGTTGGAAAGATAGCCCTTTAATACCTTCTTAGTGTTAGAGATATTTTTGGGGTTCTATTCGTATTTGGTGGTCTCACTAGTGCCTTTACCTCCACGAGAGGTGGTGCTTTCAAGATTTTGGGCTTTGTTACCCTACCCATACGATGGACTGGACATGTGACTGTTCGCCTACGCATTGGTTATGTTGTGGTGACTCTAGTTGCTTGACATAGGTATCCACATAGGTTACTTGCAGGGGTTATTCTTTAGGTACCATGAGTTAGATAAGGATCGAACATCACAACCTTTATGGAGGATTACCTCCCCAGGGGAGTCTGACTAGCTGTGTTGTTAAGCCCATGAGGGCCCTTATAACTGATTCTAATACCTCCAATCTTTTGAAGGGAGTCTCAAGCCCCTCTTGGGCGAGACATACCTACTCTAATGAGGGAGGCCCCTTTTCAACCACTATATCATGTTTCTGTGCATTGGCCTTTTGCTTTATTTTGGTGTGCTCTCTGATTATTAGTTGGCCCTAGGATTTTATTTTATATCTCGAATCTTGAATCAACGTGGAGCAAGACCAGCCTCCTCGTCAGTCTCGTCGTTTGTTGAAGTTACCACTGGACCTTGATCCTTTACTGAAGATGCCTTCTAAAAGGTGTAGAGTTAATAAACGTGGTACATGTATCTCCACCTCCCAGACTCGTGATCATCCAGTTATGAGTATTGAGTCAAACTCGAACGTCTCTAGGAGTCCTTCAACTCCCTCCTCTTCTATGATTAGTGGGATCCCTTCGACTCCTTCATATTCGACAGTGCGGATGCCAGAGGTCCCTGCCTTTAGTCCTACCCAACCTGTGAGTTCTACTCGACCCACATGAATGAACCCTTTCATATCTCTTTTTGGTATGTCGAATCATGATTCTCAGTCAATACCTTCAGCCTCTAATCCCTTTACTTTTGGTATACCCAACATGACATCGTAACTCTCATCCTCCATTTCAACGACTAATGTGAATCTTAGTTTTGGGTTCGGGGGCACGATGCCTCCTTATGCTCCTTTCACGTTTGGTGGAGGTCATATTCCCCAAGTGAATCCTAATGTTAGAGGTTGGACTCCTATTTCCTCCAGACCTAATCCTAGTTTCAATGCTTTGAGATGGAGTGCTCAACCAAGCGGACAATTCACTTCCTATATTCCATCCTTTATTCCCTCTTCCTCCATGTTGATTCCAACGAATGCATTTATTATGGCGAATCCCCCTTTATCCTCTGGTGTTCCATCCAAAGGGAGTTAGTTTCACAGTATGAGTAACCCTCAGCCCAGAGTTCCTTCAACTGGGGGCAACATATATAAGCCTCATCATGTCGCTTCCATGGGTATGGTGCCCACACAACCTTTCATGAATCAGTTTGGAGGAGTATATTATCCTACTGGACATGGCCATGGTAAATACCAGAACCCTGGATGGTCTACAATCCCTCAGCCTCAATATTTCTCTTGAGCATGGGCCTAGACACAACAACCCTGACTCCTTTTTTGGCCACACTTAATCTGCCAGATTTGTCGAAATTAATGAATGATCTTGTGTGTCACGATCATTCATGGCCCCCCGTCCCCACCAAGCTTCCTTCGAACATTCAAAAATTCAAAGGAAAGACTGGCGAGGATCTAGGTGATCATGTCACTACTTTTCATCTATGGTGCTCATCCAACTCCCTGAATGATGATTATATTCGTTTAAGGCTATTTCAACACAACCTCACAGGGGTCACCACGAAATGGTACATTGAGCTACCGAGGGGAACGTATGGAACCTTTAATTAGATGGTATTGGTCTTTCTCAATCAATTCCAGTTGTTGATTCGTTATGACACCGACATAGAACTTTTATTGGCATTATGTCAAGATAAAGCCATGCATATCTCAGACAATATCCAAGAGTGGCATAAACGAAAGAGGTTGATCAAATCCTACATTCCTCCAGAGTTCTTGTTGGAATGGTTCCTTAAGTCCTTATTGCCTTATATTTCAAAGGATGTCTCTACATCTAGAATACCATCTTAGGAATAACCTATTTTCAAAGCCTAGCAATTGGACCTCATATATGCTCAATCTGGGATGCTTTATGAAATTCTTCCTGACACACCATGGTCAAACTATGACCCTAGACAAAATCCTGGGACTCATGCCGATGGCATCATAGGCTCTACAAATGCTAAGTCTACAGACTTGGTGACGAACCAATTGAAAGATTTGTCTCTAAGCCAACCTGTAGCAGGACAAGCTTTGGCTTCGTCCTCCACCCCCACCCAGTCAGCAGATGTGCATTATGTATAGTCGATGACTAACCCAAATGGTAACCAACAACTAGGAGGGAATAAAAAGAAAGGATGATGTAACAATCGTAAGGGTAGGAAAAATAATAATAATAAACAATGATATATCCAATAATAATGTTGGTGAGGGCAAGAAAGAAAAGCGGAAGGTGAAGTTTCCTTGTAAAGTTGATCACCTTACCCACCTATGTGATCCAGATTTATGAGCAGAACTAAATGAATAAAAAATTGAACACAATAAACAGAGATACATAGAATAACAAGAAATTTCCAGTGAACAATAACTTCTATTGAATAAATGAAATAAGTTGAAACTATAAACCTGTAGAACTGAAAACAACTTGCTCGAATGGTGGTAGCTATCTCTAAGAAGAGATGTGGCTTCTATACACATTCGTCTCAGCAAAATGATTACAATGAAACTCCAAAGGCCTTTTTAACATTACTCGTGAATGTAAAAACCCTAGACATCAAAAAACCTAATCGTAGGAGATAAAATGCCAAAAGTTATGTGGGCCCCGATGGGTAAGTTGGTACCTCATTTTCTCGGGGTCGTAACGTTTGCATATGACCTCTGTTTCAGGCGCGTTATAGCCCATTGGAAAGGTATTTTCGATAAATTTACATTATGTCATCAAATTCTAACTATGTCTACAATTTGACTATGGAAAGACAAAAAAACATTGTTTAGGGCCCCAAAACGGCCCTGGAAGTACAAAAAGATGTACTGACATGAAAAATTCCAAAATAAGCTAGTTGGAATAGGTGGGTGGCCACCAATATCCACCTGGATGTTGTGTAAGGCTTCAAAATAGCCCCGGAAGTGCAGAACCCACAATTACAAAGAAAATGTCATCATTATAGAGAAACATGTTGAACTAAAAATTGTCAAGAGGAGCCAGTTAGAATAGGTGGGTGGCCACCAATATCCACCTGGATAAGTTCTCCCCCATTAGGAAGAAATGGTCTCCATTATGTTGAGCACCCCCATCAGGTGAGGAAATTTATGTTGAATTTGGACCAGGGTGAGGCACTTTCCTTGGTGTAAGAGTTGTCCTGCCTTGACAACCTGATAAAGATGGATACTTTGCTAGCGAGTTCCCTTGAGTTGTGTGTCCACTATCTGATCAATGTATGCGTGTTCCATGCAGTCAGGGTTGAGCTCTGTTGGTGTCAATTGTTCTACGATCTCTGAGGTGTCCAATAATGGTGGAAAATATGGTCGGAGGAGGTCCACATTGAACGTTGGGTGCAAGCCAAGGAAGGGGGGAGTGTTGAGCTCAAAATCATTGTCACCCACAACCTTGGTGATAGTGTAAGGTCCATAGCAAAGTGGATGGAGCTTCTGATGGGGCCCTATAAGGTGATCTTTCTGCAAATGTAATTATACCTTGTCTCCCACCTGAAACTTGTGCAGTACCCGGTGTTGATCATGGCACTGCTTGTACTTAGCATTGGATTTATAAAAAATCTCATGGACCTGTTGGTGGATGTGTTGAATCCGCTCAATGAATTTGGTGGCTTTGTCAGCCTCAGACTGAAAATGGGAAGATTCTACCTGTGTGGTTGCAAGAGGTAGTGCAACATCAATGGGACCTAAGGGTTGGAATCCCAGCCCCGCCTGAAATGGGTTATGGTTGGTGGAGCTATGGAGAGCCTTGTTGTACTTGTGTTGAACATAGGGAAGACTCTCATCTCATGTACACAGATGCTTAGAGTTATACATGCGCAGGATGTGCACAATCATCCAATTAACGACCTTTATTTGGCCATCTGTTTGGGGGTGGAAGGCAGTGGATTTAGTGAGCTTGGTGTCCAACAATAACCATAGACTCGACCAAAATGTGTTGAGGAACATCTTGTCTCGATATGAGATGATGGTTGCAATATCCCAAAATGGACCTGTTATTGCACAATCTATACTTGGCCAAAGCCTAAAGGAAAGTAGGCTAAGATTGGCGTAACATAGAGGTAAATCATGTCACTGTCAGCTCAACATGGTACCTCCTTCTATTTAGGAGGAAGATGACTCTAATCCAAGGGAGACGTCCCTAGACCTAGTGGGTTGATGAAGGGAGAGAAATATCAAGTAAACCACTCCTCTTTATGGGTCACTCAAATCATATTTATGTCTTGAAAGGTGAAGCAAGGGATTAAAAGAATGTACTTTCTCTTTACCAAGACAACAACAAACGTTATGGCAGTTTACAAGCAATAAGTGATATTAATGCTTTGGCAAGACAATGAACTTATAAGAAATAGTGCTAGCCAATAAGTATGTGCAACATTTAAGACATGTACAACAACATAAGATAAAGCAATGATAGTTGCAATACTTTCTTCAGAAAATGCTTTGAATGACAATGTAATGAAATACTTGAACACCTAGATGATAATGCTATGTCATATGCAGATTCTGAATTTGTTAGGATTGTAGATAAACTTAGAATAAGTTGTTATGGGATGGTTGTAACAACAACAAAATGAAAATGTGACAGTTGTAATAACATCCAGAAAATGCAATTGAATAGATAATATAACAAGATACTTAAGGTCTCAAATGATAACACTTTGTCTCATGCAAGATCTAGATATGTATCGATAGACCAATAACTTTTAAAAGCTATATAAGAAGACTGTAACAACAGTAAAATAAAAGTAACGATAATAGCAACAACCTTTAGAAATGTATTTTAAAGAGGCAATTGATCACACACTTTGGCATTTATTGATAGTACCTTGCTTCATAAAATTTCTGGGTTGTTTTAAGATGGTTAATAGGCTGATATAAGTTGCAAATGACGGTTGTAGCAATGATTATGAAAACAACAAGTCAGTTGTTAGTATCTTCAGACTAGGTTAGCAAGTTATTTTAGGTTAGTAGGGTATCAAGCATAAAATTTGAGTTTCAAGTTTGATGATACTTGTCAAAGAGTGAGGCTTGACTATTGCCTTTCCAAGGGTAGTGGAGTCGAGTAGGCAACTTTCTTGAAGGCTGATAATAAGTGATTTTACACATAATCCAAAAGGGAAAATGACCTAGGAGGAGTAGCACCTTAATTCCTCCTGGGTTTTGACCTCTAAAAAGTGAGGAAGCTAGGGTGTAGGCACTTTTAGGCCCTAACACCTCCTTATTCTTGGATTTTTATGGATGAAAAGTACTTTGAAAAATAACTAAGTATAAACCTCTAGAGAGCTATCACTTTAGGGCCCTAGGGTGTCACTAGTTACTAGATTAATTCAATAAATCTAGGAAAATGAAAAGCAAGAAAGTTAGCACTTTAAGTTTCTTATTAAAACATGCAATTTCATAATCTTGTATGACAAAGAAAACCATTACCATAACCATTTACAATGACAAAGTAAAAATCTACTTACTTACACCAAGAATAATCATGTAAAACCATGCAAGATTGCCACAAAACTTCATAAAAATTTGTCCAAGTGCCAAAAACAAGCCTTAAAAGAGTAGCGCCCTCCTTATTTCAGCCAATAACCCTTAGTAGGGAGAAAATTTCATACCTCCACTCTCCCAAGTGAGAGTTATGATAAATTGAATGTCACTTTATGTTTATTTATACCAAAATTTGACCTTTAATTATTTTAGGTCAAAATAGCAGGGTCGACCTGGCCAATTTCTTACAAAATTAAATTTTGGACAAAATAAAATAATTTTTCATGTAAAGACCCTCCTAGGGGTGACATCATGCCTTTATAGGGTGATGTTGGACCTATGTCATGGAACATTGGGCTCAGGGAGTGAAGCGTCGGGCCTCCAAAGGCCAAGACCCTGCCCACACGTTCCAATAACCTATGGATTACCCCCAAGGTGACAACCACTACATGTAGAAACGTCCAGGGATGTATGGGTGACATTCAAGGCCCCCAAAGGCCATCGTTCAGGTGGGAAAGGCACAACCGCCTGGGTCTAGGTCCACCAAAGTGCCTCCAAAGGCAACATCCTTCTTCTTCTTGGCAGAAC
>JZKD02S0022254.1:17251-55183 GCA_000966675.3 Picea glauca
TGCTATTTCGTATATCATTTCTGTGTATTGTGAAGATTATGCTGGATATTTTACTGTTATTCTGTCATTTCTAGCATTTCAATTCTGTTATGCATATTTTATATATCTGGTATCTTGCAGAGCTTGATCCAAATCATGCAAACGTATGAGGTGGTGAGGGAAAAAAACTTTGGGCATGGGGTGCATGTGATAGCAGGGAAATGTATCACTCACCTATGGGTGCCTTTGTTGAGGGTAAGTTGCACCTTGTCATGGATGCAAATGTTTCCAAGCCCACTGATTGCCATTTATTTTCATCTTTTCTGTCTTCCTTTAGCTTTCTTTCTTCATGCTGCAAGGAAAGAGTTGATGGCCACCACCTTGGCTTGGTGACCAACTAGTGGGAGTATTACCCACAAACATTTCACGAAAATGAGAAGGCTAGCTCGTGATGAGACCCCCTTTCTCTTGGACATGCAACCAAGAGCCACTACCCTGGCTTGGTGACTAGTTGGGTGGTAGTGTCATGCCGCTACATGTTCATGGTCATGATAGGCCAGCTCATGATGAGATCTCCTATCCACCAACAAATGCCTTGAGTGTTTTATTCATATGTGGGTCCCATTTTCTTGCTAAGAATTGTTTCAGTGCTTTCTCGAGGATCCCTGGGCGAATCATATTGAAGGTTTAAATTTGTCTCTTAACTTTTTTCAGTTACATTGACCCTTAGGCCTTTAGCCCCTTCTTCCCATGAGGTAACGTAAAACCCTTTCCAAGTGGAGCCTTCCCCAATGCCCAAAAATGTGGATAGATGGAGGGGATAAATATGGAAATGGTAAGTATGGAATGGGCAATGACTCTTCAGAGATCCACTATGTAATAACCTATCCTAAAAGGAAACCAACTTACTAGGGCACCATGTGACCCTCCCAGGTTTGAACAAGGCAAAGAGAATAAAGTCAAGAAAATGTTATGAAATCCATAAAGATTCAATGCAACATGTTTAAATGTTTTAAAAATCAGAGCGATACATACCATGATGCCCATAATTATTACCTCATGGAGCAAGACTCATTTCCATTTCAGGACCAAGCCAGTGTGATGAATATTGTTGTTGGTGATATGTGGACTGCACTAAATAAAAGAGGGGCCCTCGGGGGCCATGCTTAAGTTGTTTGGCTCTAGACACTCCATGTCTATGACCTGTGGGCCTCGAGACATGATCTCCTTAGTTATCCCTAGGCTAGGGGATAATATGACCCACACCTGTTCGAAGAAGAGCTTGGAAGTATATGTTGTTGTGATGCTCTTCTTGCGAGCTGTGAGAATGGCCATCTTTGAAAACCAATCAACCACCACAAATACACAATCATTGCCTTTCTTGGTGAACGAAAGGCCAGAGATGTAATCCATCGAGATGGATTCCTAAGGCCTCTCGGGAGTAGGAAGAGGGGTGTATAAGCCTTGCTTCTTGATGGTTGGCTTGGCAATGGCATAGACAGTGCAAGATATGATATACTTACTGACATCCTTTCGAAGTTTTGGCCAATAAAAATGTTTCTGTAGAACGACCATATTTTTCTCCATGCCAAAATTTCCTGCCATCCGACTGTAGTGAGCCTCCCAAATCAGCTTTGCACGTTCGCTTGCAGGAACACAGAGGTGACCTAGATGGCATAACAATCCATCCTGAATGTGAAAATCAGTGACATTTGCGCATGTACCCAAGAGCTGATAGGTGGTGGCGAATTCAGGATCACTCGGATAAAGTTGAGGCCACTCAGATGCCTCATGCCCATAGGAATGGAGCACGATTGTGAGTGCAGGAACGGGAGGTCGAATGAGGCAGTTAGCGCTACGATTTGTGCTCCATGTCTTATACTTGATGTTGATATGGAACTGATGTAGGTATGTGGACCACTTTTGATGGTGGTTGTTCTACAAGTCCCATATATCTGTATGAACTGTAGAGGCTTGTGATCAATGTGGATGTTTATCTCCTTTCCTAGAATGTAATGTTTCCATTGACGGTAGGCTTGCACAATGGAATACATTTCCTTGTCATAGGTGGGGTATTTTTGGATGGTATGTGAGAGTGTCTCACTATGGTATGCTACTGGATTACTATGTTGAGTGAGAAATGCACCTACAACATAATCAGATGCATCAGTCTCAATCTCGAACGATTATTGCAGATCGGGTAAGGAGAGTACTAGAGCTGAGCACAAGGAATGCTTCAGATCATCAAATGCTCATTGTTGTGCCTTCCCCCATGCAAACTTTTTCTTGCCACCACCCTTGCTCACTTGGCTAAGGGCCCATGCAATATGGGAGAATCCCAACACGAACTGTCGGTAGAAGTTGGCAAGTCCCAAGAAGCTTTGAAGCTCGATTAGTGTGGTTGGGGTTGGACAATCACCGATGACTTGGATCTTAGTTGGATCCACATGTACCCCATGCTCATCAACAATGTAGCCCAAGTATTAGACCTTTTTCATGCCAAAGGAGCATTTTTCTAAGTTGGCATATAGCTTGTGTTGCCGCAAAGTGCTCAAAACCTGCCGAATATGTTGCATGTGCTCCTCCCAAGTTATGTTGAAGACGAAGATGTCATCCAGATATACCACCACAAAAGAGTTTGTGAAGGGCCTCAATACATCATCCATCAACCTCATGAAAGTTGTTGGTGCATTTGTTAAGCCAAAGGGCGTGACCAACCATTCGAAGAGACCTTCTTTAGATTTGAAAGTTGCCTTCCATACATCAGTTTATTCGATGGGAACCTGGTGATAACCAGACTTTAGGTCAAACTTGTTGAAGAACTTTTCCCCCTCGAGTTGGTCAAGAAGGTCATTAACTCGGGGAATTGGGTACCAGTTCCTAACCATGATTTTGTTTAATTCTCTGTAATCAATGTAGAGTCATCAAGTCCCGTATTTCTTCTGCACCAATACATTCGGGCTTCTGCAAGGGGAGGAGCCGGGTCAGATGTGTCCCTTTTGAAGCAACTCTTGGATATGACACTTGATTTTATCATTTTCCATCAATGAGTGACGATAGAATGGTCCATTAGGCAGAGGTGCAATGAGGGTTAGATCAATTGGATGCTTGACTTGGTAGTGTGTTGGTACCTCGATGGGTGAGGAGAAGATGTCTATGTACTCTTCCACGGTCCCATCCACTTACTTCTATTGCAAAGAGAGGCTCTGTGTAGAGGTCACAAATGTGTTGATGACCTTCTGCTTATTGCGAGCATGGATCACAAAGAAGATGAACTTCTTGGTCTGTGAAATGACCTCACTGCATTTCTTAGCAGAGATTAAAGAAATAGCGGTAGGCGGCGCTACCTCTAGTATCTTGTACAATTGTCTACCCAAATTAATAATAACACTGCAGGCTCTAGACTCATACACAACATGTCGCTTCCAAAAAATTTATGGTTGGCCTAAAAGAACATCACAAACTTCAAGGGAAACAATATCACACAATACCTCATCTTTGAAAGGCTTGATGTCATAAGGTAGACGACATTGTTGGCTGACGCGAAGATCCTTCCTTGGCAAAGCCAATTTATGGTGTAGGGTTGTGGGTGTGGTGTTATCGACATGTCTAGTCGCTTGATGACCTCTGTTGAGATCAAGTTCTCCTGACTGCCGCTATCGACAATGAAACGAAGTGGAGCCCCCTTTACCCACATATGTGAGTGAAAGAGGTGTTCCCCTTCCTCTAGTTATTTTGGTTTGCTTGGCTGGACTTTGGTGGTAACGACAGTGGCACTGGATTTGGCATCGATAATCCGCTTTCCTCCCTCTGGATTTGATTCAGATTCAGAATCTACCTCTGACTCGGAAGCTTTTAGCTCGACCACCAGTGACTGCTTGGAGCGACATTCTCCGGTGTTGTGCCAAGGGATTTTATGGTATTCACACCACTTTCCCATGTCCTTCTTCGACTTCTCATTACCCTTCTTGGTTTGTGGCTTGGACTTGTTGTCTTGAGAGTGACCATCTTTGCTCTGTCCTGTGTTTTGTGGGTTGGGGCCACCTTTGCCCTGCTTCGGCTGTGAGGAGTTTGCAGATCCAAACTCTCACCTCTTCTACTTAAATTTATGCTCGATCTTGAAAACATATCTATAAGCCATACCTAATGATGCGATGTCCAGAAACTCCATTTCTGTTTGAATGTATCTATGTAGACAACTGCGGTATTTGAGCACTAGATGTCATTCAGAGTCTTTTATACCCAATTTGGTGCATAGGGTATGGAAAATATTGGTGAAATCTAGTATTGTCTGGTTCCTTTCTTGACGCAGCATGGTCCATCTTGTCTATTAGTCCTCGTAGCTTCCAATAGGGTAGTATTGTTCTTTAATGACATCCCTGAAGGAATTCCATGTGGGGGCGACTGCAAATATTGCAGATTCCTTTGTGGCCCTTTGCTCATAGTAAGCATCCCACCAGTCCTTAACATAGGGGACGACCTTGAGGAGTGCAAAAGTAATCTTTTCCCTATCGAAAAAATTGTAGACCGAAAAATACCCTTCGAGCAGATTCAACCATTTATCTACAACATCTGCATCTATCAGTCCTTCAAATAATAGAATATCAAATTTTACTTGTACCTTGAAGGGGGTTGTGTGGTTGCTTGATGAAGATCTGTCTCCTATGGGAAGTCGTTGAAGGATCTATGCAAAGTTGTCTATCATTTCGTTTGTTTGTCGTGCAAGAGCTTCCTCAAGAAACAATTTAAAAGGATCTCATGGTCCATCATCTTTCTTATCATCCCCCATGGATTGTTGTCGTGCTTGGTGCGACTGATCTTGCAAAGGCTCGATTGGTTTGAGTCCCAACTTCTTGTACCCAAATCTTGTCGAGGACATGCACAAAGAAAAACAAATGGAGAGCAGATCGCTCTAATACCATTGATCCGAATTTATGAGTGAAACAAAATGAATAATAGATTGAACACAATAACATAGAGATACGAAGAACAACAACAGATATCCAATGAACAATAACTTCTATTTAATAAATGAAATAGGTTGAAACTGTAAAACTGCAGAACTGAAAACAACTTGCTCGATTGGTGGTAGTTATCTCTAAGAAGAGATGTGGCTGCTATGCGCATTTGTCTGAGCATAATGATTATAATGAGGCTCCAGAGGCATTTTTAACATTACTCGTGAATGCCAAAACCCTAGACATCCAAAAACCTAGCCCTAGGAGATGAAATGACAAAAGTTATGTGGGCCCTGATGGGTAAGTTGGTACCTCAACTTCTCGGGGTTGTAACTTTTGCATACGACCTCCGTTTTAGGCATGTGATAGCCCGTTGGAAAGGTATTTTCGAGAAATTCTCATTATGCCATCAAACTTTGACTTTGTCTATAGTTTGATTGTGGCAAGCCAAAAAAAACATTGTTTAGGGCCCCAAAACGACCTTGGAAGTACAAAAAGATGTATTGACATGAAAACTTCCAAAATAAGACAGTTGGAATAGGTGGGCGACCACCAATATCCACCTGGATGTTGTGTAAGGATTTAGGATAGCCTCGAAAGTGCATAACCCAATTACAAAAAAAAAATCATTATTACAGAGAAACGTGCTGAACTAAAAACTTTCAAGAGGATTCAGTTGAAATAGGTGGGTGGCCACCAATATCCACCTAGATCACTATGCCCCAAAATCGAGGAAGCCTCTAGGCTCTTATTGCAGTCACCCGTTGTTCTGACAAATCTGTTTCCACATAATCAACACATGGCCTCGGGGACCTCCAACACAGGAAATGCGTCGAGTGGGAGTCAAAACCCCTCGACGCATGAAGGTGGCCATCTATGCGTCAATATAGTCAAGTCTCAGATTGATGTAGCCAATCGATCTCACGATTACGGTTCTTCACAAACTATCATAGGTCCAGAGTCTCCTCCTCCTCTGGAAACACCCTTGTAGATTGAAAAGTTGGAACCCTTGCCTCGTATTTTGAAAGGAGTACTAAAGTGCTTTGCCCACAATCCTAATGCCAAAGCTACCCATAACTATTCGATTGTCGAATATATGGGCCAAAACCCTTATGCGATGTCGGCTTTGGAGGTGCTCTAGACATGTCCTTCATAGAGGAATGCCTTGTCATCTGCATTAGGAGCTCTAGACCCATGTGGCTCAAAGGTTGTCAAGTTTGACGTCACGAATGTTAAGCCTCACTTACCTTACCACGTGGCCTTTCAAATCCATGTGGAGTGCATGAAAATTACCATCAAACGTACTGTAATTGATGAAGGTGTTGCGACATGTGTGATGTCCCTAACCTGTTGGAAATCCATTGGCTCTCTGACCTTGTCCCATTCTATGACTACATTGACCGCATTTGATGGGTGCTCGTTTCAACCCCACATAATTCTTCCCACTTTTCTGGTCCAATTAGGTGGGAAGACAGTGGAGTTTGATGTCGAGGTGGTTGATGCGCCTCTCAACTACAAATTTAATACTATGGCATAATTGGAATTATTCCATGACAAGCATCGTGTCGTCTATTTTCCGCACTTTATGTTTTCCTCACGAAAGGAAAATAATGACGATTGATCAGTTGTCCTTTGCACACGCTATTCCTAGTGCATCAATTGGACCTTCGGTCCCTGTGATCAACAATTCTCAATAGGTAACTAAGGATGTTGGTGTCGGAATGTATTACTCTCTGATGGGTAGATTTGATTTCATGGCACCAATTCACCATATTCATGCCATTTCCAATGAGTCTTTGTCATCGACGAGGTATGTTCCTTTCCATACTTCTTATTTCAACGACCCTTGGACCCTATCTTCCCCAACTATGTTGTACGAAGGTCAGTCGCACATTGGGATGGAAATGCCACTGTCAGCAACATAGGTTGCGTATTAGTTTATTCTTGACGCTACCGCTAACCCAGATCCTTCCTCCTTGCGGACGGACGAGGTGGATCCTGTTCTAGAGCCGGTATGGGCCACTCAATCATCTTGTTCTCATGATTGCCTCGATGATACTTTACCTTCGAATGAAGCCATCTTAGAGGCCATGTCTGGTCCTGATAGGCCTTGGGACGATATGCATCATCGATCCTATTTTCTCCCAGAGCTTGTTAAGATAGAACAAGATGACTTTAGATCTACCTTGAGTGAGATGGTCTGTCACGCCATAGTTCCATTAGATACGCATGGTATTTATGTCGAAGGAAACATGGCGACTATTTCTCTTACTATCACAATAGACATCTCTCGTATCCCTAGTAAAATTGAGAACGTTTATGTCGGTGTGGATTGTTCGCCTGAAGAAATTTAGATCTACACCAATCTCTTCAAAGAATCCTGAGATGTTTTCACTTGGTCATATGAAGAGATGTCAAGGATCGACCCTATCATTGTTGAGCATGAGATTAAAACCTATCCGGATGCCAAATCTGTTCGACAATGTCTTAGAGTTGTTAATCCTAGGAAGGCCCCTACTATTAAGGCATATATAGGGAATCTACTTAATGTTGGTTTCATCTACCCAATTCCCTTGACTTAATGGGTGTCCAACCCCGTTCTCGTAAATAAAAAGCAAGGAACCATCTACGTGTGTATGGATTTTCAAGACCTGAATAAGGCATGTCCTAAAGATAACTTCCTTACTCCTTTCATTGACTAGATTCTTGACGAGTGTGCGAGAAGAAAAGTCTTTTCTTTTATGGATGGATTTTTAGGGAATAATCAAATTCAGATCAAACCCAAGGATCAACATAAGACGATGTTTATTCGTCCTTGAGGTAATTTTGCATACTAGAAAATTCCTTTCGGTCTTAAAAATGGCGGAGAAACCTTCCAACGTGCCATGACCTTTGATTTTCACGATCTTAAGCATATTTTCGAAGCTTACCTAGATGATCTCGCTACCCACTCTCGCAAGAGAGTAGATCACTCCACTCACCTTTGATTAGTATTTGAGAGATGTTGTTACTATCACATTCGGTTGAACCCTCACAAGTGCATCTTCTACATTATGCCTGACCGTCTTTTAGGATTCTCAGTGTCTGAGCATGGGATCATAGTAGATCCTATGAAGGTTGAGGCAATACTTTGATTGCCTCCCCTGCGCAACATTAGACAACTTCAAGGTCTGTAGGGGAAGGACAATTTTATGCATTGGTTCATAGTGAACTATGCCAATTTAACTAAAGGTTTCATACGTCTTTTGAAGAAGGACACTTTGTTTATATGGGATGAGTGAGTCCAAGAATCCTTCGATGCTCTTAAGAAATCTTTGGTATCGATGCCTTTGTCGAAGCCTCCTGACTACATTAGAGACTATTTGCTTTATATCGCCGCGTCCGAAGGGAGGATTGGTATGGTTCTGGTTCAGGAGGACAATAAGCTCTATGAGCACATTGTCTACTATCTCAGTTGAAACCTAGTTGGTCCTGAACTTAAATACTCTCACGTAGAGAAACTGGCCTTGGCCGTCGTACATGCGGTTCAAATATTACAACATTATATATTACTTTGCAAAACTATCGTGGTTGCGGATATCAATCCATTTCAATACATCATCACTAGGCGTATCATAGGGGGGAAATACAATAAGTGGATTGTTATTTTGCAAGAATTTGATCTCGATTTCGCTTCGGTGAAGTCTAAGAAATCACTAGTTTTTTTCCGAGTTTATATCGGACTTCCCTCAACTAGATGAGGACATTTTTCATGACAATTCGTTCGCGGATGAACATATTTTCCATATCTCGTCTTTGGACCCCTGGTATGGAGACATTTTGATCCATCTTCAAACCTTAAAGCTACCCCAACATCTATCGAGAGATGATCGACGACGTATACATCATCAGGCTAAAAATTACCTTATTATAGGTGACGCTTTGTATCGTTGAGGGGTAGATAATATTTTACATCGTTGCTTGACTCACGAGGACGTTGAGGCTGTACTCAATGACTGTCACAGTGGGGCATGTGGTGATCATTTATCCGAGCTCACGACAACCCAAAAGATATTGCGAGTTGGTTATTTTTGGCCGTCAATTTTTAAATATTGTGTTGAAGTGGTCAAGAAGTGTCACCCTTGTCAGGTGTTCGCTCTAATCTTGAAGAACGCCCTGTATACCTGGAGTGCCTCGATGAGCAACGTCAAGATGCCTCTATGACTATCGAAGCAAATAAATGACGTGTTAAGGTTCAATACGATAAGTCTGTCTATCCACGACAGTACGCTGAGGGTGACTTGATTCTCCTTTATGACCAAGCCAAAGAACTGATGGGGGAAGGCAAGTTCAACCCCATGAGGCATGGTCCTTATATCGTGTGACACATATTAGAGAAAGGAGCCTATGAATTAGAAGATTATGAAGGGAATATGCTGGATGAACCTAGAAATGGGGTCTACCTTAAAAGGTATTACACTTGAGCCCTCAAGCTTGGGCGCGACCTTTGTATACTAGTGTATCTTAGTGTATATACGTCTTTTTCTTTGTGTCATCGGTTTGCTTATCAAGTTTTCCCTTGGTTGGCATATGTAAACGGAGTCTTCAATTTACGTAGGATTCACGGACGGTGCCAGTCGTCATACACGAAACATGGCTTCTGTCGCTTGGGTCATTTACTCACCCGAGGGCCAACTAGTGTCTTTAGGTGGTGTTCGTTTTGAGCAATTGACGAATAATGTGGTTGAGTATAGCATAGTTATAGAGATATTATGCGACGCCATTTCACACGATGTTCGGTCTTTAGAGGTTCACCTGGACTCCCAGTTAGTCATATGTCAGTTGAATGATAATTACCATGTGCGAGATTCTACTCTACTTCGACGATTCCTACGGGTATGACTTTTGGAATGATACATTGATTTTCTTACTTATAATCACATCCCTAGAAGTTCTAATCATGTATCCGATGCATATGCTAATTATATTTTAGATTGGAATTTGTCACATAACTAAGAAAATAAAAAACATTCATACATTGTAACATTGTAACACATATAAGTAAAGTCGAAGACCAATTTTTTTTATATTTCATCCTTTCGAGTTCAAAAAATATGGTGTCATAGTACAAAATGGGGCTCACACCCTAAAAATACATATATGGTCGGTATATAATATGACCATGGCATTTACACCCATGGCGCCAGATGCGTATCATGATAGCACACTACGACGTTTTCAAGACGCTGGAAGAGTCGCACCCACACACAGAGTACACCCACCACATGTTGTCGCATCGCCTCTGGCAGATCCTTTACTTGAACCATAAGAATCATGTGTGTCAATCAAGAGATGTTCCCCTGCACATTATGTAGCACTCTCTCCATGTCCCCGCCCACTGGCTCATCTCCTCGGCCTCTCGGTCGATATCGTGGGAATCCCTCTGGCTGTCGCAAACCAACATCTGCGTAACAAAACAATTGTTAATACTTGATACCATACAAAAATATTTGCGTTTTTATTTTTATTTATATTGAAAAAACATGAAAAAATGAATTATGTAAAAACATTTATTACCAATATCACCGTAGGAGGAACCTGGTGGCAAAGGCCTGTTAGGATCCCCTCTGTAGTCAATCCCTCCGTAGAGATAGTTGTCAATGGCTATGAGCTGTCAGTGCCACCTGAAAAAGAACTCATCGTTGTAGGGGGTTGGCACCCTACCACCTACTAGCCGCCTCATCACGTCGGTCCACTGTGACATGGTTGGATCGCGCTATCCATGTGGAGTAATCTCTACTCCAGGGCTCAAACTTGGAACCCTCTCAAAGAAAAAACTACAAAGTATGGATGCAAATTCGAAATTTCTCATTTTCCCTTGTTTGCAATCCATCAATTGGTTCTTCATGTTACCCAACAATGAGGTACAACAATCATAAACAATAGGTCTTAAACACTCCACTGCATATAACATGAGTGGCCTTGATGCCTGGTACAACGAGGCCGACCCCGAAATCTATGTGAGTACAAGCATGACGATCTTTAAGCTCAGGTTCTCGATCACCCTGATAGGGAGTTGGCTCCCTACTTTATCTATTCCTGCAACACAATGGGTGGCAATGTACTCCTCCATAGTCATACCACCCCCATCCCCTCGGGCCTTGAGATTCACTACCTCGCCTCGGTGAGACAATCCTGTGATAAAGTATATATCGTCCACTTCAATCCTCAATGGTTTCCCATCGAGGTTGAAGGACTCTGTCTCCGGATCCTAGTAGTTTACTAGCAGCTGGAGTAACCTCACTTGAGCCCTCATTCCCTTGAGAGATGAAATTTATAGAGGCCACATTGTTTTAAAGCTTGTTGGGCCCTTGCATCTCTTCCCACATCTATCTCCTCATGCTTCATTTCCCTCCATTAATAACCATCCTGCAAAGGAAAAACCATTTTTTGAGTTAAAACCCTTTAAAAATATTGTTCACGAACTTGTACGTGGGCTAACTTGGTAACAATCATGTATAGGGCTGCATATACGCATGCAGGATTCACTTTGCTTGCATATATGGGGTCGTATACGCGAGCCGATGATCTGTCACCTGTGTATACCCTAGTTTCCATGTTACGCTCTCTAATACTTAAAAAGTGGGACCTAAAACTAGAATTTAAACCATTGAAATTGAAGGAGAGGGGATGGGCACTTACTTGGTCTAGATGGTTGTTGATTCCGTTGATCGTAGCTCCCGCAATCGACACTTGAAGATCGTAGGAAAAATGGCCTAAAATGCACTATGTGGGTGAAAAAACTCAAATGGTATGGTAGAATGGTCTATTTTTACTATTAGTAGAATTGTTTTACCCACTTTCTATAGTTTTTTGTTATTTTTTGACCTATGGGCTAATAACGTAGTGGAAAGACTTGGTTTTTGGTGGTTTTGTCCATGATTTTTTGCGGTTTCCAACATCGTACCACCTGTTCATGCCTTCGGCATGTATATTCTTTCACCAACATATAGGATAGGTTTTCACTCTGTAGTACATTCTTGCATCATCCTATGACTGTGATCCATACACCCTAGGTACAAACCTATTTATTAGCGACATTGAACCTTCTCACTGCTAGTACTAGAAGTGTCATTAGTAAGTGGTAGTGGCTTACCAAACATGGGTGCCCTAGTTAGAACTTTTGTGTCATTTGGTGCACATACAAAAGTTATTCCATAGGATCGAGAGTTCCTTATAGTCCCGACATGACTCTGCGTTTGAACCCCATTTTCTTACTCACAAGCATTCTGACTATTACCTATGGGACTCCCCCCGAGTCTTGGTTAAGCTCTTTTCTGACTCCCGAAAAAATGAAAAGACTGCTGAGTGAACTTGTCTCTTTCACACTCGTTAAATGGCTTTGAAAGGATGTCAATTTGGTATAAGTTTAACCCTTTTCCGGACCAAGTAGACTACTTACAAAAAATGAATACTCTAGTCCCCATTGGCTAGAATAGTTCTCCTGGGTATTATTTTATACTTTTTCGGGCCTAGGGAACTAAATATATGAAAAATGGAATTTTTGGCGTTAAGTTATAATTGCATTCCATCATCCTGCTTGCATTATTGAGCCTATTATCGATTCCCACTTTCTCGTTACAAGCCTTTTATCTCAACAATTTGCATCACTAGCCAATCAGTGCCTTCTATATATCATTTGCAACTTGACACCCTGTATCCTTAGAGGAAACATCCCCTCGAGTGTCCATGCCCCGCATACACTTTCTTCCATTGAGCATAGGTATGTTCCACTGCTTGGAACTAGTTGCTTACTCGCGACACTCGTTTCCTCTTTCGTATCATTGCATTTCTTTGCCTATGAAAAAAAAAAAAAGATGGGTGGGAAAAGAATGTTATCTCATATCGGCAACAATCGTGTCGCCTTTGAACATAGCACAAACTTCTGAGTCCACTTTCATCCAAAGTTTGGTTTTAGCACGACCTTAGGAAGTTGAGCTCGTTACTTAGAGTTTATTCCTCCGACTGGTTATTCTTTAGTCCCTATAGAGATTTTGTTGATGCTTCCCGCATCACAAAGTTTTATCATCAAGTCTATGTTGCCTGAGTTATTCGTATGTCTCATGCTCTTGTTCAAAGGAAGTCTAGAAGCCTATGTCAGTCATTTCTCAGAACTCTTGACTTTGCATGTCAACCATACCCTCAGTATATCTCAGAGTCACATGAAGTTGTCGTCCTACCGTGCACCTTGGTCCTACTTTCATTATGGGTAGGTAACCTTGAACCCAACAGATGACATTTCCTCATTGGTCACTGACTGGGAGGTTTCCCTTGTGTTCGACGACAAGAAATCTATTCACAAATTGGGATTCGTGCAGTGTCTTGGATTCCATTAGCCATATTGGTGGTTTCCTCACATTTGTCGACAATTTTCCTTATTGGTTGTTATTCAGAGGGTCTCTTTCATGCACTACTTGCATTTGGTGCATGCGAGGGACGCACGGGGTTGTTGGTTCGTGAACATCCTATTTGTCCGAGCTCCTCCTAATCATCAAGCTATTGCTTTATACCTCGTGCTGAATTATGGGAGATGCTTTAATGCTCTCCTTTCAACAGGTCTCCTTCCATCGATTTCAACTCATCTATTCTATAAATGAGACCTAGAGTCCTATGAGTACCTAGAGGCTTGCAGTCATCAGTGGCAGGTTCTCCCGCCATTGAAAATTGGGAATACATCAATGTCTCCTAATCGATGGATTCTTCAAGTGTTCAACCTCAACACCCTTGTTCACACTTGTAGAATGTACTCGGTGCCTTGATACCTACTTTGATTATCGGTGGGTTGTCTCGCGTTTGTTAACGATATACCTTAACGGTCGGTAATCAAACAAAGTCTCATTGTGTTCGATCTCAACTCCTCTATTCACATGATGTAGACTTGCACCTTCAACAAATAGTGTAGAAGACCTCCAGCTTACAATAGCAACATTCCTCATCTGCTATTGTCTTTCATTGGACCAATACCTATATGACTTCAATGATCATGGGAGATCGGATTGTACTCCATTGTATACATATATCTTCAGATTGATTTTGAGACTAGATTCCACTATGCCTTGTTCATGACTATGACAACCTATGGCATATGTTTGCTTTGTATTGCCTATTCATGGACATGAACAACTATTTGATATATTTCCACATGGATCTGCAGTGTAATTCAGATTGGTAGCCATGTGTACAAAGTCATTATGGATTGTAATATTCTCATGAGCAACTAGTACTTCCAGCTGAGGCTTTATTACTCCACTTCTCGGAATTATAATGTATTTCGACCGTCACATATAGTCCTTTGACCTCACACATTAGGGGCACTAGTTACATCAAATTTCACCTCACTCCATGCAACTTGCTTGGATGGCCTTCCATTTACCTATGCAAACTTCAAGTTCCCTTTTTGTGTATTCCAGAGCCAAAAAAACATATTTTTCCACATATATGCGCCCTATCAATTATACAACAAGCGTATACACATGTTGCTCCACTATAGCCCGTGTACATCGGATTTGGTGCTAAAAATTAAAAATTATGTGGGGTTTCCATGCCATGTCACGAGATCCATTATCCTTAACCTTCCATATACTAGGAACGCTCTGACTTGGCCCTTCAGTTCCATTTGAAGGCTATAAATTGAGCCATATCCAAGCCTTGAGGGAATCAACAATTCAACTTGAGAGCAAAGATACTCTGGAGAAATTTCACTTCATATTGAGTCTGCATCCCTTTGTCCTTGAAGTCTAAATTCCTTGTTCAACCCCCAAGCTCTTTCTTCTTTGTGATGGAGAACCTCATTGACTCCTATATATGAGCTTGCCTTTGGTGGGGGATTGAGGTGGTGGAGGCCCAGTTGGAGGGACTTAGTTTCTTGGTTCCAATATGTGCCGTTACAGAAGTTTGTCACCTATGTACTTCTGCTGATTATTTTAATAGAAATACTCTTTTCTCGTCCAATTGATATCTTGCAAATATTTGAATTATTATTCCATGGGCGTATTTGTCATGTATGTTAATGGATTATGCTAATTTATATGCTAACATTATATATTATCACCATATTCTTGCGTATCTTGGTTGTTGAAGACAAGTTGCAGGTATAAAGATTTGGGTCGCGTGCTCAACGATGATCTTCTTCAAATGTCCAGACGAGGTAGGCTCTTAGCCTTCTCTTGTTAGCATTTTATTTATATAACATACTTGAGATTAGATTTTATTTCTGCGTGTCATTTCGTCAGTTGTGGTTTACCCCTTGCCATAGAGAGATTTTCCTCGTAACATGTTTTTATCTTAGCCTCTCTAGTTTTTTATTTTATGCAGAGAAACCCCAATATCAATAGAAAAAAGCCTAAACAATAATCTTCGGATTTAGGGTCCACTAATAGAGGAAGTAGTTGTGGAACCCTAATCTTAATTGCTAATTTGATCGAGAAGAACTAGAGAACGCTCAATTACCAGGTTTGTTCGCATTACAACTTTGTTGTCGAAGTTCTCAAGTAGACTGGAGCAAAACCAACCAAAACACCACCAAAATCGCAAAACCTCCTGTGAATAAGTTGAGATCAAAGTGTAGCCAGGTATTAGAGGCCAAAACTGTGTTCAACACAACCCTTTCAAGGTATGCAATACGAGCCAAAACTCTCATGACTTGCCGTTGCTACAGGTGAAATTGATAACTGATCCAATGGAAGATCCAATGGGAGAAGCAGGGCAACGATCCCTAGAAAAGAGATACCCATTACAAACCATCTGATGAGAAACCAAGTCGACTACTAGAAGGGCAACTTAGCAAGTATGGTGTAGTGCCCTTTTGCTTATGAAAACCCTAGCCATGGTGAAATTAATCCAACTCCATCTATGAAGGCTGCACCTTGCAGAGTGCTGCCACATCTTTATCAATGTTGTGGAAGCCCTAAATCAATCCATGTTGCAGAAGCCCTAAATCACACTACGCACAAGCGTTGCCACATCTTCATCAACGTTGTGGAAGCCCTAGGCCCATATAGAGTGTGTTCTTGTAAGAGAGATCACCAAAATTCCCAGAAATTCCAACCTATAAGCCGCTAGTAGATGATGCACCTAGAGGCCCAAACTTAACCAACACGTTGCCCAAATTTTTGGCTGAAACAATGTCTACATCACAAATCTATGAGCTTTTATTATATTTTTTCTACAATATATATGGGCAGATTTTAACATTATTAGAACAAGAATTTTAATATATATTTGCTGATTTTAACATTATTAGAACAACAATTTTGTGTAGTTTTTAAGGTTCAACTACGATGAAAAAGTTATTTATTTATTTTTAAATTAATATTTTATATAAAGTTTGTACACTATTAAATTTGAAAAAATATTTAAATTATTATTTTTCAAGCTATCGATTTTAGCGATTAAACCACAACCCATTCCAAGAATTTGATAGGTTAATGTTCACTAGCAACCATGATTTGGGAGACGCTGGGCTTACAAGTTGGACCGACGAAGATATAGGTTAGTTTACCGTTCCACTCACCTATAATATATGTCAATGATGTCACCTAAGTAGGCAAAATTTTGCTTGTGTTCCCTGTGCCCGAGAGCAAAGAAAGAAGAAGAGAGAAAAATTTCCAACGCAGCAAACAGATCGATCCGATCGGTCGAGTGATCGAATCTCAGGAGTCAAGCAAGTCATGGAGCAGGGCGACACAACAGAAGCGGCAGCAGGTATAGGTACTGACAACGCTTTCTATGCACCTTCATCATCTTACAATCTTCCCTCATCTCTAGGCCAAAGCCAAGAATTGTCTTCTCCAGATCTGTGCACCGATCCACCTCCGCCTCCGCCCGACGACTACCACGCCTACGCCGGTCCTCCGCCAGAGGAACCACCCATTCCATATTCCCACTGCCAAAACCAGGAAAACACTGAAGAACGTTATCCATCTGAAGAAACAGCCCAGGGTTACTACCAGGAAACAGCCCAACCCTACTCTCAATACCAGGAAGCGGCTCACGGGTATGCACAATACCAGAACCAAGAAACCCCACACGGGTATGCGCAATACCAGTCCCAGGAAAATCCTCATGGATATGACCAGTACCAGAACCAAGAAACCGCGCAAGGGTATGCACAATATGAGAACCGGGAAAATCCTCAAGGGTATGAACAATATCAAAACCAGGAAACCGCCCAAGGGTATGCACAATACGCGGACCACGATGCCGCTCAAGGATACGATCAATACCAGAGCCAGCAAGATTTCAATCAGTACCAAAACCAGGAATCAGGGCAACAAGCATACACGCAATACCAAGGCCAGGAACCAACGCAAGGGTACGCTGAATACCAGAAACAAGAATCCGGTCAGGATTATGCGCCATACCAGAGCCAGGAAGGAGGAGAGCAAGGATATGCAGAATACCAGAAACAGGATACCGCGCACTATTCAGAAGTCCCTCTTCTATCTCAACCCGATGGCGGGGACAAGAACCCGGCTGCAGCCAAGGAAGAGGAAACTGCCCCGGGCTTTGTGAATACAAGAAGCGGAAATGACGATGGCAAGGATGGGAGTTTGAATCCGGCTTTGTCGGAGACCACAGCGATGAAAGGGGAAGATCGGGCCGAGGGTTCGAGCCAAGCGGAAACGCAGGGCGCTTGTTCTGCAGAAGTGAGCAGCGGCAGGAAACGGCGATCCCGTTGGGGTCCTCAGACGGAAGGCGAAGGTGAAATGCAGGACAGCGCCGGGTCCGTTAGGAAACGGAAGACCCGTTGGGCCGATGAGCCAAAACCACTTATGGCAATCCAGCTTCCAGGGTTTGTTAAAGAGTTAACTGGAGGTATGGAGCTCGATCCTGAGGTACAGGCTTTGAATGCACGGTTAATGGATATCCACAGGTTATTACAGGCGGGAATGCCTTTGGACGACCGGCCGGAGGGTGCTCGGTCGCCGTCTCCGGAGCCCATCTATGATAACGATGGGATCAGAATCAATACAAGGGAATACAGAGCCCGTGAAAAGCTTGGCAGAGAGAGGCAGGAGATCATTTCCCAGCTTATCAAGCGAAACCCGGCATTTAAGCCTCCGGCAGATTACCGCCCGCCGAAGCTTTATAAGAAACTGTTCATTCCTGTGAAGGATTTTCCAGGGTATAATTTCATCGGCCTCATTATTGGCCCCCGAGGCAACACCCAGAAGAGAATGGAGAAGGAGACTGGTGCAAAGATTGTTATAAGAGGCAAGGGTTCTGTCAAGGAAGGTAGGTTACAGCAGAAACGTGATCTGAAACCTGATCCATCCGAGAATGAGGACTTACATGTTTTGGTTGAGGCGGAGACACCGGACGCTTTGGAAACAGCTGCGGGCATGGTTGAGAAGCTGCTTATGCCTGTGGACGAGGGTTTGAACGAGCACAAGCGGGCACAGTTGAGAGAACTTGCGGCGCTGAATGGGACGATACGGGATGATGAATTCTGCAGGCTTTGTGGCGAACCAGGCCATAGGCAATATGCCTGCCCTTCAAGGAGCATAGGTTTCAAAAGTGACGTTTTGTGTAGAATTTGTGGTGATGGTGGTCATCCGACTATTGATTGTCCAATGAAGGGCTCGGGGAAGAAGATGGATGATGAATACCAGAACTTTTTGGCCGAATTGGGTGGTGGCACACCTGAGTCATTGGGTTCTAAAATTGGTGACAATGGTCGTCAGAGTCAGACATTGTGTCTCCCTGGCTCACAAAATGGAAACCCTCCATGGAAAGAAAGCAGTGGAATGGTTTTGGGTTACAGTGGAACGCAGCATGGTCAGCAGCTGAATAACTTTCAGTCTGGATTGGGATCAAAATTTACAAAGGAGCACGATGATTCTAATCTGTATATAGGATACTTGCCACCTCAAATTGATGATGATGGACTTATTAGGTTGTTTGCTCCTTTCGGTGATATTGTTGCGGTGAAGGTCATCAAGGATCGGTTAACTGGGGCAAGCAAAGGATATGGCTTTGTTAAGTTCTCTGATACCGCTTCCGCTGCACAGGCAGTGTTGCAAATGAATGGATACCGCCTGGATGGGAGGGTTATGGCAGTCAGAGTTGCAGGTAGGCCACCGCAAGCTGGTTTTCCTGGAGGGGGCCAAACCCCAATGTCTGGTGTGTATCCTGGATCTGGTTCATATCCTGGATCGGATCCCTCTGCCGCAGGTTATTCTTCACAACAGTTTCCTCCAGGACCATCGACTGGAAATTCAGTGGCAGCAGGGAATACAATGCCTGCTCCGGTTCCATGGGGTCCACCTGTTCCACCTCCACATTACAATCCTTATGCATTGCCTCCACCAAGACCCAGTATGTATGGTGAAGCTTATCATCCACAGGGGGGCACTTACCCTGGACCCCCGATGCAAGGACCTCCTCCACCTGGTACAGCCCCTCAAAATGTGATGCAACCTCCACCATATGGGGGACCTTATCCTGTACAGGGACCTCCTCTGCCTGGTCCATCACCTCAGAGTATGCCTCTTGCTGAACCACCTCAAAGCTTGCCTCCAGGTGTGCCTCCTCAGAATTTGCCACCGCAATCATCTTCCAGTGGCTCCCAACATGGAGGCCCTCCAGGTACAGCCCCTAGTAATACTGGAAGTACAATGATGACCATACCGCAGGTTGGACCTCCTGCATATCCCCCTCCACCCCAGTATCAAGGTTATTATGGTGCTCCGCCTCCTCCAAGTGCCCCAACAGGTCCTGCACAGAGTATAGGTAGTGTTCCACCTCCATGGGTGGCAAATCCTGCTCCCCCGCCTCCGCCTCCTCCTCCATCATCATCGGAGACAACCTATGCTGTTGAGTCAGAATATGAGAAATTCATGTCTGAAATGGGACAATGATTTTTTCTGGCAATACTCATGATGAACAGGTATGCTGGCCTATCAAACTGTGTTTGTTTTTGTTTATTCGATTGATATAATATACACAAGTTTCTAAATTTGACTTATTCTGCTGATGGAAGAGTCTGGTTTGATTTGCATACTCTTCATCTTACGTTATGTTGGATTTGGTGTGACATATCTTAGCTGTTCTGTTAAGGTTTTTCTCACCATATACACAATTTTATCTTGCACATTGTATCCACAGCACACTGAAATACGTCTGATGCTGAAAAAATGTTTGTGCTTGATAGAATGGTCTATTTGATCGGAATCATGAAAAATATACGTCATCAGGGTGTTTTTAGGTGTTTTTGCATTCGTTTTTATTCACATCTGATGCCGAAACAATGTTTGTGCTTGATAGAATGGTCTATTTGATGGGAATCACAAAAAATGTATGCTATCAGGGTTTTTAGGTTTTTTGCATTCTATTTTAATAACGATGAATCTACTGCTTTTGGTCATCTTGGTAATTTATCAGCCCACCTCGATCACATGGTTTATATTGTCTATTTTTTTTTTACCTCTGCATGGCTTTCCAAGGTCATTGTTTATCTTTTGATTATATCAGAGTGATTAACTACCTATGCTTCTATTTTGCTGATTTGGCAGGGTTGATGTTTGTTGGAGGAAAGCTGACATGATTTATGTTTAGAATTCTGATACAGACTTTTCGAAGAGTGGAAACTCACATGTTATATTTAACCTTGTTTATGGTGAAGAATAACTGTTGCAGAGCTATTCAAGTTATGCAAGAAAAGGAGCAAATCGACATATTAATGTACCTGTTGAAATTGTTGAATTCCTCTATAAATAGGTTGGAAGGGGCTTGTTTAACATTGTTTCATTGATTTAAGGGGGAATGGATGCAGAGATACTCAATTGCAGGCTTTAACTTGTTTGATTTAATGTTTTGTTATGAAGATGTTCTAGGATTGCTAATCTTTTTGAGCCTGCAGTTTGGCGAATATGCCCTTGCGAATGGTTTTTTATTATGAGAAGCGGTTTCCAATTTTAAATTTATTATAAATTATCTTTTCTCTGTAGCACTAACTTGATGATTGTGTCCAGGTTTAAATTTACCCTTCAATTTGTTTAAAAATAAATTCGCACCACTGATGCAGTAGACAAGACTTGGCATGGTTGTGAGTGCATATTAGATGGTTACAATTGTTGTTTTTGTCAGTAATATAACTGTGATGTGTGGATTGTGCTGTTATTGTTGATATCTCTGTATATTTAGGGTTTATGACCGTAAATGTCTTAGAGGGGATATGATACATGCTTTGTTATGTGCTCACATTTTCTAAGATCTTATTGTGCTTGATTCATAGCTCAAAGTGAATTGATTTTTTTCTACCTTTGATAATTATATTATGTACCTGCAGTTAAATTTAACGAGGACTTTAATGAGCTTCAGATTAAAGACCTGATGCTACTGAAATGGAGGCATCTTCATAAGCTGCAAATCTGGCACGTTATGGAAACAGGGTTGTCATTGCATTTGTTTCCATCTCGGGAATTGCATAAAAAATGTTATTTTAGCCCACCATTAGATGACAGTGTTCTGGAGTTGGACTTTGTCTGGTTTACCTGTTGTGTTTTTCACGCCTAATCAAATGTTTTCCAATGCCTGGCACTTTTTTCTATAGAATTACAACATGCCTCCATCAATTTCACATTTTGCTCTTATTCTAATCATCTTTTACTTCTTATTTAATCATTGCATAGTCCTGTAGTGATTGCAGGGCTAGATTCATATTGGATGGGAACTTGGGAATGGTCCCACGTTTCAAGTAAGGTCTGTATCTAAACAGTCTCTACTACAAATTCTCCCTGCAGACTGTGCAGTTATTCAGCCCTTGTTATCTCTGATGCTTAATTTTCAAGTAGGATCGCCTGTGTTTCTTTATCTAACCTTCTATTGATTTTACCTAACCTTTTATGGATTTTATTGGGCATAGATGGAGGTTAAAATTACCTTTGGAATTTATTGGGCATAGGTGGAGGTTTTACCTAACCTATCAGTTTTTTGATTTTATTTTAATGGAATATTTTATGGCAAGGTAACTTCTGTTGCAGCTGAAGCCTACATCACACGGGTCAACTTATTGATTTTATTGGTGAGATAGACTTGGGAAAACAAGTTTAAGCAGAGTATTTGCAGCCTTCCAGGACCAGCTATTATTATTCATCTTATCTTTTTTTTGCAAGTTTGGCTGTAAACATTGGTTATTGATCAGGGGCATGGAAACTTCTATAATGCTTAAAAGGATGGCAATGCACTGTAGATGGTGGGAGGAGTGGGGGAGTAAGGGTATAATACAACTTGAAAAAGGATGGCAGTAATAAAAATCTGAACAAGAGAAATGAAGGAACTTTACAAGCACATATATACTTAATTCCAAGAATCTTTTGAAAAACTGTCCAGAATAGAAGCCCGACCCTGTTATTAGGAGTTTGGCAGCTATAAAACTAGAGTAGATGGATTACTTGCAATTTATCTTCAAAAATAGACAGAGACAAGTGGTATAAGCTGTGAATATCACGGGTTGGTAAAAATTGAGAAGGGAGTAGAGTATGAAGTGCTAGGCTTTCTGACTTTGACCAATGAACAATGTGAAATATTAGTTTCGTTACCCCTTTAAGTTAAAAGCAGTCCCAATGGGAGTTTCTAGCAGAACTAAAAGAAATTTCAAGAAGATCCTAGTAGAGGTATGAGAAGCTGTATTGAAAATTTGCCGAAACTAGAAAATACTATTTTTTCTGTTTATTTGTTACAGAATAT
This sequence comes from Picea glauca, assembly GCA_000966675.3. Classification (NCBI taxonomy): domain Eukaryota; kingdom Viridiplantae; phylum Streptophyta; class Pinopsida; order Pinales; family Pinaceae; genus Picea; species Picea glauca. The sequence goes on from JZKD02S0022254.1 coordinate 39,919, forward strand.
TTAGACTTTCTGAAAATAACTGCAAATTTGTACAAATCTTAGCAATGGTCTCATTGGCAGGTATCTTAGGATAGTAGTTTGTTCTCAGTGTTTGCTTGGGTGCATTGATATCGAGTTACAACTTCATTAGTTGATACCTTGTCTTCTTGTGTTAATATTTCTCATCTAGTAATAATTCACATTGAATTTTTGCAATTTCAAGCACTCTTGTACAAGTGTCAAAGTAGTTTTGTATCACTGTTTCAGTGATTCACCATTTAGCAGGAGCCCAGCGCAGATTACTGATGACCATGAAGCATCATATTATTATGTCTCGATAGTTAGCTTCTTCCATCAACAAGAGAAACCCACAAGCTGCCAGTCCCTATGATAGTATGGGAGGCACTGGAACATTTTTCTCTCAATCCAGTAGTTCTTGTGTCTGATGTTCCATTACAATTTTAACTAGAAAACGGCTGATCATGGTTCTGGTTTATATCAATAAGATACCTACAAGTTTCCAGCACACAAAATAGTATGGGGAGTACATAAGCGTTCATCTACCAGCCAAATTGGACTTGTGCATGGATTTCCATTAAAACATTAATGAAATTGGAAAACAGTAATTTATGGTTTTTTCTTTTCCAAGTTACCTTTTACGGGATATCCTGGCTACTAGATGTTAGCAATGATATTAATGGGGTATTTGATTTGAGGGTTCCAGATTTCAGGTTCGTCACTGGATCTTAGACTAAATTTGGCATCGGTGGTATAATAAAGTTGTAGGTTATGATTCATCATAACTAGCATTGATAGCCTAAAGCCACACCCCATAGTATCCCTAGGTTTCCTATTTAGTGCCATCATCCATTAGCTGATATGATTGATAGGATCTTAGTTGATTTTATTCTCCAGAGCTAATTAAATTCGAAACCCAATAGCTACCTTATTTATGAACATTCTCTTCATTGATCTCAATACAAATTCATGCCTACGGTGTGCTGTTGAATTGGTTATGAATGAAGGTTTTGAGCTTGTGGATGTCTGTGTTCTGTCCAAGGCATGCATTAAAGGGATCCTAAAATCACATTACACGTATCTTCCGTGGATCTTGATTTCAAGTCATTAGCCTCATTTCCTTGAATTTCATGTTTTGGGAAGGTGTAAGACGTCAGAGGCGAAGCCAAAGGCAGCTACTACTATGCTTAGAATTGTATCATATTCTTTCTATGTCGGCTCGTTCAATATAGTAATCATTTACACCTATACGCAAAAAAGTGTTCATGATTCTTGAGCTAAATACGAAGTGATGCATTATGCCTACCAAGACTCTTTATTTACAGAAAATAAAACTGGGTTTCCCTTTCTTGGAAGAGAGGTGGTTGCCGAGGCATTTGTTGAGAATAAGTCAAAATAGTGGATTTCGAGAAGAATAGAATAACTCAGGTAGCCTTGTGACTTGTCAATGCTGGCTGTAAAAGTATATTATGGTTTGAAGGTAGATTTAATGCTTTTAGGGAGCAAGATTTCTCTACTTTGCAAACCAAAATGCAACCAATATATAAAGGGTGTGAAATTAAAATGTGATGTATATTTTCACCAATATCAAAAGATGTTGACGGGTAAAATCTTAAAAGTATTAAACATGTGTTTATCAGCGTTGTAGAGCTTTCTGGAAGTAAACCGTGTAAATATTTTTGAAACGTCCAATGTTTCAAGTGGACACTCCACCCATCATCAGGGACAAGACAAGTGTAAATATTTTTGAAACGTCCAATGTTTCAAGTGGACACTCCACCCATCATCAGGGACAAGACAAGAGAAGTTAAGTGATAAGAAAAGAATGTGAGTGGGCATTGGTGTGCATATTTTTTTGACTTAAATATGTTTAGATTGTTTTCTTTTGTGCAAGAAAGCACAAACATTGACCTGCAGTAAAACAAAGGGGACCGTTAAAATTTTAAATCTCAAATGCAACATCGTAGAAGACTTGTGTTTGGATGTATCAAGGGATATTTCGGAGCGGTTGCCACTTCGTTGTGTTTTGGGTTGGCCTCAAAGTGGAAATTTTTGCACGCCTTGTAAAAGAATCTGATCTAGTATTCAACTAGAAGTGTTTCACTTGTCATGTTTTGTATGAATCGTGTTATATTTCTTTCAGTGCCTTCAAATAGTAACTTCTTGAAAAAATGGGATTATTCCTTGCAGCTTTTATGCGCAAACAAGCGCGTTCTTAAATTTACAAAAATGAATTTTAATTGCAAATGCCGCAAATGGTGATAACTAGAATCATGAAGATGAAGATTGTCAGCAACATCGAGTCAACACGGCATTTTTGAAACTCTTTTTAGCTTTGGATTCATGTATGCTCTTTAAATCTCTTAGAATATTAACTACGTTTTTTGAAAGAATGTTTTTTAATTTAATGTTAGAACTTGCTAATGGACTTTTAAAAATGAGTGGGAGTTTTTGGAAAAATAGTTTATAAAAAAATACGTAAAATATTTTTTAACAAAATAACAACTGTAGTGTTTCTTTGTGTCTTGATTTTTTTTTAATTTTTTTGACGAGAACCAAATATGTTTAAAAACTTGTCAATGGACTTCATAAAAAAAATGAGTGCGGTTGGCTAGTAAATATGCTAGATTTTGGGGTTCAAGGAAAAATAGTTTAGAAAAATATCTTTCCTAAATAGGCTGGAAATTGTCTTTACTAAAAAAGGCTAATTTAAAAAGTGATAGCAAAAATTTTCACAAACAAACATCGTAATTTTTTTTAACTAAATATAACAACTGTAGCGTTACGTCATGCTTTGATTTTTTGATGAGAACTCATATGTTTATGAGTAGAGCTCACTTTTCTTTTAATTTTTTTTAACACACTTTCGGCAATGTGACATGTTTTGATTTTTTTCTAACACACATTTGGCAATAGGATATGTTTTGACGGCAAGGCCTTCTTGGTAAAGTCAAAAGTAGCTTGACCGACAAAAGGATTATCCTGAGTGACTTGCCAAGGGGAGGAAATTGGTTCAAACTAAATAGGCGAATCGATTTTGTAGTTTGATTGCCTGAAGGGTGAGTGTTATCGATGAATCGGTTTTGTAGTCTGATTGCCAAGGGTGGGTGTTATCGTAATATTCTCCTTGGTGATTGGGATTTCCATCTTCATTAAAGGGAAGGTTTCAAAAAAGCGTGAAACTTGTTAGGGCATTTTTTATATTCTTTTGAAAGATTCACTATAATGTAGTTTTGTTATAAGGTGTTAATACTGTTAATACCTTATTGCCAAAGGTTTTTAAAAGAGTGCAAGGATTATTATGGCAAAACTCACTATAATGTAATTATTATTAAAAAGAGTTTACTAACTATAATGTAATTATTATTATAGAGTGTAGGGATTATTAGGACCGAACTCAATTTTTTTTAAATAATCATAATAATGTAATTATTATTACTCTTATCATTTTGACTTAGGTGAGTATGGTAGTGATGTCAAAATATACATTATTATTATAAAATTTACTCTTCATTTTGCCTTAGATGAGTATGGGAGTGATGTCAAAATATGTGGAAGAATCTATATGTAAGTAAGCATGTACACATTGAAGTTATAAATTGATATTCTCACAACCTTAGGTTTAGGAATCTTGAGAAAAATGTACAGTGCACAATTTTGGTGCAATTAATGTGGTTCTTGAGAAAAAATATCTATCTATAAATAAGATACTTTTGAATAATTAAAGTAATATAATTAGTTAACTCCCAAGTAAACACAGTCTAAATTATGTCATATTATCTAAAGATGATGTCATATTATCTAATGCTTTCAAGTGCAATAGCATGGTAAGAATCATGGAGCGATAACTAAAGTTGGTGGAGATTAGCCTTTTCTTTAAGATTATAAACACCTTGTAGGTATGTTAAATTTGTGAGGTTGCTACAAAGGGTACAAGATGTAAAGAGGAACAACGAGAGAATTCTTCTCTCCTATTTTTTTCAGGGCTTGGATTTAAGCCAAGATATTGTCGAAGGTGAAGATTTGTAGCAAAATTATGATATTTGAACATTCTATGAACAAACATTGGGGAGGATTTGGGATGAACTCATTGTTTAGACCAAATAGTTTGTTATCATCATAAGAAAGTTGCCTATGAGATATTGTGGTTGACAAGGTTAGAAATTCTTTCCTCTATTGTTCTTAGTCTTTTTCCAAGATGAATATGATGGCAATTCGTGCTTTGGTTGATGGCAACAACCCAATTTTTTACTTGGAACCACACGAGGTTCTTTGATCTTTGGTTTAGTGTTTGTGTTTTTCAACCTTAGCATGACTTATCCTATTTGACCATGATGTTGATCATGACTTCTCCTATTTGGGTATTGATCCCTTGAGTTTGTGATTCCTTGTGTAAGAGATGAAGCATGGTTTCAAGTACTCCCTATTTGGAATTGTGTTGAGGGCAATGGTAGGTTAACACACCTAAAGTGACATCACTCTTCATTTAAGTAACAATCCAAATGTTTTTGATTTTTGATTGATTGTTGTAGTATACCTAGGGAGATAATATGGGGTACCTAGGGAGGTACCTAAGGGGAATAATAATAGTTAAGTAGTTATGTATGGAGGCCATTTTTAGTAAATAAGGTCCATGTAAGTGTGAATACAATAAAGGTGAGAAGGCTTACTATAAGGTTATTTCTCTAGAATGTTCCTAGGGGATAGAGAGTGCTATATAAATAAGTGTAAACAATGTATTGGAGCATGGTCAAGAATATTGTTATTGTAACAAACAAGGATTGCTTAGGAGTATTTCTTTCCATATGGAATAATAGATAGTGTTACCCTACCTCAAGGGTTTTCTCTACAATTCTTTTGTGTTTATCTTGTGAATGGTTTGAGTTATTTTTGAGTTTATATTTTTGGATTTATCGAGGCACATAACATTTGGTATCAAAGCACTTCTTCAGCGAAAGAAAGGAATAATTTTTTTTTTCCAGATTTTTTCAAGGTAAAAAGGGAGAAGACACACTTCAAATTCAATTTTGAAACTTTCTGAGCAAAATCTGCAAAAACCACTTGGGTATTTGAATTTCTCTCAGAAAAATACTCTATTTAAAAAATAAATCATCTTAGTCTGCAAAGTGAAGTTATTAGCATTTTAAAATCAACAATTTTCAAGGTTTTTTGGGCATGATTGCACGATTTGCAAATCAGATATCTATGGCTAGAGTGCTCAGGTTTCAGTGAAACCAATGCCATTAGATGCATATTGACTTTGTAATTTCATAATTGTGGTTATAATAACCAATCAAAAAAGTATAGTTGCAACAACCTCAAGGAGCTCCATTGAAAAATAAATGATTGTCTTTAAAACCCTAAAGTGTCCCACAAGTCAGCCTGAAAAGAGGTGGACATTTTCGTTACCCTTTAGTTTTAGATGCTAGCACATGGTGGCACTCATTGGACCTTGTCAAGATGATGGCATTTTTTAATGAAACAACGAAATATTACTTTTAGATAGGTAGTCTCATGTTGGGAAAAAAAAATAAAGAGGGCACCAAGGGTTTATTTTCATGTGACAACTCTATACTACAGGTCTATGGATGCATTCAATAAGAGAAAATTATTGTTTTTATTAACCCTTGTTGCATGTATAATTTTATCAATGTTAATTTGGATAAAAGGTTGCAAGTTCCTGCAAAAAATATTCAAAGCACATAGGTTAAATGTGAAATTATTTAAATTTTTAAACATTCGAAGATTATGATGGACAAATATTTGTTGCTTTTTGATTTTCATGCCATAGATATGCATGATGTGGATGTTATTCTTGGATATCTTTGGATGGATTCAGTTGGTATAGTTAATGTGCAAAAGAAATTCTTGAAGATATGGTTAAAGAGAAAAAAAAATTACACTTCAAGATATGTCTCTTAGTAAGCCAAAGGGCCCACGTGGGAAACTAAAGAAGTAATTGCAGGGAAAATAATTGTAGAGTTAGAGGTTGAATTAGAAGAAGGGCCTACCGAAACACATACACAAAAGTCTTAGGAAGGGCATAAAAGGGAAGCCAAGGAGCTATATAACTCAGTGGAACCACATGTTGAAGAGTCCAAGTTAGAAGAACTGAAAGTTAAGGTTATTGTATATTGCCATCCACACCATTTGGAGAAATAACAGTCATCAAAGCAAGATCACGAGATAACTTGTTATGGATTGACATGACAACCAAGAGGCAAGCAATCAAGCGATACATGGTGGCATAACAACAATGCATGAAGACATCATAACACAACAAGGAGCAATCACATTCCAGGTCAAGGTGGAAACACAACAATTGGACCCCATGTTCACATTTCATTATGATGGATGGATGCTCATGCTCACTACCAGTTGGCTACACTGTTTAGTTGATCATATTGTCTGGTTTCTTCCCATGTTTCGAAGATGAAACATGTGAAGGAGAATGAAATGTTAGAGGTAATATGAGTACTATGCTCCAATACATTCCTTAAACTTCTTTATATAACACTCTCTATTTCTTATGAACATTCTAGAGAAGGAATATTCAAGTAGGTGGAACTTTCTAATAAGCCTTCTCTCCTTTATTGTGTTCACACTATTACATGTGTCTTATTTACTAGAATTGGCCTCAATACATAACTACCTAACTATTATTATTCCCCTTGGATACCTCCTTAGGTACCCCATATTACCTCCTTAGGTACATTGTAGTTGGATGCATCATTTTGAGGGAAACTCTTCCTATCATGAAGTGTTGAATGCAACAATATGTTTTGTTGCTTCCCATGCTTGATGGTGTGTAGAGTGTAACTTGTTTTCCCTTTCAATTATGGTTGTGAGTTGTGCTTAGTGTCTTGAAATGATTTCCACTATTTTGTGATTGTATTTACCTCTTCACATGTCAATTTTAATGAGTGTTTGCTTGAACTTGATAAAATCAAGATAATACTTTGTTTGAACTCTTTTAAAGTGATCCTTGTCCTTTGCTCCTTGAGTTTAGTTTTTGCAATTGCCATTCTTATGGATGAGATCTCTTTTGGTGAACATTTGCTTTTGCACTGCAAGTCCTTTTCATGTAATTGCAATCCTATTGATGGCTCTATTAGTAATCTTATGTTTAAAATTTACCAAGTAAAATTTTAAAATTAAGGGAAAGATATCTTGTTGGGTTGATGTCTCTGCAAGGAGCCATTTTTTTTTAGATTTTAAAAGTGGGAATTTTTTCCCTTCAACATTTTTTGTTGATAAATGGCCCTTTTGTAAATAATTGGGCGATACCTTTAGCTTAGACAACATACCTAAGGGGAACTTTTGTTAAGTCTCACATAGATCTCATAGACACAAGTTTATTTTAGAAACAAAATTTTCATACATTATTGGAATAGAGCATATCGCAAGTTTGTAAATACATGCAATAGAGCTAATGATAGGTTTTCCAATACTTTTCTACTATCTAAAATCTAGACTATAGAGATTCTCAAATGCATAAAAAAATAGAGCTATTACAACATATGATTTCTTTTAAACATAGGTCAAAACATATGCAAAATCCAAATTCCAAGGTTGTTGTGTGGTTTGATGAAGTTTATTTTCCTTTGGTGCCCCTTTCAATTGTTGTAGAAGTTATTTAATGCCACATATTGTTGACCTCAAACAAGTTGTCAAGTTATCTAGAATGCTTTTGTTGATTGCAATCCAATATTTTGGTAACACAATTTGTTCTAGGAGATTAATGACTTTTTTCTCAAAATTTACCTGCTATTGCATTGCCATGTTGGGGGACTATATTATGAATATTGGGACAATTATTTGAGATTGATTGGACATTCTAGTGCCTACTCCATTGCATTCCAATGTGCATCATGGGATGTGTGTATGCACATAAATCCCATAGTGCACATTAGAAGGCATTGAGATAAGTACAATCTACACATGGTATACATTGCTCTTCGTTTTGAGAATTTGAAGAGGAATGACAATTAATCCCATTGTGATGTGTAGTCTCCAACAAGGTTTTACTAACAATCCATGTAGGATTGTATTTTCTTATCCTTCTATAATTCATTGTCTGCTCTTAAGCCTAATAATGGAGTGGATAGATTCAATATCAATTCTCAAAGAAATCACAGAGGCTACTAGAAAAGAGTACAAGAACACGACAATGAGCATTAAGAAATGGATAAATTGTGGCGACAATCAAAGCATACCTTTATTATAAGTCTTTGCTTAGATTGTTTAAGCATGTTCTTTTTTTTCTTTGCAAAATTAATGCTTCTTTCAGTACAATAGAGCTCAAAAATGCGTGTACTAATGCCTAGGTGGATAACGAACATCAACTCTCAACTATAATTCACATTCAACTCAAAATTATAGAAAATTAGCCCTAGATAAAATTTATTATGTCGTAGATCCTCCATTCGATATTGAGCCCAACAAGCTAGATGACTTCATCACGAGAGCAATGCCAAAAAGGTAGTTGAAGAATCAAATTACTTATGATTATAGGACCCCAACATAGGCTCCACCCGTGGATGACAACTCTTTCAAGAGGTGACAAGAATCATAGAACTCTAAACATGCATATCAATGGTTTGATCCGCTGGACTGATCCCAAAAATTTATTTTGCAACCAGTACATGTTTTGATCTTTCAACTGAAACCAAATCAAAGTGAAGATTGGAATTTTGAAATTGAGATTGAAAAATTGTTGAAAGGGATGCTCAAAGAGCTGAGCTTATTTGCACACTGCTACCTATCTTATATTGTTGAAAATCATGCCAATTCAAATAATACAAAAATGCCAATGAAGCCAATGAAGTAGTTGCTGAAACAACTAGATTGCTTGACTGCTTGTTAGCACAATCAAAAGGACAACTTGACCTTTTGTTCACAGAGTCAAAACTGCAAAGTGTAATGGCCACCGTTGAAAACATGATTGATCTTTTATGCTGAAAAAGTCTTCTGTGTAGTTTGCTATGGGATTAGGAAAGACATGATCTATTTCTTGACTTTCAACAAATTTATGGTCATAATTGGGTATGGCACATATGCTTTTTACATCATTATACAGTTCTTGAGATGGCTGCAAATTTTCTACTGAACTTTGAAATGAGACTCTTGTTGAAACAGACTGCCTAATCATGTCTATATCATAACTTCTTTTAACCTCATAACTGGAAAATGAACCATGACTTTGACAACACAAGTCATCCAACACATCAACTATTGGATCTTGCATGGATTGAGATGACTATTTTATTGATTCCAATACAAATTCTCGATTTTCTCTGTGCTTATCATCCATGACATGATTAAAATATTTTTGCAAAAACTGAAATGAATTGAAGGTTAATGATATAGAGTTGTAATGCATTAATTCATCTTCTGTTTGAAGATCAATGTAACTCAGGGGTTGTAAATTTGGATCAAGAGCAGCTTCTATGTCATAAATGACATCTCCCACTAATTCATCAAAACATTCTCCATTCCTACTATTGATAATTTGCTTTTAGTTTTCTCTCAGAAATTGAAATGAAGAGAAACATAAGGGCAAAGACTTTCCACTTACTTTGATATTTTTTGCATTTTCCTCGTTACTGTCATAATTGTTGTGGAAAGACTGATTGTCATATTTGATCTGTAATTGAGTTTCTTCCTTCTCCCAAAAGCATGCCATTGGTTGCTTTGAGCAATCAACATCTATTTCAACCACATAATCATCATCACACTGATCATACTTTTGGGTAGATTATCCAGGTAAGAAATGTCATCACACATGCACATCATATTAGCTGGCTGTTCCTCTACAAGTTGAGTTTGAGTCTCATATTTGACCAGATTGTGAATTGAATACATAAAGTAATCATTTTCTGGTTTATGATACCAAGGTTGAACTACAAAAGTCCTGGGAACAATGACCCTTTCTTGCTCTGCAACTAATGGAACATGGTGTCTTTGAACATCAAGTTTTTCTCTTATGACAATCATGGACAACATTTCTTCCATGGTGCTTGCCAGAATGTTTAGCCTCACCTCTGAGGATGTCAGATTCTCCTTTTCTTTGTTCTTTCCGTTTTCTACCTCCAACTTTGACCTTTTGATCAACAAATGGGCTTCCACACTTATTGCACTATCTTGCATTTCTTTGAGTGTTATGGTGTTTCTTTCCCTCAATTGAAATGCCATTTCTAGATCAAAGGCATCTGGATAGTGTAAGAGAGCTAAATCATGAGGAGGTTTTATATCAACAAGCATTGAATGGTAGACTTGATTGAATTTGACTGAAAATTGTTGCACTGTTTCTCATGGCTGTCTTTTTAAGTGATTATATTCTTCCAAAATGAGGAAGGGATTCCTCTTGATCACCCTTTGATCCAAGAAAACTTTCACAAATTGATTGAGATCACTGATGCTTGCAACTGACAGATATTTATACCATTTCTTAGCTATACTTTGCAAAGATAAAGCAAAAATCCTAATACTAACATCACTTTTTTCCACCTCAAAAAGGTCAAGATAATTTTCAAAACCTTGAATGTGTTTCTTAGCAGTGATGTAGCCATATTCTCCGTAAAATCTGGGAAGATATTTGAAGTAATTGGTAGGGAAATCATGGAGTATGGGAGGTAAGACAAGAGACTTGTATATATCTTGAATTTTTACAAATGTAGGAGTATGTACAGGGATTGTAACACTAGGCTTAACCTCTTGAGGCTCATTAGGTTGAATATGCTCTTCATAAATTTTGGCAATATCATCTGGATCAGGATCATGAGAAGGGAAGAAATAATTAAAAATAAAACCTATCATATCTTAGATAAACTTCCAGCTTAAATACCTGGTCTTTTTAGATGGTTTGGTCATGTTTCAGATTCTTCCTCCAGTGGAGTCTTTGAATTGGAACTGATATGGAGTTGATTGGAGTCGCCAGGTGGATGATTCAACCTTCTTGTGTCTGATTACTGTCCACCATCAGTAATCAGATCTAGAACTTGATGTGCTTTCTGAGGAACATTCCCCAGTGGAGTAGTCACTATGTTAGCACTCTGTAATTTTCCCAAGGTTGTGGAGGCAATCATAGAGGTAACATCAAACCAATTGGAGTCCTGGATCTAGCCCTCCAAGACTCAAAGAGGGCTCTCTCTGTATGATCTAGCTTAGTTTATAATAGATTTTAGGCTAGTTATTACTGTACAGAGGTTTTGATTTAAAGAATTGGGTAGGGGTAGAGAAGATGAACCATTTGGCTATGGAGACACAACAACAAAATAATCAAAATCCAATTTCAACAGGCTAATCTTGCAAGGCAAGGTAGATAACTCACTGGATCTTTTGATTTAAATGAAATGGGACAAAATAAAAAAGAAAGAAGTCAATTAAGCTGAAGAGCAATTGAGAATTCTTCAGCTGAAAATAAGATGAAAACATGGAAATTATTCATAGTCAAAACATAGTGTATCTTGCAACAAATTATGTTTTATAACTCCTGCAAAAAATTCAGAGAGAGAACATGTATGTAAACAAAGAAAACACATTTACTAATGATAGATGCACATCACTAGTCAAATTAATCACAAGAATCCTGCAACATAGCACTGTATTATTTGGAAAATGAAAACATGCTCACAATGAGCTGCATTCCAATGTTGGTCTTCTGCTTCTCAAATCCACACTAACCTACTAATTAATTCTTACACTATTAATTTAAATACTTATTAAACTAATTAATAATTTATTATCCTAAGGTTATCTAACTTTGTTTATGCAGGGATGAGTGGTGGGCGAGATGTATCCAATGAGATAAATGGATAGGGGAGTGAGTGGCGCAGAGGTGAATGAAGGATGCATCAGGGTGATTAAGGGTCAGGGGAAATGGATGGAGGAAGAAGTGAAATCAACCGAGCCCAACAAGTCAAATTTTTTTATTACGAGAGCAATGCCAAATAGGTAGTTGAAGAATCAAATTACCTATGATTATAAGATCCCAAGAGAACCAATAATGACAACACCATAATCCACATAATAATTTTGTCAAGAAGTAGCCCCTTAGACTCATGCTCAAGTATAAAACTAAGAAGGAAACCTTGCACATGTCCACTCGTGATGGAATCAGGATGCCTTGGAGAGAAATTGGAAAGTTTTCCCATGAAGAGTTTCATAAATTTGTGCAAGAAAAACAATACTAACCTAATGATACGACCCAAGTGGGCCTAATGGTTAAGAACATGTGTTTCCTTCTAAGAGGTCACAAGTTCAAATCCAGAGGGGGGGTAGGGTATGTATACCTTTGTAGACTTTACCAGTCAAATCGTTGGGCGGAGGGGGTCCCTTGTCCCACAAACAAGGGGGTCTCATACACCAATTTGGTGTGGTGGCTTGGCTGTGACATTAAAAATAGATTATTATTATTATTATTATTATATAAAACATAAGAAAAACAATAACACATTCGCATAGTATACATGGGATTTACCTTGGAAACCCTTAATCGAGAAAACTGTCCATTCGATAACCACACCATCTCACTATCTCATTGTATTAACTTAATTGTTTACCATATGAATATTTAGGTCTATTATGGCTTCAATTGACCATAATTCGTCAACCTAGATTATATTACAACCCCAATCCCTTGATTGAGATTAAAATACAATTAATTGGGATTATATCGGGGATTAGATTACAATGTGTGGATCCCCTCTTAACCCCGATCAACATACGACTAAGCGTACCTAGAAATGATACAACACATATCCAATAATGCTTTTCATACTCTTCCCTACCAACAATTTGAATGAATATCCTTCACCCCTTATGCATGGGTACAATGCTCTCAATAAATTGATGGGAAAACATGTGCCATTTCTATTAAGGATTCACGATCAAGGCTCATTAGATGTAGAGAAATCATAGTACAAAAATAAGAAAATGGGCAATTGTTCTTTCCCCCAATGACTTCTTCATTGACAAATTTAGGAGTAATGTTGGGAGACTTGGCAATAATATACCAATTTCCCATAGTGATTTTTTCGTTGATTGATTTAGGAGTAATTATGGGAGACCTAATGATAAGATAACAATCTCTACCATGCATAATATCACTGATACTCCTTATCGCTCTTGAAAAAGAGCTTCTCTTCTTGGCATGAAAGATATCCCTAACGCTCCTTCAATGTCTATTTCTAACATTCACTTTGAGATTAAAGCTTTTTGGTGCTTCTTCAAGCCATAATTGTATTTTTGCCTCATGCCTACTCTCCAAGAACATTCGACCCAAGCAATGATTACCATTAGATACTTTATTTGGTTTAACTCATGCTATGCTTTTTTCAATTAGGTAAGATTGCATTTTTCATACTGATATATGTATTTACCTCCTTATATGAGTTTGTTAGGGTCCTAATCCGCACATAGGTAGAGAAATATATTCGGATGGAATAAAGGTCAATATTAATAAAGCCTTTCAATAAAATAGAATAAGGCGGATGTAAGAAGACCTAATAGAAGCTTCCGCTTCTAAAAGGATCTTCCTCTAGATGCTTCTCTTGATAGACATATTTAGTATAAATAAGGGTCTAGGGTATGACAACCCTAGCTTGGAGATTATTGTAACAGAGTGCTGCTTGACTGGAGGTTGCCCCCTCGAAGAGGCCCATGAACATTTCTTTCTGAATCAAAGTGTTATTTCTGTTGTTGTTCTTATATCATTTCTTTGTTATTGTGGAGATTATGCTGGTTATATTACTGTTATTCTACCATTTTTAGCATTTTATTTTTGTTCTGCATACTTTTTATATCTGGTATATTACAAGTGGTATCAAAGCACTTTCCTTGGCAGAAATTGTGGAATTTTTTTTTCCAAGGTAGAGACGTATTCCGACGTCTTTAAGCCACAGAGATCTGTCGTTACACACATAAACCCGCGGTTGAGGGATTCATACACGTAGGAAATACAAGTAGTTCTTAAGCGCACATCTGTTGGCCACCCTTGTAACCCTTGTTGGTACCCCTTCGAGTGGTAGCGCATCAGACAACACCTATGTACAGATCGACCTAGATTTCCTAAAGCCCTCTTTAGATAAACCGATCGGCCGCCTGACTGCTATAGTGCCACCGAGAACAACACTCGGAAAGATACTCTCTAGTACCTGGGTAGTTGGGTAGTACGTCCAAGGGTACTGTCTATCCTCCTTTAGATAGTGCCCTGAGATATTGGGTCGAGTACTACTGTTGGACCCCACACGTATATCAGAGAGCTATAGCACAGGGCAAACCCTTGTCTGTAGAACCCTTGAATACCTAACCCTTGGGGGACAAAAACATAAACAAATCAAAATAGACAAGATCTATTGCCGCGCAACTGTGTTCGGGTTGCCAAGTAAATACACATTTCTTTCTGGTTAAGCATTTGGGGATTTCATCGCTGCAGTATTCTTCAGACCGGAGTATAACTCCGCAGGTATAACTCTGGAAATTGTTTCACCATTATTTGAGACCTATTCCATTGGATTCATCTCTTTGCCCTTATCACATTCATCCATATCATTTTTCGACAAAGTTTTTGATCCCGCCCACCCCTTTTCAGTTCACCCATCCTCATGGCCCATACCCGTAGCCAAGACCTGGAAGCTTGCTTAAACACCTTGCAATCAGGTTTCCTCAAGACCCAAAAAGAAGTGAAACAACTCAGTGCCACTGTTGCCTACATCGATACATCCATCAATACAACCATAAATACAACCATGCAGTCCTCAATGGAGGAAGTCAAACAAGAACCGACCACCCTGCTTGAATCTGTCTTTGCATCAATCTACACCAAACTGAAGATCCCTACAGATGACCCTTTCTCTGACGCACCTCCAAAGATTGAAGGTGAACATTCCTCCTATTCCCATACCTTTCAGCACCATCACTTTCAACGTGACCTACGCCTTCCGTAGGTGGATGTGACCAAATTTGATGGCTCGAATCCCACTGGTTGGGTCACCCAAATGGAACATTATTTCTCTTTATATGGCATGACATATGACTTGGCCAAACTCTGGTATGGTGTTCTTCATCTAGATCAAGAATGTTGGCAATGGTGGCAATGGAGAAAAACTTCCCGTCAAGGGTATATTGCTTGGACCAAATTTGTGACTAAGCTTTATGAACGCTTTGCACTGACACCAACCATTTGGGTCGTTTGACAAAGTTGAAACAATCAGGAACAATAGAAGACTTCATACCTGATCTGAAAATAGAAGACTGACTTGTTATG